>CM035152.1:13985842-14585842 GCA_020205615.1 Panax quinquefolius
GATGACTTTCAACATAATATAAACATGAGGATGATGACAATGATATAAGAATTCAATAAAACAAGTTCAAGAATTAATTTATCCAGGAACTAATAACGTCCAAATTGTCAACATGATACTTCTTTGTAGAGTAAAACTCAAGAATGCTTAGAAGAATATTTCCATGAAAAGATATTGGATGAAGCGCAAATATCAAGGATATTCCACTAATTTCATGGAGTATAGAAGTTAAAACTTTAACCAACTGAGTATAATAAAGAATGGAATAACAAAAGAAATCACCAGGCATGCGATAGACCGCACAGACAGGTTATTCCAATAAAATAATAAATATTGGAACCAGGTCATGCATAAACGCACAGACAAGATATTCCAACAGAATAATAAATAATGGAACCATGTCATGTGTAAACGCACAGATAGGATATTCTAACAGAATAATAAACAACGGAACCAAGTCATGCGTAAATGCACAGACATGATGTTCCAACAGAATAATAAATAACGAAACCAGGTCATGCGTAACGCATACGAGATGTGATGTTCCATGAGTAATAATAAAGAATAAAAATAATGAAGAATGTCACCATGTATGCGGTGCTTAGATAGGCATATAATTCAACATAATAATAAAGAATGAAATAACAGAAGAATTTCACCAAGTATAGGTTAGACCGCGTATACAGGTTATTCCAATAGAATAATAAAGAATGAAATAACAGAAGTTCTCTTCATAAATAAGAAAGAAATAATACCACTTACCTTAAAAAGAAGAGTACTGGATATAGGAGTAGTGAAGTAGCAGAATACTTTTCTTCTTTCTCTCTATAGTTTTTCTCTCTAGAGTTTCAGTGAATTCGTAAGAAATAATGAAGGAATGAGCCTCTATTTATAGAAGAATGGAGTGAATAGTAACTAATTCATTAAACGGTCCAAATTGATTTACTTTTTAAACAGACGATCCGATTGATTTACTTATGCAAAGATAATAAAATATTCTAATAAAATAAAATATTTAAATAAATATATATATATATATATATATATATATATATAACATATGTTTTAAAGAAAGTCAATTTGGATTCATCCCATATGTTTTAAAGTTTGTTTTATATATATATAAGTATTATATATATATATAAAACAAACTTTATATAATATATATATATAAATCAACCAATTACCCGTGATTAACATATCAGCCACCTTCCATTTACATTTTCAAATGTGGGCCCCACAGTGGGCCCCACCTATTATTATATTAAATAATTTTCTACCGATTATTTTGAAAAATGGTAAATGAGTGTCCATAAAATAAGCAAAATTTACATCAAATACTTCATAAAAATCCCTCTAATATTTTTAATAACATTTATCATCATTATTATAATTGAAATATTAATCAACCAAGTCGTTGATTCCGAAGAAAGAGGGATTTCAATAAGAATTTCTCCTATTGGTGCCGCAATTAGGTGACCAAACCTCTCCTTGGAAGAACTTACTAGACATCGTTAATATTGCAAATAATAATATTAATAACTTTTTTATCCGAATTATTGATTTAATAATATATAAAATATCGACAATAATTGAATCAAATAACGTGAGATACTATGCAACAATTCATTGTAGCAATAATTGAACAAAAGCGAAAGTGACTTCTCACGTAAGCATCAATAATCAATACTGGTGTGCTACTATGCAACCAGCCAGATTCATCGTATTTTTAACACCGGTGTTTCAAAAGTTAATGGTAAAACTTTTGCCGTTGTTTTCATAAAAATATTTTTGTCGTTTTCTCAATCCGACAATAATTTTGTTGTGGGGTCCACCAATGATTGTGTCGTTGTACAAATATTCCCTATTAAAACGAATATTCTCCGACCAATCGAATATTATATAACAACTTGCGTACTTTGCAAAATTTATAAATATTAACCACAACTATAACATTATATCAAATTCATTCCATAATATTCAAAAATGATATTTATAGAAAAATCATCTTTATTCATAAAAGTTGGGATCTTACAATCCAGGATTTCTGGCTTTAGTAGTTCTCACTATTTTTATAAAATAATGTGGTAATAATTGTAATGAGGACTCCATTGAGTGTGGATATTGTCTAGAAGGCAATATTCATGTTTACACTCTCAGCTATGTTTTGTCGTAATTTGCACGACAGTTGTATAATTAAGTTTGTAGTTGAGTTTTGTACCATGTATCTGGCGACCCAAGATGGGTGATGTAAACCTGTTTTGGGGGCGTCATAGTTGGTATAAAAGCTTAGGGATATGATCCCTGGCTGAGATGTGAGACAAGAACCCAGAGGGAGAGGCGGGGAATTCTTCTAAGTATGATCTACCTAAGTTTATTTGATATTTAATTGGTTGATCAGAGTATAGGAATAATATGTGGCATGTCAATTAACCCTTATTTTGGAACTGTATTCTAGAATGATATCTGAAATACAGGAGATGAGCAATGGAAAAATCATGATACAGAGGAAATAACCGGGAAGGTATAGTCTGAATAGAAATCAAGGTATTCTCATCTCTTCGAACTACCAGGTACGTAAATTTCGAGGGCGAAAATTCATAAGGAATGGAGATTGTGAGATCCCGAATTTTATGAAATAAAAGTATTCAATTTTTCTATTTTGGTAAATAGTTAAATTGATAAAAGTTTAAAGTTAAGGGTGATATGTTAAAAATTTTTCAAAGTAAGCAAGTTGTCATAAAATGCCCGATAGTAAAAGTATAGTAATGTCGCTGGTGGTCGTATAGTAGTAGCATACCAGATTAATTATTGATGCTTACGTGAGAAGTCACTCGCTTATACTCAATTATTGCTACAACAATCATTTCAGATAATATCTCTCATATTATTGATTTAATTATTATCACAAAGATCATCCGCATAATATTTTATATTATTAAATCAATAATTGAGATGAAAAAGTTATTCATATTATTATTTACAATATTGACAATGTCTAGAAGTTCTGTCAATGAGAGGTTTGGTCACTAATTGCGCGCTAATAAGGATAAATCCTTATCGGAAAGCCCACTCTTTCCTGGGAACGACCTGGTTATTAAATATTGTGAGTTATAATATTAATGATGAATAAGTTCGTGTTGATTAAAGATGAAATTGATAGTTCCATTGTGTTGGGATTATTAGTGTTAGTGGAAATCGATATTTATTTCGATAATAATTGATGTCTAGAAGTTATACTGACCAATCGCATAATTAATTGGATAAATGAGAAATTAATTGCTATAAATTCACATGCTTATAAATATGTGTTCATATGTGTGTACTATTGATTCACATGATTTACTATTAGGGGAGTTGGTGCAAGATTGATAATATTTGCATGACTAAATTAAAAATAGAGGTATAGTTGAAGGTACTATACTATAATTAATTTTTTTTACATGTTTGGAACTATTGAGTCACATGATTTACTATTGATTCACATGATTTACTATTAGGGGAGGTGGTGCAAGTTTTATAATACTTGCAGGACTAAATTAAAAATGAAGAAAAAGAGGGAGGTATTATACTGTAATATTTTGAGCCCAAAACGTGCAATTATCGAAATTATATTTTCCTATAAATAGAAGCTCATTCTTCCTTCATTCTCACCAATTCACTAAGACTCACAAGAGTAATTATAGAGAGAGAAGCTATATAAAGAGATAGAAGAAGAGTAGTCTGCTACTTCACTACTCCAGTATCCAGTCTTCTTCTGAGATAAGGGTTATTTTTTTATATTCTAAAGAGATATTATTTTTTGTATTCATATGAATATTATTATCGTTCAATATTCATTATATTCGTTTAATATTCGTATGGAATATTATTTCCGTTCAATATTTGTAAGGAATATTATTTTTGTTCAACCATTGTAAGTAAGGGGTTTCTGCCAGGGGCAGTTTCATAATTTTTTTGACCCTCAAAAATTCTGGAAAATTTTGAAATGATAATTTGATGAGTTTTCTAGATTTTGTCCAAAAATGGCGATTTTTAGATGTATAGATTAGGAGTTATGCATTTTATGGGAAAAGACTATTTTAAAAGTAAACCCTTATAACTCCTAGTGGTTAACTCCAAAATTGGTGAAATTTTTATTGGGAGTACATCTATATAAGAGCAGTACACCCTGTAAATTTCGAAATTTTTGGACAAAAGTACAGTTTTTGATAAATGTCTAAATATTCGATAGTTTTGGCCATATGAAAAATAGTAAATGAATTTTAAAAATTTTGAGAAAAATATATGTTCAATATGGAACTATATTCTGCTAATTCCCAGAAAAGAAATATTTTTGAGACTGATTTGGTATTTTTCATGAAAATGAACTAGTTATGAGTAAATGAATTAAATATGTTATGTGAAGTAAAAGAAATTGGAAAATAGGATTTTATGGCTTGAGAATCCTATATAAGGTATATGCAGATTTTTGATGAGGGTTTTGGTTATTGGTGATAAAATCTTATGAGTTTGACATTTTTGGATGATTAAATGCATTAATTAGTAAAGTGTAAATAATTAAAATAAATTATTTATAAATTTAAGAAATGATTAAAATATTATTATAATATTAATGATATTAGATTATGAGATTATTAAGTGATTGATAACATTTGGATATTATTATCGGAATACTTGAGTTACTATTTACTGGTTACTATTCACCCGGTTACTATTTGCTCTAGTATTATTCACTCGGGTATTCGGGGCACTTTTCGTACCGGGGTACTATTCACAAGTTACTATTCACAGGTTACTATTCACCCGGTTACTATTCACTCTATTATTATTCACTCGGGTATTCGGGACACTTTTCGTGCTGGGGTACTATTCACGAGTTATTATTCACGGGTTACTATTCACCCAAAAAATATATTTCTGTTTTGTCCAAATTATTTTTGAGACATGAATATTATTATTGAATTTTACTCCACAAAGCAGTATTATGTTGATAATTTGGATATTTTTAAACTCTAGATAAATTTAAAGTCTTTAATATTTATCCTTGACTTTGTTTGATTAATGCTTATATCATTGTCATCATCCTCATGCTTATATTATGATGAAAGTCATCTTTGGCTTACGTGCATAGATGGACTGTTGATTATTAGTTTTATAGTTGTATATCTTTGGCTTACGTGCATAGATGAACTATTGATTATTGATTTTATGGTTGTATATCTTTGGCTTACGTGCAAAGATGGACGGTTGATTATTGATTTTATAGTTGTATATCTTTGGTTTACGTGCAAAGATGAACTGTTGATTGAAAGCTTTGGCCCGTAGTGCAAAGATGGACAGGTGTATGACATGATCATGACCACTGGTGATACTAAGGAATATCCTTGGCCCGTAGTGCATGGATAATTCAATGATGTGATTGGCAGGATTATGACCATTAGTTAACAGTTGAATGTCTTTGGCCGTAGTGCACTGACAGACCATTGATAGGTATGATCATGACCATTGGTTTTATAGTTGAATATCTTTGGCCAGTAGTGCAAAGGTAGACAACTGATTGGTATGATCATTGTTATTACATTTGAATATCTTTAGCCTTTGGGGTAAGGATATTGAGTAAACGTTCTATTAAGCCTTTGTGGCAAGGTGGAACTGTCGATTTACATGATTATAAATATGAATTATGGATTTAACTATAATCTTTGGTGGTTCAGGTGAAGACAGGTAATGAGAGTTCTTTTTATCTTCGGTATAACAAAGAACTGTTGATAAGTATTACAGGAATAAAATATTAACGATGAACTTTTAATCTAGAGGAGATAGTAGACATTATGTTCTACTTGACTCTTCTAATGGATTGCTTATTCCGCTATAGTTGTTGATCTAAAACTTGTTGTCTATTGTATTCTATCAGTTGTTATACTGTTGAAGGCTAAGGATAATTTATTCTGCATTATCTTAGTCATAATATTTCTTATTGGGCTAGTTGAGCTCACCCTTTTTTTTCAATGTTCTCTTAAGAAAATGAGAATATAGTTGGGACTAGTCAGGGAATGGAGTGATGGTCCAGGATCAGTGGCTTTAGTATTCCTCACTACTTTTATAAAATAGTGTGGTAATAATTGTAATGAGGACTCTATTGAGTGTGGATATTGTCTAGAAGGCAATATTCATGTTTACACTCTCAGCTATGTTTTGTCGTATTTTGCACGACAGTTGTATAATTAAGTTTGTAGTTGAGTTATGTACCATGTATCTGGCGTACCAAGATGGGTGATGTAAACCTGTTTTGGGGATGTCACATATAGTCCAGCACCACTCAAAATGGTGCTATTGGAAAAAACTAACAGCATAATTATTATCACAAAATACTTTCAATGGCCTTGAAATGGAATCTACAACCTTAAGTCTTGAAATAAGATTCCTTAATAATACGGCGTGACAAGTAGCATGATAACAAGCCACATATTCTGCCATCATCGTGGAAGTGGTAGTTAACTCTTTCTTATGAGTTCTCCACGAAATAGGGCCTCCTAAAAGCATAAAGATGTACCCTGATGTAGATTTTTTTCGTCTTTACACTTAAAAAAATCAGAATTAGAATAACCAAAAACTTCAAGGTTATCTATTTTTCTAAATGTAAGCATAATATCCTTAGTACCCTATAAATAGCTTAAAACCTTTTTGGCTGCTTTCTAATGATCCAAACTTGGATTTGACTGGTAACGTCCAAGCATGCCAGTTACATACGCTATATCTGGACGTATACGAACTTGTGAATACATAAAACTCCCAACCACAGAAGCATAGGGAATAAGATTCATTTGATCACGTTCAAGTTGATTCTTAGGACATTAATATGAGCCAAATTTGTCACCCTTAATAATAGGGGCGACAGTAGGGGAGCAATTTTTTATGTTGTATTTGTTAAGAACTTTGTCAATATAAGCTCTTTGGGACAATCCTAATGTCCCGCGAGACCTATCTCGATGAATTTCAATACCTATAACATAAGAGGCTTCACCGAGATCATTTATATCAAAATTTCCAGAAAGGAAACGTTTGGTCTCATACAACATGTTTAAGTTAGTACTTGCAAGTAGTATATCATCAACATACAAAACAAGAATAACAAATTTACTCCCACTGACCTTCAAGTATATGCATTGATCCACTATATTTTTCTTAAAATCAAAATTACTCATTACCTTGTGAAACATAAGATACTATTGTGGAGAAGCCTGTTTTAACCCATACATGGACTTCTTAAGTCTACATACCATATGTTCCTTGCCTTTAACCAAAAACCTTCTGGTTGTGCCATATAGACATTCTCATGAAAGTTACCATTAAGGAATGCAGTTTTAACATCCATCTGATGTAACTCTAAATCATAATGAGCTACTAAAGCCATGACTATTCTAAATGAATCTTTCCTGGATACTGGAGAGAAAGTTTCATTATAATCCACACCTTCCTTTTTGAGTGAAACCCTTAGCAAACAATCGAGCTTTATACCTTTCAACGTTCCCTTTATGATCTAATTTGGTCTTATAGACCCACTTGCAACCAACAGGTTTAAAACCTTTTAGTAATTCTTCAAGATCCCAAACGTTATTAAGCTCCATTGATTTTAACTCATCATTCATGGCTTCAAGCCATTGAGTTGATTGAGCACTCGAAATGGCCTCTTTATAGGAGATAGGATCATTAATATTACTTGAATCATAGTCAATCTCATTAAGATAGGTTATAAAATCATCAAAATTAATAGGCTTTCTAGGTCTTTCGGACCTACGTAAAGGCTGCACAATTTTAGGAATACGATTTTCAATAATGTAAGGTTCAACATTAGGTGGTAGCTCAGCTATCTCAGGGGCATCATTCGCCTAAATGGGAGGTTATTGTGCCTCACCCTCTTGAATTACAGGATTAGAAACATAAAACCTATTTTCTTCAAGATCAATTTTTCTAAGCTCACCACTCCCACTTAAATCACCATTCTCTTAAAACTATGCATGTCTAGTCTCAACAATTCTAGTGGTATGTGAGGGACAGTAAAATCAAAAAACCCTTAGATCTCTCAGGATATCCAATGAAATGACAACTAATGATTTTAGAATCAAGTTTCTTTATTTGTGGATTAAAAATCTTAGCCTCGGCTGGACAGCCTCACACCCGTAAGTATTTTAAACTAGGTTTCCTACCTGTCCAAATTTCATAAGGAGTGTTAGGGACAAATTTGCTAGGAACCCGGTTTAAAATATGAACAGTTGTCTTTAATGCCTCAGTCCACGAAACATAGGTAAGCTAGAATTACATAACATACTACGTACCATATCCATAAAGTGCGATTTTCGCTCTCACTACACCATTCTCATTGCGGTGTACCAGACATTGTATACTGAGTGACGATTCCATTTTCTTGACAAAATAAGACAAATAGGTCAGGACTATGACCTGTATCGAAGTGTTTACCATAATACTCTCCGCCTCTATCTGATCTCACTACTTTAATTTTTTGGTCAAGTTGATTTTCAACTTTAGCCTTGAAAACTTTAAACATATTTAGTGATTCAGATTTTTCATTAATCAGGTAAACATAAGTATAAAGAGAATAATTATCAATGAACGTAATCAAAGATTTATGTCCACCAATTTTTGGAGAAAATGGTCCACATATATCAGTGTGAATCACCTCAAGAAGTGCACTACTTCTTGTTGCTCCTTTCTTATTACCTTTCACAAATTTTCCTTTTATACATTCAATACAATGGTCAAGATCAGAAAAATTTAGTGAATGAAGAATTCCATCCTTTGCAAGACGTTGCATTCTGTCTTTTGAAATATGGCCTAAGCGTTGATGCCATAATTTTGAAGAATTCTCATTATCTAGTTTTCTCTTATTTCCACTTTTAGAGCTATTTTCTATCACATTCATTGTTAACAAGGATATTTATCTTATAGAGGTTTCCCTCTAAAAAGCCAGAACCAATAACATGAGAGTAATGATAAATAATTATTTTATTATTCCCAAACTTAAACGAAAATCCATCAACGTCAAGTTTAGATACAAAAATTAAATTCCTTGTCATACTGGGAACATAAAAAGTATCATATAAATACAAGCTGAAACAATTCTCCAAAACTAAAGGAAGAGTTCCTATAGCTTCAACTTGTATAGACTCTCCATTGCCAACTTTAATGGTTCTTTCCCCCTTTTGGAGTGTCTTCTTTGAAAGGAATTCCTGTAATGAATTAGTAATGTGAACCATAGCACCAGTGTCAAGCAACCATGTATTAGAAGGAACATCAATTAGAAAGGATTCATAAGTTACATAATTGAAGGACGATATACCTTTCTTTTCAAGCCATTCTCTGAATTTAGGGCATTCTTTCTGAATATGTCCTTGCTTCTTACAGAAGTGACATTTAGGACCTGCCTCAGAGTTGTTACCTGAATGATTTGCCTTATTTGTTTTGGTAGAAATTTGCTTATCCTTATTCTTAAAACCTTTGCCATTTTTATGAGCCTTCTTCTTATGAGATCTAGTGGTAGTCAAATGAGCAACATTAGGTTTTTCAATCTTAAGCCTTTCTTCTTCTTGGACGCACATGGCAATTAACTCATTCATCTTCCATTTTTCTTTCTGCGTGTTATAATTGATCTTAAATGGATCAAACTGTGCAGGAAGAGAAGTCAAAATGAAGTGAACAAGAAAACTTTCAGAAATCGCCATGTCCATACCCTTTAATTAAAGGCCATGTCGTTCATCATCATAATGTGCTCGTGCACTCCATTAACCCCATCATACCTGCTAGTGAGCATTTTCAAAATAAGGGTACTTGCATGAGTTTTAGAAGAACCCTTGAATTATTCCTCGACTAAAGTTAAGTACTCTTTAACATTCTCAGAGTCAGGAATGACTCCTCGAATGGTTGTCGTGATAGAGTTTTTTATAATCATAAGGGACATGGGGTTGGATCGCTCCCACTTTTCATAAATAGATTTTTACTCAATTGAGCTTGTATTTGTAAGTGGAGCAGGAGGATCAACTCGTAATGCATAGTCCAAATCCATAACGCCGAGAACAATTTTCACTTGCTCTTTCCAAACAGTAAAATTAGTTCCATTCAAGGCTTCTATTCCAGAGAGATACCCAGAAATACTAGTTGGAGTCAATGCTGAAATACAATCAAGCTCATAAGCATGCTTACAAAAAACTAAAAGAAATCAACAATGTACAACAATAATTAATAATTAATCATAATAAAAACCAACTTTAGGGCAAGCAGTTAGTTACATAAAATCTATTTACAACACCCAAAAAATAGATTTTAATGAGATGTTGGTGCATAATTATTAATTTTTCGTTGGTCCAATTAATAATATACTAATAACATCCCCATAAAATAATGCAAAACACATTTATCCACGCATCACCGTTGGGCAAAATGAAATAAACATGTTACTTGTCTTAATAAAATTCCATTTAATAAATTTTAATTCTAATTTTCCGTTGGGTAAAATTAAAATCTTTATTTATTAAATGTAACATTACGTGACTTTTCTTAATCTTTAATTGTTTCAATTAATAATCCTCCGTTGGACTGATTATTAATTTTAACAATAAAAGAGTCGTCATACTACGTAAATTATTATGATCAAACTTAATTTTCTTTAAACACATTAATCATGTTTGAAAATTAACATTATTTAAAATTTACATGTAATAACTTAATTAAAATCCCTAATAATATATCACATCATGTTCAAAATTTTAAATTAAAATATATAATGATGAATATGAATTGATTATAAAATAATCACGTTAATTTTAAAATAAATACATGAAGGCATAAGAATATCATAATATTATCCACTGTATATAATAATATATATTAACACACTGTATTTATGGGTGCATGACATGATCTGCAGGAATTATATATGACATGATCTGCAGGAATTATATGTATGACGACATGCGCAAAATAAAAGCTAGTCGGTTTAATATCATATACTTGAAGATAAGCTTTCTTTTACTAATACAAAGCAGGCAGGCATGATTCAATATATATGTCTCTCGAGAAGCGCTCAATAAAAAAACATGATAATAAAGGTAACTATTGAATCAGGATTCAATTGGCAGAACTTGATCAACATAATTAATCATATATGCTAATTAGCATATTTATGTTACTTTCAGAAATTACTTTTCATGAATCATGCGGTATAATTTTATATTATACCAAATTATATATATATATATATATATATATATATATATATATATATATATATATAGCGTGGTCGGACTGCATCGATGAGCCTAGATTTTATATCCGGTGCGTTTAACTCGCTTATATATATATATATATATAATTGTTTTCAGACATATCTGATGAGCCTGAATTTTACATTCGGTGCGTTTATTCGCTTTTATATATATATATATATATCATCGAGATATGTCGACAACAATTTTTATATATATATATATATATATATATATATAATTGTTATCGACATATATCGATGAGCCTGGATTTACATCCATTAGCGTTCGCTTATATATATATATATATTTGTACATATATATATATATATATATATATATATATATATTTACATTCTGTCGGGCACTGAGTTTACTTTGTGGCCTTTTACTGACTTTTATTTACATTTTGTCTCGCTTGGAGTTTACTTTGTGGCTTGTGATTGATCGCTTTTCTGACTTTATTTACATTTCGTCACTTTGGAGTTTACTTCGTGGCGGTTGATCATGTCCATATATATATATATATATTTACCGCTTTTATATATTACATTTTCGATCCCCATGGAGTTGCTTCGTGGTGGTTGATCATGTATATATATATATATATATATATATATATATATATTTACAACTTTTTATATATATAAGCGCCACTCGCTTTCCATACAAATTGTAGTATCATGTGAGCCTAGGAATCATGTGATCACAAGTTGATTCTTGAATCTAGATTTGGTTCCCATGATGGACATTTTTCAAATTTGTAAGCGGCTTGTACATTATTTCTGTTGTCTCAATTTCCTTGGACGATCATTATCGTTTATGAGGGAGTTGACGATCGTTGTATATTATTTTCTCGAAATGCTTCAGCATCTCAAAAAAAAAAAAAGCAAACAAGAACATTTAATAATAAAATGGAAGTATGAAAAGGTCTCAATTCCTATTGAGCACGAGGTTTGAAAAACCTCTTTTACAAAAACGTCATTGCTATATCTTGGTTAAAATTGAATTTTCCTATAAAATTCAAACCTTGTGTATATAGGAATAACGAGGCCTACATGACTACTTTCAAATAATTGCACATTGATCCACACACACACACACACATAAACACACATATTCATATAACAATTTCTTTGAAAAGTGGCGGTCACCGTGGTAACACGGATGTGTAGGAGGTGCTAGCACCTTCCCTCCGCATAATCAAGCCCCTGGACCCAAAATGAATCTCGGTTTCACAGAATTCGTTTAGCGTTGTCAAATCCTTTGGGTCGATGTGCAAGCCTTTTCGATTTAACGTTAGTGCAACTAGTTAAATACACCACCTGGCATCTCTTAAAGTCCAATCGTCGACATTATACATATGGGACCTTTTCACTTGTTTTTCAAATAAATCTCACATTAACATGAGAACACCAAAGAACAAGTAAGCGAAAAGGACACTCAAAAAATCCCGACGTCGACAACGACGTGTTGGCCTTTTCAATCGCAGCCCTTTATTTTTGGAATGGAAGGTTAAGATACTATATGCCACTTTTTGATCTATATCAAATAGATGGTATGGATCGTTGTCCATATATATATATATATATATATATATATATATATATATATATATATATATACGGTTCCCTTTTTCAACGAATAAAAAAGCAACAAACCAAAGACAAATCGACTATAGCGATGTAGTAATATTTACATCTCATTATTTATTGGGTAGAAAATAGTGAAAAAATCAAAGTTATATTTAAGAAAATTGATATTTCCACGATACTTTTTGATATTTTTATATGAAAAGTGACACTATTGATGTATAGATGTATTCTTTTTCTTTTTCATTTTTTTTCATGGTGTCAGGAACTGGCCTATAGTAAGAAGATTCTGTCCCCTTTTACATAACTCAATGGAGAAGGAAGGTATATGTGAAGTATTTTGAAGTTTAAGCTTTCACATTATATACTTTTTTGTTCAGAATTTTTATGGACTTTTTACACAAATATAGAACGTCTATTGGACCAAGTTGAAAAAGAACACCCAGTGAATAAAAAAATTATTTATTTGACCATTAAAGAGGATTTTTTTTATTTTTTATTTTTTGAAAAAGAGAAAACCAATAAGAAAGAAAAAGAAAATAGGTTCATTTCTCTTTCTTGCATTTGGGACTTGTTGAAGTTGTTCATCTTTAATTGAAAGCTGCCCATTTGATATAATATGAGAGAATTAATATACATGTTAAAATATATCTTTTTGTGTGAATGGTTAGATGGTGAATTACATGAAAATAGTTCATTGAAAAAAATATACAGCCGATTCCATAAAAAGAGTCAATACAGATTTCTCTAGCACTGAAGATTATGGTAGGGATTACTGGTATATAAGTCATTTTCTATGAAGTTTATTTTTTGGTAAGTTAGTCAATTGGTAATGTAGAATCTTTGACATATATAGGCGCCGTTTTGCGTCAAGATCTTTATCGATTAATCGAACAATTTACCCAAAAATAAATTTCATACTAACCACTTCCCATTTTTTGAGTTGGCTTTTTTAAGTTCCTCACTTGTCCCCTTGTTCACTGGATAGATGGGGAAATAATTGCCACAAACTAAATTCTCAAGTAAAATTTTCATTTGTGAAATAAGTCGAAAATCATTGGGAGTCAAAATTGCAAATTTATGGGTTTGATGATTATTCATTCCCTTCTCCCGTAACTTGAACTTGTCTTTAAAATGATAGTAACTTTTTAGGGATATTTTTTTTTTCAAACATAACCCTAACAAAAGTAGAAATGTAATAATGATGACATGATAGTACTTGTAGAATATAAGTAATGGTATAGTATATAATTAGAAATTAATGTATTTCTAATCTGGGAACGGATTAAAAAGGAAGATATATCTGAGTATCTCTTATTTTTTGGAAGGCATGGAGTATAATATATATACACATTTAACAGCTAGGAAATTGTCTCAAAGCTGATGGTGAATGCTTTTGCATGTACCAAGCAACTACCTTGGGGCCCTAGAGAGTTGCTTTAGTATCATTTATAGCTTTTGAATATTAATGCAAATAATGCATGGAGAAAATATGAAGAATTAGTTATCCATCAACTAGTACGTAAAACTGGCAAATGAAGATCTGCACATTTTTTTGACCATCTCTTCTTTTAAAATATTCCAGATTCCGAGGGAATTCTATTCCATCTTCCCCCGAGTCTTTATTAAATATCAGCCAACGGCTCTCTGAATCAGGAAGGGCTCTCCTCTTCTCCAACCATATTCTTTGCTACTTCCTTATCACTATCTTCATTTGGCTATTTTGACATACATTACCCAAATCCTCGGAAGAAAATGTTCTTTCACTTTAGGCCAGTTGATAATCAATTGGTCTTTCCAACTCCAGCCATTCCAACAATCCCAATAGCCTTAAACGGATCATTTCCTTTCCACTCAACAAGCAGTCTCTCCATAGATCGATAACAGTTTGCAATCAAGCCCGTGAATTTTGTTGCATCAGAACTCCACCGGTAAGTCCATAACTCTCTCGGCATGCTTCTTGATTCATTAATTATTGAATGGAGGACTTGGGCCTATTTGGAGCTCCACCTTTAAGTTCTTTTTTTTATCTTCGATATCATCATCCTTATTCAAGACATTATTGATGTAGTAGAACTTTTCCCCAAGTTTTCGAAGTTGATATTCTTCTATTTCCTCTGCCATTTTACCTCATCTTAAGACCCTTGTTTCTGCTCTTAAAAAGTTAGGAAAGAAATAGCTATTGGCCAAATTTCCAGGCCTTAGATGTTATGCCTTTTGAAACAGCAGGGTTGGATAGGTTTCAATATAACTTTTTGATTGATTTTGCAAAAATCAGACCCTGTTATATGGATGGTCCAAATCAGTCATAAATGAGCTAAATGAACACACCAGAAGAAAAAAAGAAGCTTAACACATTAATTAATCCATTTAAATGTAATGTGTGCTTCTTTTGTCCCATAGCAAATTAATCTCTGCATGAACATCTTTTTTCACTTCCGTTTGCCTCCTCATGGTCTTCCTACTTGATATGCTTTTAGTTGTAAAATTAAATAATTTGATTCCCATGTTTTTTTTCATTCTTCCACTTTATATATATATAAGAGTCGTCACTGAGAGCCTGTGATCACAAACAAGGATTTTGTTTCTGCATGGTAAATCTTAAAGCCAATTAACCCTGTGTTAACCATTGTTACTTTCCCAACTTGTCTTTCCATATTCGTGCAATTAACCTACTAGCAACCCATCATTTTCCTTTCTTGCTAGCTTAAAAATAATTTCGAATCCATCTGTAACTAACATTATAGAACAAATAATGAGTGATTAGCAAGAGGAATAAATTGAATTTAATTAGATATTTTATATGATGCAATTCATTCATATGCTCCATTTACCATTACAAAGATTGTAACTTTTCTTAATCCTGTGTTTCAATTCTGTATATTGTGCTTTTTAGGCACTTCAGCACTAACCAAAAGGACAGTATGGAAATACCCATACCTGAACATTGGAAGCAGCTGTGGGATCAATGGGATATTCGGGCTTTCATCTTCTTAAGCCTTTTCCTTCAAACCTTCTTAATTTTGGTCGCCCCACTAAGAAAAAGAACGTCGCGCAGTTGGATCATCATGCCCCTCTGGTCAGCATACTTGCTTGCTGATTGGGCAGCCAATTTTGCAGTTGGACTCATCTCCAGCAGCGAAATCAACATTGGTCAGAACTCCAATGACACTGCTAACAAATTTGCAGTTGGACTCCTCATCTCCAGAAGCCAAAACAATATTGGTAAGAGCTCCAATGGCACTGCTAACAACGCTGACCTTTTGGCATTCTGGGCTCCATTTCTGTTAGTACACCTTGGCGGCCCAGACACTATCACTGCTTTCGCCCTCGAGGATAATGAGCTGTGGCTCAGGCATTTGTTCGGCCTAGTTTTCCAGTGCCTTGCTGCAGTTTATGTTTTCTTTCAGTCCCTTCCGCATAACAAGCTATGGATCCCAACACTGCTTATGTTTATGGCTGGAATCATCAAATATTCTGAGCGTACGCGTTCTCTGTATCTTGCAAGTGCTGATAGCTTCCGAGACTCCATGCTTACAGAACCTGATCCGGGGCCCAACTACGCCAAGCTCATGGATGAGTACTTCTCAAAGAAAGAGGCTAAACTTCCTACACGGATTGAAATGCTTCCGGAGCCCAATAGAATTGTCAAAGCTGCTAATAGAGTAAAGACAGATAAGTTGACAGATTTGCAAGTGGTGCAGTATGCTTATCGCTACTTTGAGACGTTCAAAGGACTCGTTGTTGATCTCATTTTTAGCTTCCGCGAGCGCAACCAGAGCCGAGACTTTTTCCTCGCGAGAACAGCTGAAGATGCTTTCAGAGTAGTAGAGGTAGAGTTGAATTTCCTCTATGAAGTTCTCTTTACCAAGCTCCCTGTGGTGTATGACAAATTAGGATACTGCTGTAGAACATTTTCCTCTATTGCAGTTATTGTTTCCCTTGTGCTTTTCCACAACAAGGATAAGAAAGGTTTTGAAGGGTTTGATGTCGCGATTACTTACACTTTACTCATCGGTGCAATTACGTTGGATGTGATTGCGTTTATCATGCTTATTTTCTCTGACTGGACTGTTGTAGCGCTCAAGAAGTCACCTGATGTTGAGAAATCAACCGATCCTTCTAGAACCAGCAAGTTCCTAATGTGGTTGCTGAGCATTAAGACAAGAAGAAGTCATGTTAACACAGCTACCTGTTTTGGGGTTTCTATGCAATTCATGGATCGCAGGTGGTCTGAATCTGTCTCAACATACAACTTGATTTATTATTGTCTAAACCAACGTTCTACGCAAAGGGAAAGAATATACAGTTACTTGGGCCTTATTGGATTCTTGAATGAGATTTGGTATGTGGAACGCAAACGTTTCACCACTCCCTTAAGAGACTTCATTTTTGAGGAGCTGAAAGAAAAATCTGAGATGGCGGATGATTTAGACACAGCGAAAGAGATATGTTCAGCCAAAGGTGAATGGGTACTTCGAATTGAAGGTTTCAGTGGCACTGAATTGTTTCCTTATGTAACTAATGTTGACTATGATGAGAGCCTTCTTTTGTGGCACATCGCCACTGAACTTTGCTACACAGAAGAAGAAGAGGAAGAAGAAGAAGATACTGTTCCAAACCCGAATGAGAAAGGTAATGTGCCAAACCCAAATAAAGTAGGTAATGTTCCAAACCCAGACAAGAAAGATACTGTTCAAAACAAGCACCGCGAGTTTGCTAAGCTGATGTCAGATTACATGATATATCTTCTGGTGATGCAGCCTAATATGATGTCTGCAGTGTCTGGCATTGGGCTAATAAGGTTCCGAGATACATGTGCTGAGGTTACTAAATTCTTCAACAGCAGGAAATTAAAACAAAAAATGCCGCACTTTCAGTTCTCTGGTATTGGGAAAAATGAGGCAGAAAAGTCACAGAAGGAGGCTTGCGAACGTATTCTTGCTGTTAATACGGAAGTTAAACCAGTTGCTATAAAGGGAGATAGAAGTAAATCGGTGTTGTTTAATGCATCGATATTGGCCAAAGAGCTGAAAAAGTTGCCACTGAAGAAAGAAGATCATGCAAACAAGGATAAATGGTTTGTATTGAGCAAAGTGTGGGTAGAGTTGTTGTCGTATGCCGCAACTCATGTCAGGTCAAACTCTCATTCTCAACAACTGAGTAAAGGTGGAGAGCTTATAACTATCGTTTGGTTATTGATGGCTCATTTTGGGTTGGGAGATCAGTTCCAAATAAATGAAGGTCATGCAAGGGCAAAGCTGATTGTGGGCAAGTAGCTAGGTTTATTAAACATCATCTGTTGTGTGTTCTGCAAATTTTTTGTTTGCTGTTTTCTTATAAATTTAGTGTCTTCTCTTCTATGATCACCACATATTTAAAGACATTATTATTTTCTATTATCGGATGAGACTATTTTTATAGAACAAAACGAAAGTGTTACTAGATTTTCTTTCCTCCCGCGTTCAGTTTTTCAGAAAAAATCCACCAATTTTCTTTCATTTAATTTGTTTTTCCATGCATAAAACTATACACACTCTTTATTTCTTCTTTTTTATTTCTTTGTATCAAAACGTATAACGAAGGTGATCAATGATTACTTCAGATTCTCATTTTATACACCTTAACCGCAGCCTATAACTAAGAACGAGTTTTTAGAGTTATTACGTACACCCTCACAACAAGATTGCAGTCCTTTGTTCCGGCCAGTCTCCAAGAACAAATTAAATGGAGCAGCATGGCTGAATTTGAGAAAATTGAAACATTTGATTATTGCAAAACGTATTCAATTTTATCCGTTTAACATCTCTCATCTCGTGGATAATAGAACCGCTTTCGTTGTCTTCACTTGTTGTATTTTTAGAATGATGGTGATCAACCACCCTAGTTTTAGTACTTGAGATTGCATGAACTGTTGACTCATTCCACTTCATTATCATCTCCTGCATCACTCTAGAGCACTTCAACAAATTCTCCTGCAACACATTATATATATATATATATATATATATATATATAAATTTAAAATAAAATCAAGTTATTATTTCATTCGTCTTCGAAAGAATATTTAAAATTTATTTTTCATGCATATTAAAAGAAATTAAAGTTAAGTTTCGATATTACGTGCCAACATAATTACAATGCGTGTTTTCTTTCTTAAACTAGTGGACCTTACTTTCAAGGGTAACTTAGTCCTTTTAACATATTTAGTATAAATTTATACATATTTAAACATTTTTGGTAGTCAAAATTTATTGTACTTGAAATAAGGATGGATTATATATAGTTTAAATAAATTGTTCATAATTATATGCTATATTAGTTTATAAGAAAACAAGAGCTCACTCTATTCCAACATACTATGAAGTTTAAATAATTAGTAATATATTTTCGATAATTTATAATTTCATAATTTTATGCCTAACAGAAAATGAATTCATATTAATTTTAAATTATGTCGTCTATACTTTGTAATATATAATTTGACAAATGTAAAAGATTAAATGCACAAAGTAGAACCGTAAAATAAGACTTATATTATACATATTAATCTTACTTTATCGACATATCCACAAGAAGAAATCTCATATCTGAAGCAAGGAAATTGCAGGGGAAACATCTCATGAGATGCACAAAGAAGAGCCGATGCTGCTATTATTGATGGTTTATACTCTAAAAGCTTGATCTCTGTAATTAAAAAAAACACAAAATATTATAACAAGAGTTTAAATTTAATACACTGATAGGGGAAGCCACGTGTATTAGTGTGGGGTCAATTGACCCCACTGAATTTTATATATATATATATATATATATATATATATATATATATATATCTTAAATAGAATTAAACCTTAAATAAGATTCTTTTATTAAAAGCTACGTCGCTTTTGGAGGGGCGGTGACATATTTTTTGTAAATACGCGGTGGCATTGTATTACAAAATGCCACCGCATCCCTCCAAAAATTAATAAAGAATTTTAATAAGAGACGCTTTTAAGGAGAATCTTATTTATCGATATATATATATATATATATATATATATATATATATATATATATATATATATATATATATTCTGCCTTGGGCACTGAGGTATACTTACCGGCATGAGATTTGAAAAGAATCTGTGAAGCCCTTTCTTTTAGAGCTCGAGTCGATATCGGATGTTTGATCTTGAACAAAGAGAGGAAGAAGTAGAAGAAGGAAAAAGGTGTTATGGATCGCATTTGCCATTTGAGAGTTGTGAGAATGAGGACTTGCATTCGATGAATCGATCGAGTATTGTATATGAAACCTTTGTCTCCCTGTTTCATTCAACTTAATCACAAATTTAGAACAAAAGTTTCATGTAAGAAAATTCACTTAAAAAGGTTTGTAAAACTACATTATCCTTGAAAAACAAAGTCAAATAAAGAAAACTAAATAATATTAACTAATCATAATAATATTTGCAAATTGCTATAAATATTCATAATTCAAACTAAAAAAAGAATTTCAAGTAAAAAATATTTACATCAATTTAGAAACTTATTTCGGTTACTTGTCATAGTTCAATTCGAATGACACCCAAATGCTCAAAGCCTCAAACTAAATTTGCTTTTTATATTCAAACAAAACCATGATTTAATTTCAAAGTATAAACTAGTTTTGTACTTCTAAGATTTCATCAAGCCTTAAAAACTAAGAAGATTTTTGTACTTGTATTTAGAATTGATTTATGAAAATTATTTTTCCCCCTCCGAGTTTAACTCTTCCATTAATTTGTCCCTCTGAATTTATTAATTTACATATCTGTCATGCCCATATACCTATAAAAAAAAATAAAAAAATAACAGCACGCACAGCTGCCTATGCTGCCACGTATGTAGATCCGCCCCTCGAATGACTTAGGAATTGATTCATGCTTTAGTTCCACAATTTCGGCTATCACTTTAATGTACAATAAGTTCAATTCATTTTAACTTTGCAGTTAAAAGTGGAGCACATTTATCTTCTCTCAGAAAATTATGCAATTAACCATTTCTTTTTATACCTGTAAATGTGAGAGAGACAAGTCGATGTTCTTCATTTTAGCAGCGAGTGAAAAGCAAGAGATTACTAGGAGCCTCAGGATCCATGGTTTTTCTTGTTGCTGCAACATTAATACTTAATTTAATTAATACATATTTCATCCCATTAATTCATGCAGACAATTAATTAATAAATCAGAAATTAATTGAGATGTTGAAATCTGCTCACCGGAAATTCTTGCTTCGAGATGAATCGATCCATGTAATTACCAGCAAGGTAGGATATGTACGGATCAAAATTGCAAGAGAATTGTGCCTAAAAATAATTATCACACAAGTTTAGGTACAACAGTACATCATAAAAAAATTACTCATCCAGCTAGCCTAATTTATAAATTTATATGGGAACCAAGAAACAAGAAGTTGCATAATGATTCTGCTATTCCTCCAAACAGACTTGCAAATGATGTAGTCAATATTATTAAATCTAGGCTATTTACCTGCAATTCTTTTATCAAAGCCACAAATTTTTGTCAATATTATTGTAACTGACTAATGTAATTGGCTTATGTTTTGTGTTTACTCACTATAGCAAGTTCCTTTTTTTGGGTTTGCCTCTAGATGATCTAGCTATAGCCTGGGTCCCCCTTAGCTATTGTATTTCAGTCCTTCTAGGGGGGACCGACTACTATCGACGGGTCTAGCGACTACTATAGTATTGTAACGAATTTTTACAGAATGCAGTGATTTAGATACATATAAAAAATAGTGTTGCACAGATCGTACAATATTATTTTTTTCATGTATCCAAATTACACCTAAATCACTGAATTCTGTAAAAATTTCAGTTGAAATAAATACTTTATATTTTTTTGGAGTTAAAGCAAAAAAAATTGGACCGGTCGGTAGTAGCCGATCCTCCTAGACTAATTGATTGTATTTTGGTTCCTTCTATAGAAACAAACAAATTTAGAAAAATAAATAAATTGTACTTTGTACTTTTTAATATTTGTACATGAATGCTGATAAGTTTAATTAAAAGAAAATGATATATTTTGTGACAAAATGTTGCGACTTTGATTTCAATTAGACACATTAATTAATAGATTAGCCATATATTTGCACTTATTTATATAGCTAGTGTGTTATATTTTATTTTATCGATCCAATAAATTTGTCGCAAGATATAGTAAAACTCTTAACTAAATAATTTTGACTTGTGTTTATATCTTACCTGCAAAATGAGAGAAATGGCTTTGCCGCGAAGCGAGACGAAATAGTCATTGGCTGTGGAGGAGAGTGAAGGCATGTGAAGTGATTCCTCCGCGAAAAGAGATGGAATCGTATCAGTTTGGTGTTCTTTGAAGCTAGTCAATGAATTTTCAAGATCAAACTCCATATATGTTTTTGCTTTATATTTTTAGAATTAAGCTTTAATTAGAGGGAGAAAGTGAAAGGCATTGGAGATGAAGAGCAAGACATTGAAATAAATACTAGTAGAAGATAAAGGAAGGGTTCGTGTAGAAGCAGATTTGTTTTCAAGAAACTGCACCCATTATATATAGGAAACTGATATATATTTTCACGTGTGTTTTTGATATTTTCAGATAATTCTCTCTCATGTGAGAATAAAATGAGTTCCACTTTCACTCTCGTAATTTTTGAAGACACAACCTTTTAGTTATTTATTTTTTATTACTCCCTCAATCTCTAAAAAAATAATTATCTTAGTTTAATTTTTTCAGTCAAAAATTAATGGTCAATTTTATAATCAGAATTTATACTTTCTTTTTTTTTTAAATATAGGTAGAGAAACTATAACAGTAAGAAAATCATACCCAATTTATTACTACCTCCGGTTTTCATGAGTTTGAAACTATAAATAAATATATTAAAAATTTTAATTTTAAAGTTTAAAATTTAATTTCAAAAAGAAAACATTAAATTCATTTCTAATTTTAGAAGTGAGATAATAATAATATTTAAGGTAAAAGGAATTGTTAAGTGAGAACAAAGTCCAACTAAAAATTAAACTAGAGAAAGGAAAATGGACTAAATATAAATCCTTACCCCATGGAAATGCGTTCATACGTGTTAGGTAACGTCCAAGTACTTTTGTAATTAAATGAAATAAAGATGGATAGAAATAATGTTAGTAGGAGCGACTGTCTAGGTCTTTGATATATTTATTATTTGTCACATTTAATGGAGTTTGTGAGGAGTCACCAGTAGAGTTGGTTAAAATATTAAATTGTCTCTAAAATCGTATTAATAAAAATCGCATTAACAATTTCGGCGTATGTGACGGTTTTAGGTGAGTTAAAAAATTAAATTTACGATTTAAGTTTGATTACTAGTCAAAACTGCATGCATAAAACCGAAACTGCACCATACGCTAACAAAATAAAGAAGTCAAGTTGTTCAGAGTGATTTATAAATTTTAATGAGAATATGATTGAGCTTACCATCATCATCATTATTATAATAACAATAATAATTTACAAGAACAAGTTTACCAACAAACTTTATTCACTGTTATCGACCATTATGTTTATATAGATACATATCAACTCATATACATATATATATTTTTTATTTTCCTAATATTATTATCCTAAACTTAAAAGGTTAAACTTATGTATTATTTATTTTTTCTTTATATAAGTAGAGTGTTATATATGATAACAAATTTTATTGATATTAAATAAATACAAACAGATACAAGGAGAAATGATTATAAGCATGAGAATCATTAAATAATTAAATTATTTTATCATTTTATGTTTAACATTAATTAGTCACACCCTACATTATATAAAACCAAATTTACGATTTGAGTTTGGTTCTATTTATCTTTTGTTTAGACAAAACATTATAAGTAAGGTTGTGTATGCCATCAAAGTGCATGATATTTAATATTGTATGATGCTAAATTGTTAATTTAAATTGCATAAATTTTGTTGTTTCAATTAGTTTTGGAACCGAAACTGCACCGCACGGTTTAAAATCGCACTGCACCAGTCACAAACAGTTTTATGTGCGGTTTTTGATTTGTCAAACCGCACCTAAACGGTTTCGTGTGCGGTTTGGATTTCAAATCGTACCATGCTTCACCCTTAGACTCACCGACCATATAATTTAGGGAATTGTTAATTTCACAAAGAAAATTTGATATTTCAGCAAGGATTTACTCACATGAATGTGAGGCCATTTAGTATTCATATAAAAAGTGTCTTGTGAAACTATCAATTTTCCTTGTGAAAAATATCAATTCCTTATAATTTAACTTTAGGAACAAGACTTACTTTCTTTTATTTAGCTAGGTTAGAGACATAATCCTCTTACAACTCACCTAGCAAAAAGTAAGTTAAAAAAAAATAGAAACAGAATGAGTTTTCGAATCAGAAGATTAGACCCTAATCTCAACAAAATAAAAATAAAAAGGAGAGAAAGAGAGAATTAAGAGAAAAAAAATTAATTAATAAATGAATAAATTAATTAATTAAAATCTTTAGGTAGATATTAGATACAAATAAGATAGTCGGGGAGGATAAGAGTATGTTTTTAATTTTGTCCTCGGCCCTGGAAAAGCGCTGCAACATATATTGACGAATGCATGTACCTGCGCCTGCCTGCGCGCATGCAATGTAGTAGTAGATCTGGCGCATCCAATGTTTTATTTTAAAATCAAATTAATGGAAACCAACAACTTTCTTCTTCAGCTTTAAATTTAAGAAATTGATATTTTCATAAGTTCTCGATCACATAAATTATGAGTTTCATTTACTATTTATGTGAAAGAGATCTTGTAGAACTAATATTTTTATTTGTGAAAATATTAATTCCCTAAATTTAAGACAAGAACTCGTATATATGAATGACAACTCTTATGGATATGTACTCCCTCTCACGTCCGTTGTTTTTTATTTGTCATTTTAAAAAATGAAATTTATTTATTTATATTTGTCATTTATAAATTTTAAGAAAACATTAATGATTTAATTTTTCATAGTATACCTATATCAAATATTAACTTGTCTCTCTTTCATCTTTTTCAATGAATTTAATTTAGAAGGATAATATTAAAATTTTATAATAATTTTGATCAATCAGACAAAATATTAATTGTGTTTCTTAATTTTTGTGTTTTCTTCTAGAACTTCGGTTAAAAAGGAACAGGAGTGACAATATTCCACATTTCCACCCTCTCCTCCAGCTATACAAAAACACATACATACTAAATAGCAAATAGTAGTATTACTCTATTTCATTCATAGTAAAAGAGTTTTATTTGTCAAGTATTTTTAATTTACTTTAATTATAAGTAGATTACATGACTTTTAGGTGATAATATTCTCAAATTTATAATATTTTTATTATCATATATAGGATATTAATAATTATATCTTTATATATGAAGCTGTAATGAAAAGAATAGTCACATGAATCACATAGGATGATGAGCTTGGGGACATATTTGAGTCCCACCATCTTGGAGCTCTTCTGCCTATGTATCAATATGGCCCTTGGATTAACAGCATACCGCAGAATGGTTCTAAATATGACTCACGTGAGTGCACTTATTGTTCAATAATAACTCTTGTTTATCTCTATCTAGACCAAGAACGACTAATTACCTCCTCACACGCACATACTGACTGTGCATGAAACTTTAATTCATTGTTCTTTTTTTGTGCTGAACAAGTTCACTGATCAATTTGTAGTACTAATGCCACACTCACTTTTTGATTTTTTAAAGGTAATATATATATATATATATATATATATATATATATATATATATATATCCGCTTTCTCCAATCTAACCAAGTTTGGAAGAAGCGATTATATAGCGATGGTTTTTTGTTTGTATAACATAAAAACCGATTTTTTATCTTTATAACGACGGAAAAATCGTCGTATAAATAATTCATTTCCTCCAGGTTACATTTGGAGAGAGCGCATACTATATATATATATATATATATATATATATATATATATATATACTTTAATTAGCACAAAGTTAATCATAACTAAATATATTATTATCAAGTAGTAAAACGAAATCAGAAGTACAACCCAAACTAACACAGGAAAAGTTAGATTTGACAAGGGACACACATATTTTATGTGTATGAAAATGAGAACAGAGAATTAAGAAGCCAAATGACTTGACCACACTTTTAATTAATTGTTCACCCACCTCAAATTGTCCCTAGAGAATTTACCTTTTCTTTTCTTTCCTTTAATTTCTTTTTTAGTGTGTGTCTTCTACTTAATTTGACCTCCCAATGGATTCGGATTCTTCATTGATAGAAGAGAAAGCCTAAAGTTAAAAGCTCAAACAATAAATCCCAAAATACTCATTGGGTTGGGAGACCAATAAACTTTCACTTTTCCTTTTTTTTTTCTCTTCTTTTTCATCGTGTGTTCTTGCACCGCTTGCAAAATCAAATCTTTATTTACTAATCTTAATTATAATATTTATTGTTTTCAAATTTTAAATAAGTTTAATTTAGAATTTAGAATTTTACAAACTTAATTAATTTATACGTCTAAATGAGACTCTCTTTTTTTGTAATAAAGGTAGCCATCATATTTTTCTTGTTTCAGTTGTAATAGAGCATTATTAGACTCATTTTGACGTAAACATTATAACACTTGCATTTAAGCATTATAAGCCTTTCAAAGGTAGTTAAAATGAGACCCTTATTTTGTAATAAAGGAAACCATAATATTTATACGTCAAATTAAATGCTCTATTTAAATCCTTATTCAACTAATTTAAATAAAAGTATTAATAAATTGACTAATTGAGAGAGATGAATATAACATATATAGAGATAGAAATATCTATGTAATTATATATATATATAGGGGATTCATTTTCGTAACATGTAATTGTCATGGATCAAAAATAATCATACACTATTTTTATTGTTCAATATAGGAATCAACAGTCGAGATTAATTCACTTCCCTTTACTGGACGACGTTGATTTCAAGAATTCTTAAAAGTAGCGAACGATTTCAAAATAAGACTGTCATCCGCTACTATTAGAGTATTAAGAATCGGACGTAACCCCATCGTAACGTAACCCCGTCGTAGACATGAATTAATATTGATCGTTGATTTTAATATTGAATGATAAAAATGAAGTATGCTCATTTTTAATCAATTGTAAATACATGTTATCGATAATGATATGAGTGGAAGGAGATGAATATAAATATATATTAACGTTCGATAATCGATGATGATATGAGTGGGTGCATTCACGCCTTCATCCCCATGCAGGTAGCCGCATCATTATGGTCTTGGTGTAGGAGAAAGACAATACAATACCGGGCCACTTCATTAGTTTGGACAATTTCAGAATCGACATATATCCAATATTATTTATTATGTTTTTCTTGAAGACATGGACCACGAAGAGCAGGCAAAGAGATGAACAAGAATCATGTGACTGGAAATTTAATTATTGTTATATATCATCTAATTACTAGAATATCATATTGTAAAATTTAACATTTACAATTTTATATATTGTTTCATACCTCTATTATATATATATATATATATATATATATATATATATATATATATATATATATATATACGCTGTGAGAATCCTTCAAAACCAAACCAACAGAGCGAACAAAAAGACGGACTTAAAAAAAACACGCGGGTCAAAAGTGAGTTGGCAAAATAGGTCAAATTAAGAAGAAAATAAAACTCATTTGAGATCAGATGCAACCATCCACAATCTCTCTCTAACTCTTCCCTCTCTCTGTCTCAAAGCGAACCTGTAGCAAATAGAAAGGGACCGACGCGACTGTGGAAGGAAGGTAAAGCTCCGGCCGGCCAACAGAACTAAGGAAACGGAAGGTGAGGGTAATTCACTTTATTAATTTTGTAATTTCTGTTTTAACCAAATGAAATCTAAGATTTATTAGGGGTTTTGATTTAAGATTACATTAAATTGATAGGACCAATTGTGGAATTTCATAGTCGAAATCTAGGATTTATTCGGCACCTTTGGTTTGAAATCTGTTAAGCAAACAGAGCAGTGTGTCATTGTCGTTCACTCTTCTCGAGTTTCCTCTTTCTCTGTCATTCCACTTAATTACTTTTATATTTTCTTTTTGTTGTTTTTCCTTTTAATTATTGTAAGAGGAAATCTATGAAATTGACACTAATTCTAGATTTTGGGTGTCATAGTTGGTCCTATCAATTTAATGTAATCTTAAATCAAAACCCCTTAATAAGCCTTAGATTTCATTTGGTTCAAACAGAAATTAAAAAATTAATAAAATGAAGTACCTTCACCTTCCGTTTGCTTAGTTCCGTTGGCCGGCCGGAGCTTTACTTTCCTTCCACAACCTTATTGGTCCCTTTCCGTTTGCTATAGGTTTGCTTTGAGAGAGAGAGGGAGGGGGAAGAGTTGGAGAGAGATTGCGGAAGGTTGCATCTGATCTCAAAATGGGTTTTATTTTCTTTTTAATTTGACCCATTTTGCCAACCCACTTTTGACTCGCGTGTTTGTTTTAAGTCCGTCTTTTGTTCACTCTGTTGGTTCGCTTTTGAAGGATTCTCTCTCTCTCTCTCTCTCTCTCTCTCTCTCTATATATATATATATATATATATATATATATATATATATATATATATATATATATATACGGTCTCATCTTCATTTCACCTTTATCCAACTCACCTGAGCTCACCCTTTAGCGACGGACGTGATTTGTTTGGCCATACACAACCGTCGCCTCATACTTTTAGTGACGGACAACATATAGCGTCGCTAAAGTATAGAGCGATGGTATTTAATGACCAACCGTCACCGAGTCCGTCGCTAAAGGGAGGTGAGCTCGGGTGAGTTGGATAAGGGGTGAGCTTAAGATCCGAACTATATATATATATGGGGAATGATCCATTGACACACGTTAGCTGTGGGCACTATTTTAGCTAATTGTTATCCAGCCGTCCAAAATTAGATCAAATGGTTAAGGTGAGAGCCCAACCGCTCTCCCTCTAGCGGCTAGAGAATGTTTTTTTTGCTGGCCGCTACTCTCTCTAGCAGTCAAGAGAAATTTTTTTGCTGGCCACAGGAGAGAGTAGAGGCCAAGAGAAATTTCTAAAATACTCCCACCCTTAGTTAAATTTAAATAATTTCTTAAGTAATAAAAATTAACATTATCTACTATATATAATGTATTTATTTCTATAAATAATAAAATTTAAAAATATTAATTATATTCATTGTATTTATTTGTATGAATAATTTCTTAAGTAATAAAATTAACATTATCAACTATATATAATTTATTTATTTCTATAAATATTTTTTATAGATATTAAAATTTAAAAATATTAATCATATTCAATGTATTTATTTGTATGAATAATTTCTTAAGTAATAGATTTTAATGTATTTATATTTTAATAATTATACTTAAAGAAATTATTTATACAAATGAATACATTTAATATAATTAATAATTTTAAATTTTAATATTTATAAAATTATTTATAGAAATAAATACATTATATATAGTTGATAATGTTAGTTTTATTACTTAAAAATTATTTATACAACTATTTTAATACATTAAAACTATTTAAATCTAACTGGGGGTATTTTAGAAATTTCTCACGGCCTCTACTCACGTGGCGGGCAAAAAAAATTCTCCCTGCCGCTAGAGGGAGTAAGCAAAAAAAAAAAAATTCTCTAGTCGCCAGAGGAATAATGATTGGACCTCACCTTAGCCATTCGATTTAATTTTGAACGGCTGGATAACAGTTAGTTGGAATAATACCCATAACTAACGTGTGTCATGGATCATTCCCCTATATATATATAAGACCCCAAATTATATGAAATAAAAGTATCCAATTTTCTTATAATTACTATTCTATTTAATAAATGGTTAAATTGATAAAAGGTTAAAGTTAAGGGTGATATTTGAAAATTTTGCAAAGTAAGCAAGTTGATATAAAATATTTGTTATGTCGGGGAATATTCGTTTTAACGGGGGAATATTAAATGACGACCAGATAATCATTGGTGGAACCCATTAACTAAGTATTGTCGTAGTTAAAAAACGACAAAAATATCTTTTCTATAAAAATAACTATGAAAGTTTCACCGTTAAAGCTGTTGAGATACTTCGGTGGTAAAAATCCGTAATACACGTGGTTGCATAAGTAGCACACCAGATTGATTATTGATGCTTATGTAGAAGCCACCTCGGTTTACTCAATTATTCAAGCTTGTAATTATTGCATAGTATCTCACGTTATTTGATTCAATTATTGTCACAAAGATCATCGTGCATAATATTTTATATTATTAAATCAATAATTGAGACAATAAAGTTATTCATATTATTATTTGCAATATTGGCGATGTCTAGAAAGTTCATCGAGAGAGGTTTGGTCACCTAATTGCATTGCTTGATAGGGAAAAATCCTTATCGTAAAGCCCCCCTCTTTCCGGGAATGATTTGGTTGTTAAATATTGTGAGTTATAATATTAATGATGAATAATTGTTGAAATATTAAAAATTTGTTTATTAAAGATAAAGAATTTGTGGTAAATATTTATTCAATTTTTTGATATAAATATAGGGATTTGTTATGAAGCGTTTATTATAAGTTTGACTTAGTATTCCATGGGAAGATTTACTAATTTTATGGACTGTCGGTGGTGGTTTTAATAGTAAATCAATCTGGACCATTGATGGTGATTTTAATAGTAAATCAATTTGGACCATTGATGGTGGTTTTAATAGTAAATTAATCTGGATCGTCGGTGGTGATTTTAATAGTAAATCAATCTGGACCGTCGGTGGTGGTTTTAATAGTAAATCAATCTAAACCGTCGGTGGTGGTTTTAAAAGTAAATCAATCTGGACCGTCGGTTGTGGTTTTAATAGTAATAAAAATGGACCATCTGTTCTAATAGTAAATCAATCTAGACAGTTAGTGAATAAGTTACTATTTAGTCCATTCTCCTATAAATAGAAGCTTAATTCTTCTTTCATTCTCACCAATTCACTGAGACTCACAAGAGAAACTATAGAGAGCAAGAAGAAGAGTATTCTGTTATTTCAGTATTGCAGTATCCAGTCTTCTACTAAGGTAAGGGGTGTTATTTTTTTTGTATTCATAAGAGGTATTATTTCTTTCGTATTCATAAGGAATACTATTTTTCGTATTCATTCTTTAATATGTCAGAATAACATGTCTACGCGGATTACGTACTGTATGATAGGTAAAAATCCATTTGCAGTTTCGTATGTTATTTCTTTTTATATTCTTAAATTTAAACTTACTATGGTAAGTATTGTTTCTATAATCCTTGAAATTAGTGGAATATCCTTGTGTTTTTCGCTTCATCCAGTATCATTTCATTGGAATATTGATCTAAACTCTCTTATAAAATATCAATATTTTCATCGGGGTGCTATTCACCCGGTTACTATTCACTAAAATATTATTCACTCGGGTATTCGGGGCACTTTTCATCCTAGGATACTATTCACGAGTTACTATTCACCTGATTACTATTCACTCAAATATTATTCACTTGGGTATTCATGACACTTTTCATGTCGGGGTACTATTCACGAGGTACTATTCCCAAAGTACTATTCATAGGGTACTATTCACGGGATACTATTCACCAAAAAATTTATTTCTTTTCTATCCAAATTATTTTTGATACATGGATATTATTCTTGAATTTTACTCCACAAAGTTAAAGATCGTGTTGACAATTTGGACATTATCAATTTCGGATAAATTAAATTATAAATCTTTAAAATTTATCATTTGCTTTCTTTTAATTAAATTCTCATATCATCACATCATCCTATTGCTTATATTGTGATGAAAGTCATCTTTGGCTTACGTGCATAGATGGACCGTTGATTGGTATGATTATGACTGAGGATCATTCAGATAATCATGACCCGTAATGTTACAAATGATGTGGTAAAAGTCCTCATTGTCTTCCGTAGTGCATTGATGGACGGTTGTTGGTATGATTATAACCGGAGAGATTATTCGGTATAATCATGAACATTGATGATTATATGAATATCCTTGGCCCGTAATGCGAGGGATGATTCGATGATGTGGTTTATTTATTGTCGAGTCTCAAATGATAAAGTTGATGAAAAACTTTTAAATAATAGAAGATAGTAGATATCATGCTCTACTTGACTCTTCTAATGGATTGTTTGTTCCGCTGCAGTTAAACTTGTTGTCTATTGTATTCTATCAGTTTAACATTGTTGAAGGCTAACGATAACTTATTTTGAATTATCTTAGTCATAATATTTCTTACTGGGCTAGTTGAGCTCACCCTTTTGCTTTCATTGTTCTCTTCAGAAAATGAGAATGTAGCCGGGACTAGTCGGGGAACGGAGTGATGGTCCGAGATGGTGTTATAGTAGTCCTCACAATTCTATAAAATAGTAGTCCTCACAATTCGTGTAAAAACTCTCAGCTCATGTTGTATAATTAAGTTTGTATTTGTATTCAGTACCATGTATTTGGCGACCCAAGATGGGTGATGTATACCTATTTTGGGGGTGTCACAGTTGGTATCAAAGCTTAGGGATATGATTCATGGCTGAGATGTGAGACAAGAACTAGGAGGGGAGAGATGGGGAATTCCTTCGCTAGTATGACCTACCTAAGTTTATTTGGTATTTAATTGGTTGGTCAGAGTATAGGGATAATATGTAACATATCAATTAACACTTGTTTTGTGGCAGTGTTTGAAAATGGCATCTGAAAATGTTGAGATCAACAATGAAGCACATGAGACCGTTGAGTCACCAACGATCAATACCCAGGATAATGTGCACAGGAAGACAATAATCCTTATTTAACAACAACACCGATCAAATGATGAACAATGAGATGTTCAGAGGCTTTATGCAATTCATGCAACATCAGGCGAGAGCGGCTCGTGTTCAAAATGCAGGTGGAAACACTGGCAACTCACAGATGGTCACCGCTAAGCAATTCAAGGAGCTGGGACTATCAGAGTTTTGGGAAAAGCCAGAACCACTTAAGGCGGAGACGTGGATAAAGCAGATCACCAAGATATTCTAAGTCTTGGGATACTCTGAAGAGCAAAAGGTTCCCTTTGCCACCTTCATGTTGAGAAGAGAGGCATATTACTGGTGGGAATCAGTAAAGCGTACTCAGCCTGCCGCACTCAAAATGTATTGGGAGAAGTTCTAAGAGTTGTTTAACGACAAGTACTTTCCCGAAAGTATTCGTCAGATGAAGGAGGTGGAGTTTATCAAATTAGAGCAAAACAATATAACCGTGTCGCAGTACGAGACTAAGTTTTCCGAGTTATCCCGGTTCGCATCCCATTTGGTTGATAATGAGGATAGAATGACGCGAATATTTCTGTGAGGTTTAAGAGCAAACCAGTTATAGCGACGATTTTTTCCGTTGCTATAGCATAGAAAGCCGGTTTTTTATGCTACATCAACGGAAAAATCGTCGATATAGCCTTTGTTCTCCTCTAGTTCGCTCCCTCTAGTTCGTTGGAGAGAGTCAGTTATATATATATATATATATATATATATATATATATATATATATATATATATAAACAAATGGTTCATTATATAATGCCTTTCCTTGAATATGATGAAGAAAATAGAGTACTATATGTTGTCCCATTTTTATTGCAAATTGGTGTAGAACCGGTTATAAAATAAGCAAATTCGAGAAAGAAACACTTCTATCATGACATATGGATTACAAATAAATTTACGCAATCGATAAACGTTTACTAATGTCCAACACGATGCAAAATTATATACAACAATTAATTTAATTTATGCGGATGAGGTCTTAGGGGTTGTTTGTTTAGAGCTGAAAGATTGAATGGCTGAATCAGTGAGTCATTTAGTGCGTTTGTTTTGAATAAAAATCGTCTGAATGGTTGAATCAGTCAGATTTTTGGGTTGAATGATCAAGTGTAATTTTTTTTGGCTGAATGGGCTGAATAACTGCTGGATGAAGTATTTTGTATTTTTTTTACAATATAACTATTATATTAAGTAATAGTAAATAAATTTTAAAAAAATTTGAATTTTTTCATAGGGGTAAAATAATAAAAATCATTATTCAAATTGTTTCAAAATTTTTAATTATCAAACGATTTTTTTCATTCAGTATTTAGAATTCTGCTTCATTTAGCTCATTCAGATTACTTAAACATTCAGAATTATTTAATTCAGTTTTATTAAACATCCCTTTAGTCTAGTGGTTAACATTGAGATATTGAGACTGTTAGTTTCCAGAGGCACAAAAGTTATCTAGAAGGGGGGGAGGTTGAATAGGTATTTTAAAATTCTTTGTTCCAAAATACTTGTTAGTTTTGATAATGATTTAATCACAGTGAAGTTGAGATTTGTTTAATTTTCCTTTAAGATATAACGAGTTAATATGAGTTAAGCAATTATGACAGTTATATCAGTTATGGCAAGACTATAAGAGACACAGTGATTTTAAGTGGTTCAGAGCACTCAAAGCTCCTAGTCCACTCTTCTACTCCTCGAGTAGGAAATCCACTAAGAATATCATTACAATATTTGAATCTAACGGATTTCTTCAAGACTAGCAGTCTTGGAACTTCTTATTTCACTATTGAACTCTTCAAGTCTAGCAGACTTGGTACATCTCAGTTCACTTAGAACTCTTCAAGTCCTTCTGACTTAGAGCTTCTTACTTCACTTGATAGTTGTAAGACCCCGAATTTTATGAAATGAAAGTATTCATTTTCTTATAATTATTATTTTATTTCATAAATGGTTAAATTGATAAAAGGTTAAAGTTAATGGTGATATGTAAATTTTTGCAAAGTAAGCAAGTTGTTAAAAATATTCGTTTGGTCGGGGAATATTCTTTTTGTTTGGGAATATCAAGATATTGAATACATAATCATTGGTGGACCCCACAACGAAAGTATTATCGTAGTAAAGAAACCATGTAATTATCATTTTATAAAATAACTAAAAGCGAAAGTGTTACCGTTAAAACTGTTGAACTACCCGGTAGTAAAAGTACAAGAATAATGCATGGTTGTATAGTAGCACACCAGATTGATTATTGATGCTTACGTAAGAAGTCACTCGGTTATACTCAATTATTGCTACATAAAGAATTCACGCATCAAATCTCTCATATTATTGATTCAATTATTGTCACAAGATCATCCGCATAATATGTTATATTATTAAATCAATAATTGAGATGACAAAATTATTCATATTATTATTTGCAATATTGACAATGTTTAGAAGTTCCGTCAAGGAGAGGTTAGATAATCTAATCAGACGCCAATAGGAGAAATCCTTATCTGAAAGCCCCTCTTCCGGGAACGACCTCGTTGTTAAATATTGTGAGTTATAATATTAATGATGAATAAGTTCGTGTTAATTAAAGATGAAATGGATAGTTCCATTGTGTGGGAATTATTAGTATTAGTGGAAATCGACATTTATTTCGATAATAATTGATGTCCTGGAGGTTATATTGATTAATCGGGTAATTCACCTGGGATAAATGAGCAATTAATTGCTATTAATTCACATGCTTATAACTATGTGTTCACATGTGTGTACTATTGATTCACATGATTTACTATTAGGGAGTTGGTGCAAGATTGATAATACTGCATGACTAAATTAAAAATGGAGGTATAGATGAAGGTACTATACTATAATTAATTTTTTCACATGTTTAGAACTATTGAGTCACATGATTTACTATTGATTCACATGATTTACTATTAGGGGAGGTGGTGCAATTTTGATAATACTTGCAGGACTAAATTAAAAATGAAGACAAAGATAAAGGTATTATATTGTAATATTTCGAGCCCCAAAATGTGTAATTATCGAAACTATATTTTCCTATAAATAGAAGCTCATTCTTCCTTCATTCTCACTAATTCACTAAGTCTTACAAGAGCAATTATTATAGAGAAATTATAGAGAGAAAGAAGAAGAGAAGTCTGCTACCTCACTATTCCAGTATCCAGTTTTCTTCTAAGGTAAGGGGTATTGTTTCTTTCGTATTCATGAAGAGTTATTTTCTTTCAATACTTGTAAGGGGTATTATTTATTTCATCTTCGCTTACGATATTATTTTTCGTATTCGTAAGGAATATTATCTTCGTTCAATATTCGTAAGGAATATTATTTTGTTCAATATTCGTAAGGAATATTATCTTCGTTCCATATTCGTTGGAATATTATTTTCGTTCAATAGTCGTAAGGGATATTATTTTTTTCAGTATTCGTAGAAATAATATTTTCTTCCACACTCTGTAGTATGTGAGTAATATTATTTTGTTTCGTATTCCTAATTATACACTCATTCTGTTAAAGTATTGCTTCTATACTCCGTGAAATTAGTAGAATATCCTTGATATTTGCTCTTTATCCAGTATCTTTTCATGGAGATATTATTCTGAGTTTTTTGATAATTATTGATCTTTTCATGCCAGAATACTATTCATGAGTTACTATTTACAGGTACTATTCACCTTATTACTATTCACTCAAATATTATTCACTCAGGTATTTAGGGCACTTTTCATATTGGGGTACTATTCACGAGGTACTATTCCCAAAATACTATTCACAGGGTACTATTCACGGGGTACTATTCACCTGAAAAATATATTTCTTTTCTGTCCAAATTATTTTTGATACTTGAATATTATTCTTGAATTTTACTCCACAAAGCAGTATCATGTTGACAATTTGAACGTTATTGAATTCTAGATAAATTAAATTATAAATCTTTAAAATTTATCCTTTAACTTATTTTATTGAAATCTTATATCATTGTCATCATCATCGTGCTTATATAGTGATGAAAGTCATCTTTGGCTTACGATTGCATAACCATATATGGACTTGGTATGATTATGACCGATAAAAGGATTATTCGGTATAATCATGACTTTCTAGTAATGTAACGAATGATGTGGTAAAAGTCCTCATTTATTCTATCGTGAAGTGCATTGATGGATGTGAATATTGTTAGTATGATTATGACTTTGGATTATTCAGGTATAATCATAACCATTGATGATTATATGATATTCATAACGCAATCAAATTGCAAAAAATGCTTAAACGTAAAATAGAGTTTAAAAAATTTACAAACCATATACCCCGATGATCACCCTTTATGCATAATTATTAATTAAACGAAAAAAGATAAAGAATAAAAATCATACCTTGAAGATCGAGCTTCCTCGTGTACAAGTTCACCTCCAAATCCTAACTTTCGCTCAACTGAATCCACCGGTTTGGTTCTTCCTTCGATCAACGTTAGCCACCCAAATGTTTGGCCTCTCAGAGGTGATCCACCAAGGAAGAAATAAAAATTCAAGAAGAAAATAAAGGGTGGCTCAAACCCTAGTTTTTCTATCTCTATGTAAAAGGGTACTCTCCCAACAAATTGGAATTACGTTTACGATGTTGTAAAAAGTCAACAACCCCCACCACCCATAATAAGACTCTCTTATTTATAGATATGTGGGCAACCCACCTTAACAATTAAGGAATTGGGTTTTATTTAATTAATTAAATTCTTTTAATTAATTAAGCTCCCTAATCTTATTAGGGATAATTAATTAAACTCTTTAATTAATTTTCCTTCCTAATCTTATTAGAATAAATGAGAGTATTTATATTAAATTAATTCCTAAACTCTTTTAGAAATTAAAATAATAATAATTGTAATAATATTAATAAGACTCTCTTATTAATTTATATTTAATATTTCTAAAATATTAAATAATAATATTAAGCTATTTAATTTATTCTATCACCATAGATTAAATTAAATATACTTAACATATTATTACGATTATGCCATTAACTTCTTAAATAATTATTCTTCCTTTTATGGTGTGACCCTTTAGGTTCTCCATATTAAAACCTGCCAGAATAAATCAATTAGAATAATTTAATCTTATTTAAATAAATAAATTAAATAATTAATTTATTTAAATAAATAATATTTATTCTACAATAGGATAAGCCTCCCCAACATCAACCTACTTTTCCGTATAATATAGATTTCAACATTAATCATTAAAGAACCTTTGAGTAAATAGTTACCAGATAATTCAATCCTTCCACCATACAATGTCCCAATTAAATATAAGATATGGAATTATCACAAGTCTTATTTTATTTAATTATATGTATTTCGATCCTTAAATGCACAACTCCAAATAATGCAAATTAGAAACTCCTTTCTAATTTCATTTCTTTGCCAAGGACTACCGGGTTGTCATTTATCGAATCACATAGACATTTCTTCTTTATTAGAAGTGGTAGATTCTTTATCGATCATACATTATCTCCATGTACAACTTATTATACCCAAGCATACCCTTTGATATACCCTAAGGGTCTTAAGGAATAAGTCAAAGTATAACTCATCATACACAAGATACTATGATGATCTCAAGTCCAAGGATTACTCAGACTACTATCACTACAGAATTCCTATCGACAGCAAATAAAACTCCATTAGGTATTCCTTAATGAGCCAACGCTCAAATGAACTTATTCTCTAATAAGCACCTACATACTTGCTTTTAGTGTTCCACACAAATGATCATGAGATCAATCATCCTCATCCAACGAAGAAGAACGATGTATGTATCAATCTATCCGGATTCACTAATCCCCAATTTAGTAATCCAACGATTGGGAACTATTTTAGTTTTAAGCTTTCTAAGAATTTAGATCTCATTAGAATGATCATCATCATTATTCTAAAAGCATTGCTTAAAACTATGGGTTTATCACATATTATAAAACAAAGATCATGTAGATAATTAAAAGCCTTTAATAAATTAATACTTTTTATTAATAAATGAATAAGATTGTTACAAAGTATACGCTTTATCATCAAACATGATCGGGCTTTGTGTGCATACTACTTTCAATCTCCCACTGCACTAAAGCCAATCGTCATGGTATCTATCTCATACTCTTCTTCTCTAAGTGACTTATTATCCCGCCGTTGGATAAGCTTTTAGTTAATGGATATGTAATGTTGTTCATGAGAGTCCACTATCTCTATAGTGATTTCCCATCTTCAATGATTCTAATAATCAAATGAAAGTGCCACAACACATGTTTAGATCCAAGATGAGACTTAGAACTATTCCTAGTTCTCAGAATGAACTTTTAATCCAAACAATCAACTGCAGCCTTCATTTATAGCTATATACTTTGTCTTTATCACTAAACCAAAGAACTCTTTTGTTGCTTTGAACCTTTCCAATTCATCGCACCACCGCTCAAGGTAACGCTTTACCTTAAAGTGGATTTTTTTCGTCATCTTGGTCCGTCTCAAAAAAACTTGAGTCTCATAAGCCCTCTAGTTTTAATTTAGACCCACCATGAATATGATCACATCCTTAGTGCTTGCTAAGCACTTTAAGATGTTTTTCACCGACTCATAGTGAACTTCTCCATAATACGACCGATCAACATCGTGTCTCAGATATTTCATTGCATACATGATGTCACTCATGCGATCTCTCTTTTTGGAGTCTGTGGGGACTATTAAGAGAGATACACCCATAGCTCATCAACATGAGACATCTCTTGAGTTTGCCATGCTAAACGACTTTAGCATCAAATGAATATACGCTCCTCGGGTTAAGTCGAGCATCCTCTTAAATCTATCTATATAGATTTATATCCCCAATTAAGATACTCTTCCAAATCATTCATGGAGGAATGTTTAGACAACTTTATCTTTTATCGATCAGAGCATTGGTATGTCATTCCTTCATCCGTAGTATATCAACATATAATACTAGGAATGTCACGATGCATCTCCTAATCGAACCTTTTTGTACACACTAGGTTCATTCTTATTTTTGATAAAATCAAACTCTTTGATTTGTTTCATCAAAACGAATGTTCCATATTTGAGAAACTTGCTTCAATCCATTTCTCTCGAAGTGTCTACAACACTTAACTCATCAGATGTAATCGATCATCATCTTCTATGATGTGTACTTCATCATCATCATCCATGATGAATCCATACCTCCTAGGTATCTTCTAAGACTATTCCGCATTTATTATATCTGGCCAGGTACAACAGGTCTATCTATGTGTTCCTCTTATTCGACTTATAAAGTGTTTTGTGGTTCTTGAACTCTTCAAGATCTATTATCCTCCCACTAGCCCCTTCAATGATAAACACCTTTATCTTGAATAAGCGTGTTTCAGAACAAACACCTTTTGCTAAGTAGGATTATAGAACATATACCCTAAACTTACTTTAGGATGTCCCACAAATCGACATTTGTCAAATCTTGTCCCAAGCTTATCCTTTGAAACCTTTTCACATAAGTCGACAACCCCTTATCTTAACATACTTAAGATTAGAATCCTCCCGTCCATAACTTTTATGGAGTCTTAAATGGATTTTGAGGTTACCTTTTCGTAGATAGATATGTACCATTTCTAGGACATGATCCTGTAAGGATATACCGGAATGCTCAGAAAATCATTATGGACCGCACTATGTCCAACAAGGTACGATTTTTCTTTCAGATACATCAATCAATTATCACAGATATCAGAGTGTCCATTATGAGAAAACCATTTGAGATGATCTAGAAACTTATTGCACAAGTATTTATTCCTCGATCTAATCAAAGAATCTTAATACTTTGCCAATTTGTTTCACTTCAATTTTTGAACCTTTCAAATAATTCACACTTGTATTTCAACAAATACACACATTCAACTCTTTGAATGATCATCTCCTTTTCTTATACTAATTTGTTCAATATGCAAAATTATTTTCACGTAAGTCAAGTATACAAAATTTATTAAGTAATATTCCAATTTATACAAAACATTATTATTATAAATAGAACAACAATTGTTCTTAATTATAATACCAAAGATTTCATTGTTCAACAATAAAATGGAAATAATATTTTTAACAAGAATCGAATACAATAACAACTTATCGACTTAATAGATTTGCATTCAGTAGCATTGCTAAACTATAAGTTTCTATGGCTAATGCATAAGCAAACTTTGCTTCATTTTCCACACATAGATTACTTATATTTGTTTAGCTTTTACTCGCTTGGTCCCTTCATAAATCTATATTTATGATAACCAAAGCTCAGATCCAATACCCAAGTAGAACCTCGACTTAAAGAAAAATTTATTTTAAATCATGAACAAAATCAGATTGTAAACCAAACTTCACTAAGCTTTTCGTTAGCCTCTCGCAAGATGCTTCTCGCAGCTTTCTTTCCAAAGGTCTGTGCTTATTGCAAAGGGAAGCAAACTCCTTTGCTATCCCAGACGCTTTTGTTCTTATTATCCTTTGTTTATGCCTTTCTATTTACCTTTTGAATCGCTTCTTCTTTCGTAAGATCCTTGGCCCCTACCAAGAAGACTTGATCTTTCTTGGTTGAAAGTGACTCTCAACATTTTTCAATATGTTAAGCAAATCAACGAGGTCGATATCTAGCTTGTTTCATATGAAAAATTCACAACAATTGTGAAAGGAGTCCGGAGTGAGTGCAAGATCAAATTCGCTCAACTCCATCCATCCATGACAAAACCAGTTGTCTAATCGATCAATCAAATTGATTATGTTAAGAACTTTTGTCTGCATTATAGTGCCATGGCCATTCTAGATCTAAGAGCTCCTTAGATATCTCGATATCTATCGGCCCCTTTTTTCCTCACCATCAACTACTGATGTGCGTGAATATAGTAGAGCATCCATAGTTTCACGCCGACGTCAAGCTCATACTCATGGATGCTAGCATGATGCATCGAGCCAATCAGGCATCATCTCGCCACTTTCTAAAAGTAGCAATGTCTTCCTCAGAGGCATTGTCTCGCAACCATTGCAGGATATAGGCGACATGACATAAGATAGCTTTTCAAACCATGAGAACTATTCTCAAATTCCTTAACCAATCCGCTTAATCTTTATTCGATTAATTTAGCATCTAATATGCTTCGCAAGTTGATAGTAATTTTAGACATTGTAAAATTTTTGTAAATGAATTTGTAATTAACAACATTTTAACATACATTCTTTTATTAATTACCAAAATAAATTAGGTCTTGTTTTAAATTGGTATCTCCCACTATTTTCTTCAAACTATATTACCTCACTTATATAGTTCTCGCAAAATCTAATTAAAGATTTGCTAGTGAGAATAAGGATCCCATTTCAAATGTATATAGCCTTGTAAGGTGACACAACAAACTATATATAAATAAATAGGTAGACAGACAACTTTGTCAATTACATCAACTATGCAACTCCTCAGATTTTTGCCTCTTAGATTATTTTGATCAAGTGGTGGCACATCCGAATCAAAATTATCCAAGTTAAGTCCAACCTAGCACTCCATATATTCAAAAAAGAAAATATCATCCTTGTGGTGACACAACAAAACAATATTGTTCAATTTTCTTTATAAGCATCAAATGTGATAAATTAACATCTTAAATACTTAATACTTGGCTTTGTGGTGACACAACAAACTCATATTAAATATTTAATACTCTATTAATTTTATCATGCTAGAAGGCTTAACGCTCGATATTCCAAATATCTTTGAACGCTAGACTTAATATAAAAAATCGAGGGGTTTGTTATTAATTTGTCTCATCTTGTTTAGCTGCACGCATATATATATATATAAAATAATATATATATTAATGAACATGCAAGCATGTTTGCATAATATATATATATATATATATATAGTATAAGCATGCACATATAGAATACTATATTCTACCTTGATTGATTATGGACTTTTATTCTAGTTTCGTCTACTAGAGCCACCAAGTGAACCAAAAGGTCAAACCCTAGGGGTGCAAGAAATAATATTTAAATATAACTATTACATTTAAACCCTGCTCCATTACAAAACGGGTCTTCAAGCGCTTCTTGTTTTTCGATCTCTAATTTTTCAAAATTAATTCTAACTATTCCTATTACAAAACTATTTAAAATAAATAGAAACCTTGATCAAGAAGCCAAGGGAAGTACATAGAGAGGAGATAGAATTTACATTAAGAAAAATTAGAGAAGACGAGGTACGCAGTAACCCCATTTAATAAAACCCATACATTCATGCATCCAACTAAAATAAAATCCAATCACATCGGGTCAATAGTCCATAATCAATCCCATTTATTATCATACACATCACCATACGCATCAATAAATAACATTCATCTTATGAATAATAAACATTTAAATATATATATCGATATCATTTAATGGGCAAATTTAGTTAGTATAAAATCTAATTTTTGAATCAAAATAAACTCCTTTATTTTAATCCAAATTTAAATCAAAATAAAACTATTTTATTTTAATTTATCCAATTTTGAATAAAATAAACTATTTTATTTTAATCAAAATTTTAATCAAAATAAACTCCTTTATTTTAATTAATTATGGAATCCAATTCCATATAAAAAATTTAATTAAAAAAACTCTTTTATTTTAATTAATTAAAATAAACTCTTTATTTTAAATGGAAATTATGGAAAAAAATTCCATAAAAAATTCTTTCCAATTCCATTCACAAATAAAAAAAATATGAAAATCCAATTTAAAAAAAAATCTTTATTTAAGGAAACACGGATATTCTTTCCTATTCACAAATAAACTCCTTTATTTTGAATAATATGAAATCTTATTTCATATTTAAATAAACTCCTTTATTTAAGAAAAATTAGATTCTTTCCTATTCACAAATAAACTCTTTTATTTTGAATAATATGAAATCTTATTTCATATCTAAATAAACTCCTTTATTTAAGGAAAATGGAAACAAATAAACTCCTTTATTTTAGGAAAAATAAATCCAATTTCAACTCCAATTAGTTATCATGGAATCCAATTCCAACTCTAATTAGTTAAGATGAAATTTAATTTTAAAATTAAAATAAACTTTTTATTTTAATATTAAAATAAACTTTTATTTTAAAATTAAAATAAACTTTTTTTATTTTAAAATTAAAATAAATATATATATAAATATAAATAATATTTTATTTTAATATTAAATATATATATATATTTTATATATATATATATATATATATATATATATATATATATATATATATATATATATATATATATATATATATATATATATATATATATATATATATATATATATATATAATAATATATATATATATATATATATATAATAATTTAAATTATCATATTTTTATAAATTATTTATATATAAATATCATATATATATATATATATATATATATAATTTATATCTAATATATATATATATATATATATATTTAATTAATAAATATATATCATCATTAATTAAATTAATATATATTTTTCGAATTAACAATGATCCTAAATCATTCAATAATAATTTAAAAATCATAAAAAAATAAAAATCAATCAAAATTTCAATTAAAAAAATAAATTTTTTTTTTTAAAAAAAATTTTTTTTTTTTTTTTTTTTTTTTTTTTTAAATTTTATACAATAAAATTATGCCCAATTAAATTGTTCTAAACACATATCAATATATATATCAAATTAAAACAATTAATAATTCGTGATAAAGGTTCGGGCTCGATGCCACCGTTAGGTTTTGTAATATTCGAACGCAATCAAATTGCAAAAAAAGTGCTAAGCGCGTAAAATCGAGTTTAAAAAATTTACAAACCATATACCCTTGATCACCCTTTATGCACAATTATTAATTAAACGAAAAGATAAAGAATAAAAATCATACCTCAAGATCGAGCCTCGTGTACAAGTTCACCTCCAAATCTTTTCGCTCAACTGAATCCACCGGTTTGGTTCCTTCCTTCGATCAACGTTAGCCACCCAAATGTTTGGGCCTCAGAGGTGATCCACCAAGGAAGAAGAAAATTCAAGAAGAGGGGTATTGGCTCAAACCCTAGTTTTTCTATCTCTATGTAAAAGGCGATCTCCCAACAAATCGAATTATTCAGATGTCAAAAAAGTCAACAACCCATACCACCCATAATAAGACTCTCTTATTTATAGATGTGGGCAACCCACCTTAACAATTAATGAATTGGGTTTTATTTAATTAATTAAATTCTTTTAATTAATTAAGCTCCCTAATCTTATTAGGATAATTAATTAAACTCTTTAATTAATTTTCCTTCCTAATCTTATTAGAATAAATGAGAGTACTTATATTAAATTAATTCCTAAACTCTTTTAGAAATTAAAATAATAATAATTGTAATAATATTAATAAGACTCTCTTATTAATTTATATTTAATATTTCTAAAATATTAAATAATAATATTAAGCTATTTAATTTATTCTATCACCATAGATTAAATTAAATATACTTAACATATTATTACGATTATGCCATTAACTTCTTAAATAATTATTCTTCCTTTTATGGTGTGACCCTTTAGGTTCTCCATATTAAACCTATTGTGAATAAATCAATTAGTAATAATTCTAATCTTATTTAAATAAATAAATTAAATAATTAATTTATTTAAATAAATAATATTTATTCTACAATAGGATAAGTTTCCCCAATGATCAATCACTTTCCGTATAATATAGATTTCAACATTAATCATTAAAGAACCTTCGAGTAAATAGTTACCGCATAATTCAATCCTTCCACCATACAATGTCCCAATTAAATATAAGATATGGAATTATCACAAGTCTTATTTTATTTAATTATATGTATTTCGATCCTTAAATGCACAACTCAAATAATGCAAATTAGAAACTCCTTTCTAATTTCATTCGCCGCCAAGGACTCATCGGGTTGTCATTTATCTAATCACATAGACATTTCTTCTTTATTAGAAGTGGTAGATTCTTTATCGATCATACATTATCTCCATGTACAACTTATTATACCCAAGCATACCCTTTGATATACCCTAAGGGTCTTAAGGAATAAGTCAAAGTATAACTCATCATACACAAGATACTATGATGATCTCAAGTCCAAGGATTACTCAGACTACTATCACTACAGAATTCCTATCGACAGCAAATAAAACTCCATTAGGTATTCCTTAATGAGCCAATGCTCAAATGAACTTATTCTCTAATAAGCACCTACATACTGCTTTTAAGTGTTCCACACAAATGATCATGAGATCAATCATCCTCATCCAACGAAAGCAAGTTAACGATGTATCAATCTATCCGGATTCACTAATCCCCAATTTAGTAATCCAACGATTGGGAACTATTTTAGTTTTAAGCTTTCTAAGAATTTAGATCTCATTAGAATGATCATCATCATTATTCTAAAAGCATTGCTTAAAACTACGGGTTTATCACATATTATAAAACAAAGATCATGTAGATAATTAAAAGCCTTTAATAAATTAATACTTTTTATTAATAAATGAATAAGATTGTTACAAAGTATATGCTTTATCATCAAACATGATCGCTTTAAACATGCACTTAACTAATCATGAAAATATAAAGAATAATCAACAATATAATCCTCTTTTATATAAAAGGTTATACGTGGTCTAATTATGTATTGGATTTTAAATAATTAACCATTCAAATATTCCTTTATATAAAATAATAATTTCAATAACAATATTAATCTATCAAGGTTCTTCAAAGTAATAATTAGGGAATTTCTCAATATAATTTGACAATAAATGTGAATTATACTGTATCGCCAATTCTATCTTTTACGGATATGAATTTACAACAATAAACTTATTCTACTTAATATATTTATTCCAATCGAATTCAATTTTAATTATTAAACATGCATAACCGTAATAATCATTGGTCTCGGACGAATGGTCTAATTAGCAATAATTAACCATCAATAATAATAAACAATATTAACTAAAGGTCGAAGTTAGGGAACTTCCTCTCCTTGATTACATGTACAAATAATCTTATCCTCGTTCTAAGACCTATAACAATAATACCACAATTAAGACAATAATTTATAACACATCGTAATTCACACCAATCTTTTCCTAGCACATTACTATATAAACACTATATAAATCTAACAAGTCTCTAGTTCGAGTTGGACTTCAGTCTATTTTTGGTGTACTGGTCACCTTATTCGACAATTAACACATTTATTGGTTAATTAAACCTGGTCTCTAAGCTTTAATATTATTTTAGATAAGTCAAATATCATTAATAATATTTTTCGAAGCTTTTAATAATTTTCTAATAATTATTATAATTTATAATAATTTTCAAACACCAAAATTATTTTAAATGATTAAATACTATTTAATTCCATCATCATTAATATTTAAAAATATTAAAATATTAATGATATATTTGTCAAAATATTAAAGTTATTAATAATAACTTAAATATTTTTAAATCATCAATATTCTACTTAAATGATTTTAAAAGTAATTAAAATTATTTTTAAATCATCATCATTAATATCTAAATATTAATGAAATTATTATCCAAATATTAAATGTTATTAATTATTTCTTCAAATATTTTTAAATCATTTTCTCATTTTAAAATGATTTTTAAATCAATAAAACTATTTTAACTCATTTATTTAATATAATTAAATAAATAAAATCATTAATATTATTAATATTAAAAATAATATTTTATAATTCAAAATATTTTCTAACACTTTATTCTCATTTAAAATGATTTTTAAATCATTAAAATCATTTTTATCTTATTTATTTAATTTAACAATTAAATAAATCTAATATCACTAATATTAAATTATTAATGAAAATTATCTTAAAATATTAAAAGTTATATTTTATAACTCAATCTTTTTAAATACATTATTCTTATTTAAAATGATTTTTATAATAGTAAATCATTTTCTCTAATTTATTTAATACACTAATTAAATAAATTAAATACCTTTAATATTTAAATAATTACAAATATTAAAGAAAAATATTCCAATTGGTCAAAAATTATTTTTCATAATTTTTCATAATTTTTAAAACTATTTTTAGTAATTTTTATAATTTAATTCTATTTTTAAATAATTTTCAAAAAATTAGAAAATAAATATATTGAAAACCGTCGCTATAGGCCTTTAGCGACACTTGTCTGTTGTCTTAGGTGTTCTTGGCTCAAGAACATTTACAAGGTTGTGATCAAGCTTGCTCGTTTGACCACATGTAATTTTCTGTTAAATTTGTTTCTAGGCTAACATAAGGTTCAATCTCGTAGTACACATGTAACACTACAACTATCAATCGTTAATTTGGTCATATCACATCTTAGATGTAAGATCTGAAGCCACAAAGTAGCTTTCAAAACAAGTTCTAGGTTTTCTGGGCAACCCAAAAACCCAGCAGCTTCGAGGGTCAACGTTTGAGCTCAATTAATTCTATGTTATGGTCTTCAAATCAGTTATGTTATTGTCCAAATATGTAGTACTAGTGTCAAGGTACACATACATCACAATAGATCAGTCAAACAACATTCAAATCTCCAGATTCAACTTGGTCAAACGTTGTCAGAAAAAGTGTTCATACACTTTTCTGGAAATTCCAGAAATACACTATCAGAGCGAGTTTCTAGTTTGTCCGCTTGCCACGATTGATCTGTTGATTGTTTATGGGATCTTAAGACATGAATTCTGTCCATATTCCCAGCTACAACATGTACCAAACAACAACATTAAATCACTTAAAACTTGACAAATCCAGACTTACAAAGTTCCTGTCAGACACTATTTCTTACCTTCTGGGCTACCCAGAATTTCGCTGGTCATTCCCGGTCAACGTGTTTTGACCAAGCATAACTCACGATCTAGATATCAAATGGTTGTACTACCACTTCTAGATTAAAGACAACATACCAGGCTACAAATTCAAAACTTAAAACAACAAAAATCAACAACATAGACAGATCTAGGGCCACTGACATTTCTTGTCAGACCACAAAAATTGCTCAAGAACAGTTTTTGAAAAACATAGTTTTTACCCACTTTGATGTTATGGATCCATCATGGATCAACATAGATCATCTAAAAATATTCTATAACACATATAAAAATACAAAAACATAAATTTTGACAAAGCCTCCAAGATCAAAGTGAAGTAGGGTTTTATACATTTTCTTGAATATGTTTGATCTTAGATCTACCAATCTGATCTTGATGATCAAGTGGGTGTTTATGGGACTGGTTTACTCAAGAATTTCGGATTCTAGGAGATAGAGAGAGAGTTGTGTGAGGGTTAGATATCAAATGAACCAAATACATGCATTTCTCTCTCTTTAATCAATATATATTGTTTGACATGTTGCTAGATCTGATGTGTTGGCTATTATTTGTTGGATTTCTATGTCACATAGTCAATGTAGTTGCTCACCAACTAAAGTTGCTAGCCAATTTTACAAGTTACATATAAAAATATACTAAAAGGGCATTTTGGTCTTTCTCTAAATATTTTTAATGGCATACAAGGAATTTACCCAACCCTTAGGGTTTTACAACACTAACTTTCAAGGATTTTCTAGATTAGGGTTTTAATTAGAAAATAAGAGTTCTAAATTACAATTAGGGTTTGTAAAATTGAAATTAAAATAACTAAAATATAATTAGGTTTTCCAATCATATTTAAGTTTAATAAACACCTTAAGTTTGTCAATTAGGATTAGGGTTTCGTAATTTAGGGTTTAGGAATCGTAGATATGAAATTAGGGTTTTCCTGCTTTCGATTAGGGTTTTGAACTACGCGTTAGGGTTTTTAATCCTGAGATTAGGGTTTCTAATCTCTTAATAGGGTTTATAAATTTTAAATCTTATCTAATCAATCATTGATCAACATTTCTATACACTACAAACACATACTTATCAACATAATTATTTTAATTGTATTTTCTATCAAATCCCTATCCAGAAATTAGGGTTAGGGTTTCTAGAGTTGTTAAGCAAAACTCTACTCTAATTTCTCAGTCAATATATAAATTGACCAATTCTCGAGACTTGTCTCACAGATATACTGTACAATATTAACAGTCAATGTTAATATTAAATAAATAAAAATTATTTGTAAAATTTTGATTATTCGAAATCCTGGGTTATCACATTCACCCCTCCTTAAAAGGATTCTGTCCTCGGAATCACCGCTTTCTTATTCTCTACAATCTTTTAAAGTTGTAACATCAATTCATTTTTATCAACACAATATTAATTTGTGTTTTAAATTCTAACCTGTGACTTGAATCTATAAAAGAAAACAGTTCACAGAAATATCTGACTCATAATATTCACGTAATAAAGTTTCTAAATAAAATTGTTACCTACTACCACCTCTTGAGCAGCTACTGGCTCCTGCGCCGTCATGTTGAATGTACGAGCGGTTGATCTTCCTGGCTGTGCAAGTCCTCGAATCGCCAAGGTTCCACCACCGGGCCCCCTTGTTGACACTTTCCTTCTCTACGCTCCTCTTTGGACAGTTTCGAACCAGATGATTCGTCGATCCACACGCAAAGCACCCTTGAATTTTCTTCGGATTGGGACAATTAGACAACATGTTCCCCTCTTGTTCGCATTTGTAACAGACTCCTTTCTTTTTCAGACAGACTCCAGAATGGTTCTTCCTGCAGATCGCGTATGGTTCCCTCCCTTTTCTATTCTCTTCAATCTTGCTACCCGATTGAGTATTCTCACTCCACTTTCTCTTATTCTAATTACTACCACCACTGCTTCCTCCATCATTGTTTTTTTTTCTTCTCCTGATGAAATCGAGATGCAGCCTCGCTCCCTCTTTCAGCAATTAATGCTTTCTCCAGTAAAGCCGCAAACGTGTTGATCTGCAACACTGCTACCTTGTTGAATATCATTGGTTTTAGTCCGTTCTCGAATGTTCTCGCCTTTCTTGCTTCTGTGTCCACCTGATGAGGAGCAAATCTCGCCAATTCGTTGAATTTAGCTGTATACTCAAAAACAGACATATTTTCCTGCTTCAGTTCTAAGAACTTAACTTCCATCCGAGCTTGCATACTCGGTGAGAAGTAGTACTCAAAGAACAACTCCTTGAATCTTTTCCACGCTACCACAGCTGTACCGGCTCTCGTCTAATTGGTCTCCCACCAGTAATTAGCTTCTCCTTTCATCAAGTATGTAGCAAAAAATGTCTTCTGCTCTTCTGCCACTCGCGCAATAACGAATGCCTTCTCCATCTCCTTTACCCAAGTCTGGACTTCTATCGGACCGTGGTTCCTTGAATTCAAAGGTCCCTACCGCTTTAAAGTCCTTGAAATTAGCCATCTGTCAATTTGGTGATTCCTCGCTTCTTCCCCGGTTGGAGCTTTATTTTCCATAGCTTGGGCTAGCATGTCACTAAATTACGCATTGGGTCCGCTGACTCCTCTTCGTTATTCATCGATCGTTCTTCTCTTTGATTTCGATTCTCACATATATAAGCGCCATGATCTCGATTTAAATAAAAAAAATCTTATATTAATTTTCTTTCTCTATACAAATTCTTAACACAATAAGAATTCAACACATAGTTCTCATGTAATGCAAATAGCACATAGTACATTTAGTACTTAACACATATTACTATCCCTTTTTTAAAAAAAATTTAGGATTTACATACATAACTTTACACAAAAAGTTACAATTCTCCAACTTTTCACAAAAAGTTGCCATTTACCATACTCACGTATCTAATTCCAGTTCATCAAACTTACCACACTTAAGAGTTCAGTAACTTGCCACAATTATATGAGTGTATGAACTTATCCTAGTCGTAACTCAAGGCGTCCATTCACGAGGGGTTCAAAACATTTCATATAATTATGAAGTCTTACATTACCATAAGTATGAATTTTAAGAACACACCAATTAATCTTAATCTTATATTCATATAGAAAATAAAGATTTCATTCATAAATATATATATATATATATATATATATATATTTACATATGCTCACACATTGTTCTCAATATTACAATAGTTAATATCATAACCTTCTACCAAAAGATACTACAACTTATATCTAAGTTTTCTAACGTCCACTCCCTTCACCAGTCGTCTTCTTACTGGGACACTTATTAAATCAGTGCCCAGTTTGCCCACAGGAAAAACACTTCCTCAAATTCGGCTTAAAACAATGTAGATAAATATGTCCTTCCTACTTACAGTTGAAGCACACGTTCTTTCACATCACACATTCTCCCACGTGAGTCTTTCCACACTTGCTACATGCTTGCCTCTTCTTCGGGTTTGAATTTTCATAATTATTGCTGTCGTTGTAAGACCCCGAATTTTATGAAATAAAAGTATTCAATTTTTCTATTCAGTAAATGGTTAAATTGATAAAAGTTAAAGTTAAGGGTGATATATGAAAAAAAAATTTCAAAATACGCAAGGGGGTATAAAGTATTCATTATTGTCGGGGAATATTCGTTTGGTCGTGGAATATTCTTTCTGTCGAGGAATATTCGTACGACGGCGCAGCTATTTGTGGGCCCCATAATGTAATAACCGCTTCGGATGAAGAAAATGACAAAACTAAGTTTTTATAAATAACGGCGTAATCAAGTATACTGTTAACATCGTTGGAATACCGGTTGGTGGTAAAGTAAAGTAATATGGCGTCAGCACAAGAAGATTACCAGGTAGATAAATATTTTTTCAATTATTGATTCTTACGTGAGAAGGCACTACTAATAATTGTTACGATAGAATTATCGCTCAATATTTTATTTTATTGATTCAATAATTCACGTGTTGATATTTTATATTATTGTTGTTCAATAATTATCATCGCACCACAAGATTTCCCATTATCGGATCAATAATTCATATTATTTGAATAATATTATTAGATAGCATTATTGGCAATGTCTAGAAAGTTCTCATCAAGGAGAGGTTTGGTCACCTAATTCGGCGCAGTAGAGGAGAAATTCTTATTGAAAGCCCTCTTTCCTGGGAACCACTGGTTGTTATAAATGTGATTCAGAATATTATTTGTGAATAATTAATTATTGATTCATGTGATAAGAAAATATTTATTTGATGTGGATATAAATGATGGATTTATTTATGTGGTTATAAGTGAAGGAATTAATGATGAGGTGTTTTTATCAAGATTTGTCGAAATGGAGAACAAAATATGGGATTTTCGTAAAATTAGTTTATTACTTGATTTTGTAAAATCCATAACTCTTTGTGTATAATGAGTTAAGAGATGAACCATATATCAAAAGAAAGCCCTAGAAGTAAGCTAATCAGAAATTTGAATCACCCAAAAATTTCTTTGTAGATATTTCGTGGTGAAATTTTGAATGAAATCGGTCCAGAAGGACTAATAGTCGAAAAATCGTTGTTCTTCAACTATATTGCATGAGTTATAAATTTTGATCCGACCGTTGGATCGTTGTAATTTTTGGATATGTTATATATATAAGTTGAGTATATGTCCACCAATTTTGAACCGTTAAAATGAACGATGATTTGTTATGAATTTTAAGAGGTAATCTGATTGGAAATTAGGTTTTGGTGAAAATTCTAGAATTGAGTGGGCCCCACTCTTGGTTGTTGGGGAAGATGGCTGATTTTTGGTGGGTGGAATAGTAAGGGTAAAGTCATCAAAGTTTCTGTGTCAAGTCTCGCTTCAAGGCTAACATTTTCCTATAAATAGAGGGCTAAGTTAGAATTGAAAATCACACTGTAAACAAGTTTTCTCTTTCTCTCTATATTATCGGCGTATTCTTGTGAGTATTTTGAGTATACTTTGAGTATTGTTAGAGATTGCAAGTTCCTTCAAAGACTATATCCTGTTTCAACTAGAAATCTTTGTCTTTCGAGGTAAGGGATGTTATTTTCTTCTCGGATGATATTATTTCTTCAATATCATTATCTTTGTCAAATATTGGTTGGAACTTTTATCAAATTTGGAACTTTTTCATGTGGGGTTATTATTCATGAGTTACTATTCACGAGTTACTATTCATGAGTTACTATTCACGAAGTTACTATTCACGAGTACTATTCATGAAAGCGTGAAGATGTTTTTGTGGAATTTCTATCTTTTGGTGTTTGAGTTACTATTCACGATACTCAAGACTATTCACGATACTCAAGACTATTCACGAATCATTTATTAAGACTATTCAATTAAAAATGAAAATTTTTCTTTTCGTCTAAAATATCTATTCGGATACTAGCTTTGATTGTATCCATGTTTTGATCATTCTTGAATTTTACACCACTATGATTATTTTTGAGGTATTTTTGGACGTGGATAAAACCAATGCAAAGATGAATGATTTCAAGAATATCTTTGGCCTGAGAGTAAAGATGATGAATGTGTGTTTAAATGAATATGATCTCGTTGTTGAATATCTTTAAATGGTAAGGCAAAAGATGAATTATTGATGAATATCTTTTGCTCGTAATGCAAAGATGACACATTTGAATATCTTTAGCTCAGAAGGCAAAGATGAATTATTGATGAATATCTTTTTGCTCGTAATGCAAAGATGACTGTTGTTGAATATCTTTGCTCAGAGTGAAAAAGATGAATTATTGATGAATATCTTTGGCTTCAGTAATGCAAAGATGACCCGTTGTTGAATATCTTTAGCACATAGGCAAAGATGAATTATTGATGAATATCTTTGGCTTGTAATGCAAAGATGACCCGTTGTTGAATATCTTTGCTTTTCAGTAGTGTAAAGATGAAATGTTGATGAATATCTTTAGCCTGTGGTGCAAAGATGAATTTATTAGTATGATTATGAACAGAACCGTGATTTGGTATAACCATGATCTTTGATGTTTCGTAAAGACAAGTGATGAAAATTATCTTTGTCTTGGATGAGGAAAGGAATTTAGAACTACAATTACGATTATGAAGTTATACACGTGATTGTGGACTGGAATTGTTGATTGATGTTACGTGGATAAAACATTGTTGGTGGATTTTAACATGGAGAAGACTATGACTTTTATAGTCTATTTGACTCTCCTAATGGATCGCTTCATTCATTGCAACTATGGTTGAAAAGTTTTATCATCTACCATATGTTCTAAATCTCGATTTATTCTTGATGAAGACTATTGATAATTTATTTATCTTTAGTCATAATATTCTTTATTGAGCTAGTTGTGCTCACCCTTTTTTGTTTCACAATTCCTTTCGTGTAATAAAAGTGTATTTGGGTCGAGCGTGGGGATAGCGAGGAATAGAGTGGTGGTCTATAGATGTTGAGGTGAGGTGAATTTAACTTGAAGGGTGTTTTGTCACTATCATACAAGATGTCTAATGACATACAACCTCGTGTTATCATAAGACATGGTTGTGCTCATCCACTTGCTTTGAGTATATTTACAAGCACTACTTATATAATCTTGGTGTTTGTTTGGAGTATAATACCCAATTAGAGACAAGTGGAGATAATGATATGTCAAGAGAAGACTCACCATTGGGAAGAATACGATAGTAATCTTCTTGTTTTTCTTTCGGGGTCTATTGGGTCAACCAAGGATAATTGCATGGCCATATGATATCTACCATAACCTAAAAGCATGGCCTCCCATGTAACGAAGGTTTCCTTGAGCACTTCCCAAAGATTCTAATTTCTAAAACAGCTTTTTGACTATACCTTTATGTAAGGTGTCATTGTTGACGTGCTTACAGTTGGTATATAATTGTATCCAAACTCACAAAGATATGTGTTGTCAGTATTTGCACGACAATTGTTGTAATAAAGTTGTAGTTGTTTTTATTACCATATATTTGGCGACTCGAGAATGGGTTGGATGGAATGGACCTATTTTGGGGTTATTATACCGTCGTTGTCCCTCTTTCTCTTCTTCTTATCTTTCTTGCTGGCTCCTTCAGACGATCCACCGCCTTCCGTCTTCATCCTCTCCACTTGCGCCTTCAGCTCGTTCCGTTCTTCAATCATTTCGCATAATGCTCGCTCCGTCTTCCACAACTCGTCCAAGAGAAACACTTTACTCCAGAGTTCTTAAACTTCTGCAGATAGTTGATCTTGTTCTTTAGCTTTAGTCTTATTCTTTAACTCTACCTTAACTTCTTCAGACTCCGCCTCCTCGTCACCACTCAAAATACATCTCGGGATAATCGTCATGATCACTCCCAAGATTGATCATAGGTTTATCTTTCCCCACTTCTTCAACTGACTCGCTTCTGTCTTTGGAACCCTCGCCATCGCATGCTGAGTGCAATAGCAACGTGACATCTCCGTACTTATCTTATCTTCTCCCGACATCCTACAATCAGTTTAAACAACTTTATTAGTACTTCATTAGTACAAAATTCTAACACTAAGAGTCCATTTATCTCACTATCGATACGCTTCGGTAATCTCTCACTTAGTACTCGAAATGAGTAATCTCTATCTCGCTCATGGTTATAATCCTAGGGTTTTCCCCCACCCCACTTAAGGTTTATAACCTACAGCTTTGATACCAACCTGTGACGCCCCCAAATCCGGGTTACCTGACCCCCGAGTTTGGTGCTCATGATCCACAAAAATATAACATCTAACTACCCATTCATTTATAAATAGGAATACATAACTCATTAACATATGTTTTTAATACATAAATCCCAAGTCCACTAATCTTAACATTACAGTCATACCCTCTTAGATATACAAAAAGGGTTTATATTACAATAATATAAATAATACTGTTCATTATACTAATTTATAACTATGCCTTTTCTTTTGTTCTTCTTCGCAACACCTTCTGTAACTTCGTCCCTAGCTGAAAAGTTTTATATATAGCAAGGGTGAGCAACAAGTTTGCCCCACAAGTTAAGACATACCATAAATGTAAAGGAATAAATAACAAATCTTCTCGCATTCTACGCAATAATAATCTGATAATGAAAGAGTACAACGCTTTCAAGGTTTTCTACGATATTCAAATGAATAATCAAGAATTAAATTTTACGAAATAGCAAAGTGGAATGTTTTTCAGATTTATGCTGAGCGATCCATTGGATCTTGAACTTCTCTTCTCGAGTAACTATCAAAGTTTTACTTTGATACACCCAGGTGTATCAGATAACTATAAAAATTAAATCATACCCCTCTGCAAGTACTTAGAGTCGGCCAACTCCTTGTACCCTATATTATGCATAATACTTAATCGCGCGCAAAGGCCGAATATACGACCAATAAAATATTCCCTTTATATAAAAGGTTGTTATTCTCAGTCTCAGAATCAAGATTTTTTATTTAACAACGAAATGCTGTGATTTCAAATTCTATTTACTTCTCGATCAAGCCGATATAATTGGCATCAATCAGTCAATAACAATTGAATTCTCTGTCGAATCTATCAAGTTCTAACAAATGTTACTAGCCAGAATAATTAGCTAGGACATTTCTCAATATAATTTGATAATAAATAGAAATTATTTGTACTGCCAATTCTAGCTTCTATAGATATGAATATCCAACAACAGTTATTCTACGAATATATTTATTCCGAATCAGTAATTCAATTTGAATTATTAAACATGCACTAATTGCGAATAATCAACAATAAATCCCTAGACGTGGTCTAATTAGCGATAATTAACCATCAATGATAATTAAACAATATTAACTCAAGGTTGAGTTAGGGAACTTGCCTCCTCCGCTGATTACAACTACACAATAAACTTATCTGCGTTCGTAAGACCTATAACCAATAATATCGGTCTCACAATTAGCACAATAATTTATAACACATAACACTGTAATTTACAGTCAATCTTTCTCCTAGGCACATTACCACATAGCCACATCAGTGTTTATAACCTATATAAACACTTAACAAGTCTAACTAGTTCAGTTCAGTTGGACTTCGGTCTATTTTTGGTGTACTGGTCACCTTATTTGACAATTAACACATTTATTGGTTAATTAAACCTGGTCTCTAAGCTTCAATATTATTTTAGATAAGGCAAATATCATTAATAATATTTTTCAAAAGCTTTTATTAATTTTCTAATAATTATTATAATTTATAATAATTTTTCAAACACCAAAATCATTTTTAAATGATTAAATACTATTTAATTCCATCATCATTAATATTTAATAATATTAAAATATTAATGATATATTTGTCAAAATATTAAAATTATTAATAATAACTTAAAATATTTTTAAATCATCAATATTCTACTTAAATGATTTTTAAAGTAATTAAAATCATTTTAAATCATCATCATTAATTTCAAAATATTAATGAAAATATTATCCAAATATTAAAAGTTATTAATTATAAATTAAAATATTTTTAAATCATTTTCTCATTTTAAAATGATTTTTAAATCAATAAAACCAATTTTAATTCATTTATTTAATATAATAATTAAATAAATCTAATATCATTAATATTAATTTATTAATGAGAATTCTCCAAAATATTAAAAATAATATTTTATAATTTAAAATATTTTCTAACACTTTATTCTCATTTAAAATGATTTTTAAATCACTAAAATCATTTTTATCTTACTTATTTAATTTAACAATTAAATAAATCTAATATCACTAATATTAAATTATTAATGAAAATTCTCTAAAAATATTAAAAGTTATATTTTATAATTCAAAATATTTTTAAATACATTATTCTTATTTAAAATGATTTTTCCTAATATTAAATTATTTTTCTCTAATTTATTTAATACACTAATTAAATAAATTAAATACCTTTAATATTTAAATAATTATAAATATTAAAAAAAATATTCCAATTGGTCAAAAATTATTTTTCATAATTTAAAATAAATTTTAAAACCATTTTTAGTAATTTTTATAATTTAATTCTATTTTTAAATAATTTTTAAAAAATCAGAAAATAAATATATTGAAAACCGTCGCTATAGGCCTTTAGTGACACTTGTCTGTTGTCTTAGGTGTTCTTGGCTCAAGAACACTGACAAGGCAGTGATCAAGCTTACTCGTTTGACCACATGTAATTCTCTGTTAAATTTATTTCTGGGCTAACGTAAGGTTCAATCTCGTAGTACACATGTAACACTACAACTATCAATCGTTAATTTGGTCATATCACATCTCAGATGTAAGATCTGAAGCCACAAAGTAGTTGTCAGAATAAGTTCAGGGTTTTCTGGGCAACCTAGAAACCCAGCAGCTTCGAGGGTCAACGTTTGAGCTCAATTAATTCTATGTTATGGTCTTCAAATCAGTTATGTTATGGTCCAAATATTTAGTACTAGTGTCAAGGTACACATACATCACAACAGATCAGTCAAACAACATTCAAAACTCCATATCCAACTTGGTCAAACGTTGTTAGAAAAAGTGTTCATACACCTTTCTGGAAATTCCAGAAATACACTATCAGAGCGAGTGACCTAGTTTGACTGCTTGCCACGATTGATCTGTTGATTGTTTATGGGATCTTAAGACATGAATCTACAGTCCATATTACTAGCTACAACATTTACCAAACAAGAATATTAAATCACTTAAAACCTGACATATCCTGACTTACAAAGTTCCTGTCAGACATTGTTTCTTACCTTCTGGGCTACCAAGAATTTAGCTGGTCATGCCCGGTCAACGGGTTTTGACCAAGTATAACACACGATCTAGATATCAAATGTCTGTACTACCACTTCCAGATTAAAGATAACATACCAGGCTACAAATTCAAAACTTAAAACAACAAAAATCAACAACATAGACAGATCTAGGGCCACTGACATTTCTTGTCAGACCACAAAAATTGCTCAAGAACAGTTTTTGAAAAACATAGTTTTTACCCACTTTGATACTATGGATCCATCATGGATCAACATAGATCATCTAAAAACATTTTATAACACTTATAAAAACACAAAAACATAAATTTTGACAAAGCCTACAAGATCAAAGTGAATTAGGGTTTTATACCTTTTCTTGAGTATGCTTGATCTTGGATCTACCAATCTGATCTTGATGATCAAGTGGGTGTTTATGGGACTGGTTTACTCAAGAATTTCGGATGCTAGGAGAGAGAGAGAGAGAGTTGCGTGAGGGTTAGATATCAAATGAACCAAATACATGCATTTCTCTCTCTTTAATCAATATATATTGCTTGATATGTTGCTAGATCTGATGTGTTGACTGTTATTTGTTGGATTTCTATGTCACATAGCCAATGTAGTTGCTCACCAACTAAAGTTGCTAGCCAATTTTACAAGTTACATATAAAAGTATACTAAAAGGGCATTTTGGTCTTTCTCTAAATATTTTTAATGGCATACAAGGAATTTACCCAACCCTTAGGGTTTAACCCTATGGTTCTAACCCTTAGGTTTTATAACACTAACTTTCAAGGATTTTCTAGATTAGGGTTTTAATTAGAAAATAAGATTTCTAAATTACAATTAGGGTTTGTAAAATAGAAAATAAAATAACTAAAATATAATTAGGGTTTTCAAATCATATTTAAGTTTAATAAACACCTTATGAAAGTAGTATGCACACAAGCCAATCATATTTGATGATAAAGCATATACTTTGTAATAATCTTATTCATTTATTAATAAAAAGTATTAATTTATTAAAGGCTTTTAAATTATCTACATGTTCATTGTTTTATAATATGTGATAAACCCATAGTTTTAAGCAATGCTTTTAGAATAATGATGATGATCATTCTAATGAGATCTAAATTCTTAGAAAGCTTAAAACTAAAATAGTTCCCAATCATTGGATTACTAAATTGGGGATTAGTGAACCGGATAGATTGGTACATATGTTGCTTGCTTTCGTTGGATGAGGATGATTGATCTCATGATCATTTGTGTGGAGACACTAAAGTAAGCATGTAGGTGCTTATTAGAGAATAAGTTCACCGAACGTGGCTCGCTAAGGAATACCTAATGGAGTTTTATTTGCTCGTCAATAGGAATTTCTGTAGTGATAGTAGTACAAGTAATCCTTGGACTTGAGATCATCATAGTATCTTGTGTATGATGAGTTATAATTTGACTTATTCCTTAAGACCCTTAGGGTATATCAAAGGTATGCTTGGGTATAATAAGTTAGTATATGGAGATAATGTATGATCAATAAAGAATCTACCACTTTAATAAAAGAAGAGAAATGTCCCATGTGATTAGATAAATGACAACCCAAGAGTCCTTGGCGGATAAGAATGAAATTAGAAAGGAGTTTCTAATTTGCATTATTTCGAGTCATGCATTTAAGAGTCGAAATACATATAATTAAATAAAATAAGAGACGACAAAGAATTCCAATGTCTTATATTTAATTGAGACATGTATGGTGGAAGGATTGAATCATACCAGAACTATTTACTCAAAGGTTCTTTAATGATTAATGTTGAAATCTATATTATCCGGAAAGTCGTTGATCGCTAGGGAGGCTTATCCTATTGTAGAATAAATATTATTTAAATAAATTAATTATTTAATTTATTTATTTAAATAAGATTAGAATTGTTCTAATTGATTTATTCACAACCTAGTTTAATATGGAGAACCTAAAGGGTCACACACCATAAAAGGAAGAATAATTATTTAAGAAGTTAATGGCATAATCGTAATAATATGTTAAGTATATTTAATTTAATCTATGGTGATAGAATAAATTAAATAGCTTAATATTTATTATTTAATATTTTAGAAATATTAAATATAAATTAATAAGAGGAGTCTTATTAATATTATTATAATTATTATTATTTTAATTTCTAAAAGAGTTTAGGAATTAATTTAATATAAGTATTCTCATTTATTCCCTAATTGGATTAGGAAGGAAAATTAGTTAAAGGAGTTTAATTAATTATCCCTAATAAGATTAGGGAGCTTAATTAATTAAAAGAATTTAATTAATTAAATAAAACCCAATTCCTTAATTGTTAAGATGGGTTGCCCACATCTATAAATAAGAGAGTCTTATTGTGGGTGGGTATGGGTTGTTGACTTTTTCAACACATACGTAATAATTCCAATTGTTGGGAGAGTACACTTTTCTATAGAGATAGAAAACTAGGTTTAGCCAAACCACCCTTCTTCTTGAATTTTCTTCTTCCTGGTGGATCACCCCCAGAGGCCAAACACTGGGTGGCCGGACGTTGATCAAAGGAAGGAACCTAACGATGGATTCAAGTTGAACGCGAAAAGGATCGAGGTGAACTTGTACCGAGGAAGCTTCAGATCTTCAAGGGTATGTCTGTTCTTCATATCTTTTCGTTTTAATTAATAATTGTGCATAAAGGGTGATCCAAAAGGGGTATATGGTTTGTAAATTTTTTAAACTCTGATTTACACGCTTCCGCACTTTTTATGCAATTTGATTGCGTTATGAATATTACAAACCTAACACCTTAGGCTTGCCAATTAGGATTAGGGTTTCGTAATTTAGGGTTTAGGAATCCCATATATGAAATTAAGGTTTCCCTGCTTTCGATTAGGGTTTCTAACCAAGGAGATTTGTATCATGATTATCAATTTCTAGATGTAGTTGCTAGAAAGTAAATATAACTTAGTGTTTCAGTGAGCAACTAAAATCTCTAGAGAATAAGAATAAATTTATTGATGTTTGTAAAGACAGATATTACAATAAAGCTTGGTTACATCAATAAGAAATGAGTTTTAACTTATCTCTATTTCTTCTGCCTTTTGTTCCTTGGAGGATTGACATACTCTACAGCTTTCCTTCTCTTGTTGGCTTCGTTTCTCCAGGCTATATCTTCCAGCTTGCTTTCACTTAGCCTTTCCAAATGATCGTGTCTATTCATGAATGTAGGATCTCTAATTGGCATGTTTAGGCCTGTAGTGGTTACCCCTTGTGAGTTGGGAGAAGGCCCTTAACTCCTTAGTGCTTGTGCCATGATAATTTGCTGCTGTTCAGGTCGTGGAGTCTGATGGCGAGGCTGTCTTGCAAGAGGGCTCCTTGAAGATTGAGCAATGAATTTGCCTTTGCCTTTGCCTTTCTCTCCTTCCCCTTTATTCTCTCCCTTTATGTAAGCCTCAAGGGTTCGAATATCTTCAGATAGTCGAGTTATGCCTTATACGAGCTCGTGGAGTTGATTCTTAGAGTGAGCACTGTCTGTAAGGTTTTCTTGGATCAGGGAATCAGTTTTCTTGAAAATTTCTGTTTTTTGCATTTGGCCCATGGAAAATACTTGGAACTCTTTCATTGAATTTCGTAGACTCGTGAGACTCTCCATCATAAGCTTATTTTAAGATTCCTGAGACTTTTGTAGAAGGAGAACTGCTTCCTTGTGCTTCTTGGCAGCCTAAAAATGAATTTGATTGCTTTCATTGATGCTTTGAATCATTTCCTTTATGATATCCCTAAGCTTCTTTGTAAGCTCAGTACTTAGGTTGCTGGGGAGGGTGTTGGTAGCATCGATCAAATGAGTTGGCCTCATATGAACAAGGTCTAAGTGAACTTTAAGATCTTCTTGTATGTCATTGGTCACCTTCTGAGATGCTTTAGACAACTCCATTTTGGTAGGAAGATCTGATATGAGTTCAAAGAGTTGCTGATTATTTGGAGTAGAGTGTTAGTTCCCGGAGGCACAATAGTTATCTAGAAGGGGGGGTTGAATAGATATTTAAAAAATTTCTTGTTTTACTTTGTTAGTTTTGATAATGATTCAAACACAGCGGAATTAAGATTCGTTTGATCCCCCTTTTTAAATATAACAAGTTAATGAGAGCGAGGCAGTTATAGCAGTTATAGCTTATAACAAGAATGCAATAGACACGATAATTTTAAGTGGTTCAGAGCACTTAAAGCTCCTAGTCCACTCTTCTACACCTCGAGTAGGAAATCCACTAAGGATGTCTTTTACACTTTCTGAATCTCACAGATTCCTTCTTGACCAATAGTCTAGAAACTTCTTAGTTCACTCTTGAACTCTTCAAGTCCAGCAAACTTGGTTCTTCTTAGTTCACTTTAGAACTCTTCAAGTCCTTCTGACTTGCAAATCCTTACTTCACTTGATTGGTAGTTGATGTGTTCTTGTGATGCTACTCAGTTGCCGTTAAGCTCTTGTTCGAAAGAACTGAGTAGCTGAGCAAGCTTTCTTTTCTTCTCAGATCGTAGAGTTGAGCATTGGGTGTTCTTAGCATTTTTGTTCAATGCTTGCTTACTTGATCATCTGCTGATGTTGTGCATATATGTGATCCTAGAAATCTATCCTTTAAATCCATCCGTTGAAGCATTTAATGCGTTTGACGTTTCTAAAATTTGATGGATACTTTTCTGCACATCATCTGAATTGCATACTGGCCCAATGACACAACAGACAACTTTCTCACCTAACACTTGAAAAGGTGTTTTTCCTCTGACCCATGGTCCTTTCCTTAGCTTCTTCAATACGTTCCTTCGTTGTATACTAAGGATAATTTTTGTACCATTGGGACTGGTGAGGACTTCAACGTTTAAAACCCATTCCATATTTGTTGGAATTTAGTTTCGAATAAAAGGGTGAGGCTTGATGCTTATGACATAGACAGATGATAATCTACGATTCAGATCGTGGTGTCTTGCCGCCTTGGTGCTTGATCTGATGCTATCAAGGAGAACAATACGATTTTTCTTAAAGACTGGCACACTACGATCTTCACTTGTTTGTCTTGCAGACTCTACGTTTCTGAGAGCACACTACGATCTCTGAGTTGGCTTAGGCAAACGTCTGAACCATTCTACGATTTCTGGAGGCCCTTCAAGACAGATATACCACGATCCTCGATGCTCTACGATTCTGCCTTGGCTTCTGCAAACTTTTGATCAGCTCAATAAACTGTGATTTTATTGAAGCCTATCTATTTTATTTTAGGACATACATCAACCTAACATCTTTGATCTTTTTATCTATACATTCATTTACAGAATGATAAACATTAAAAGCTTAGATCAACCTAACAAATTCGATCTATCACTAAGTCCTTGTACATATATTCCTTGAAGGACTTTACATATAATCATGAGCATTTACTTTAAACATCAAATCAAAATATGCATTCTTCCAACATTCTCCCCATATTTGATGTTGACATAACCAAGGAGATTTGTTGTCATGATTATCAAATTCTATATGCAGTTGCAGCAAAGTAAATATGACTTAGTATTTCAGTGAGCAGCTAAAATTTCTAGAGTATAAGCATGAATTTATTGATGTTTGAGAATATATATTACATTTAAGTTCAGTTACATCAATGAGAATTAAGTTTCAACTTATCTCTGTTTCCTCAGCCTTTTGCTTCGTGGAGGATTTGCATATTCCTCAGCTCTTCTTTTCCTGCTTGCTTCTTCTCTTCTTGCTAAATCTTCTAGCTCACTTTGACTTAGTCTTTCATTTTGATCATGCCTATTCATGAATGCAGGGTCTCCAATTGGCATTCTTAGGCCTGTGGTGGTTACTTCTTGTGAACTGGGAGTTGGCCCTAGACTCCTTAATGGTTGAGGCATGATGATTTGCTCACCATCAGATCGTTGAGTATGATGTTCAGATCGTGGAGTCTGTTGATGATACTGCCTTGGAGGAGGACTCCTTGATGATTGAGCTAAGAATCTGCCTCTGCCTCTGCCCTTTCCTTGATCTCCTTTCCCTTTATTCTCCCCCTTTTTGTCAGTATCAAGAGTTCGAATGTCTTCTGAGAGGCGAGTCATTCCTTGAACAAGCTCGTTGAGCTAACTTTGGGTTTGAGCAATGTCCTCTCAATTCTCTTTGATTAGAGCATCAAATCGAACTTCCCTTCTTTGAAGGATGTCCAGGACATTGTCAGTCTGTTTTATTTGGCCCATGGAGAATTCTTGAAATTCTTTCAATGCAGTTTGTAGACTTGTGATGCTGTTTATCATAAGTTCATTCTGAGATTCATGAGTCTTCTATAAGATCAGAACAACATCCCTATGTATTTTAGCAGCTTGGAAATGGATCTGATCGCGGTCATTTATGCTCTGAAGCATCTCTTTTATGATTTCCCTAAGTCTCTTTGTGAGCTCAGAACTTAGAGTGCCTGGGAGAGCATTTGCAACATTGATCATATTTGTCAGTCTCATTTGAATGAGTTCAGTGTGATCTTCAAGATTGTCTTCTATGTCCTTGGTCACTTTCTTGGATGCTTCTAACAGCTCAGTTTTGGTAGGTAGATCTGAGATGAGTTCAATGAGTTTCGAACTATGTGGGGGAGGGGCCCTGGTGTATTGATCTTGCAGGGTGTAAAGAACAAGATCAAGGTTGAAATATTCATTTGAGGATGAGGAAGGAATATCTGAGGGAGGGGCTAGTTTTCGGACTTCATGAGGAGGTGAATCTATGATTTGAGCGTGTGACTCTACGATTGAGCTCGAGTCAGTAATCGTAGAGATGGTAGGAGATGGGATCACAATAAAGTTGGGCAAATTTGGTTCATCAGTTACAAGATGTTGGGATTTTGTAACTGGGAATTGATTAAGTGGATGTAGAATTACTTCGAACCATCTTGGTATTTCATAAAATTGGTTGAAGAATGATGGTGGAAAGTGAATCTTTCTTAAAGAGATTGGGATAGATTGTACCTCATGCCCATGCTTTGAAGAAGGACCATTTGTTATCAGCTTTTTGGCAAAGTTAAGGTTGCCTGGAAATCCATGAGCTAACACTGAGATTGCTGGATATTCTTTGAAACTCCAGAACATGTGATCCCAGCAGTTGAGAATTTGAGCTCTATGGAAAGGCATCATGGGTAGATAGGAGAACAATTGATTGTAGTTGGCTCTCCTATACCCATCACAGCCCATAGCTATGATTTCTATTTCATCATCTTCTTCTTCACTGTCTTCTTTGGAAGTTTCCACTACATCAATTTCCTCTTTTTGACTTTCTTGCTGTGACGCCCACAAAATTAGGTATACGTCACCCATCTTGGGTCGCCACTTACATGGTACATAAATTCAAAAACAACTTACTAATATAACTATCGTGTACAATACGACATAAACTGTGAGTTTGAATACAAATATTGTCTACTAGATATTATACAAACTCAAAAGGAGTCCTCATTACAACTATTATCACACTATTTCACGTAATAGTGAGGACTACTAATGCTATCCTCCGGACCATTACTCCGCTCCCCCGACTCGTCCCAAATTTATGTTCTCATTTCAAGAGAAAAAAGGAAAGAAAGGGTGAGCTCAACTAGCCCAAGAAGAAATATTATGACTAAGATAATGCGTAATAAATTATCATTAGCCTTCAACAAGTGTTAAACCGATAAAATACAATAGACAACCGGTTTAATCTGCAATGAAATATGCAATCCATTAAAAGAGTCAAGTAGAGAATAAAATCTACTATCTTTTAGGTTTTAAAAGGTTTTCATCAATTTTTATCGCCGAGACTCAAATTTTAATAAATAAACCACCACATCTAATCATCCCCGCATTACGGCCAAGGATTTTCATCAAATTATCAATGGTCATGACTATACCGAATCACCCCCGGTCATATAATATACCAAAACTATCCATCACCGCATTACAAAAGCCATCGAGGACTTTTATCACATCATTTATAACAAGCCATGATTATACCGAATGATCCGGTCATAATCATACTAAGTTCATCTATGCACGTAAGCCAAAGATAACATAATATATCATGAGGATGATGACAATGACATAATAATTCAATAAAACAAGTTCAAGAATTATTTTATCCAGAATTAGTAACGCCCAAATTGTCAACAAGATATTGTTTTGTAGAGTAAAATTCAAGAATGATCGTAAGAATATTTCCATGAAAAGATATGGATGAAACGCAAATATCAAGGATATTCTACTAATTTCATGGAGTATAGAAGTCAAAGTTTTAACCATTTGGGTATAATAAGGAATGGAATAACAAAAGAAATCACCATGCATGCGTGATTGCAGATGACAAAGTTATTCCAATGTAATAATAATAACGGAACCAGTCGTGAAATTCACACCGGCTGTGATGATCCAATGTAATAATAAATGCGAATAATAAATGATGGAACCAGTCCAACAGATACATATGCATGTGATATTCCAAATGTAATAATAAAAGCGGAATAATAAAAATGGAACAGTGTCCGTGTAAAACACACGCATGTGATATTCCAAATGTAATAATAATAATAAATAAGTAAGAAGTAACCAAGTATAGGGTAAAACACAGAGCATGTGATGTTCAATGTAATGATAGAAGAATGTCACCAAGTATAGGTAGGGTAAACCACATGATATACAAGTGTTATTCCAATGTAATAATAATAAATGGAATAACAAAAGTTCTCTTCATGAATAAGAAAGAATAACACCCTTTACGGCACAACAAATAATACCCTTACCGTAAAAGACATCGGATATCAAAGTAGTGAAATACCGTAATACTTCTTCTTCTTTCTCTCTATAGATTTTCTCTCTATAGCTTCTCTCTATAATTTTCTCTCAGAGTTTCAAGTGAATTCGTAAGAAAATAATGAAGGAATGAGCTTCTATTTATAGGAAAATAGAATGCATAGTAATTAATCCATGAACGGTCCAGATTGATTTACTTTAACTGACGATCCATATTTAAAGCAAAATCTTTTAAATAAAATATAATATATTCTATTTATATAAAAACATTTTACTATGCAAAAACTATACAACACTATGCAAAACACTATGAAAAACACTACGCAACACTATGCATAATAAAATATAATATATTCTATTTATAGAATAACTTTAATAAAGTATTCTTTTTATATAAAAGATGTTTCATTTTATTACGTTAATAATATTGAATAAAACAAAACGTCATTATCGCTATAATAATTCATATTATTAATCGACAATAATGGAATCAAACCGAGTGACTTCTCACATAAGCATCAATAATCAATACTGAGTGTGCTACTATGCAACCACACGACATATTATTTTTACTTTACTACCGAGTAGTTCAACAAAGATCAATCAGTAAAACTTCCGCCGTTATTTCAATAAAATATTTTTGTCGCTTTTTCAATCCGACAATAATTTCATTGTGAGGTCCACCAATGATTGAGCTGTGTATTTAATATTCCCTCGCTAAACCGAATATTCCCCACCAATCGAATATAATATAACCACTTGCATACTTTGCAAAATTTATAAATACTACCCACAACTATAATATTATCTCAAATTCACACCATAATATTAAAAATTATTTCGACAAAATTTAAATCTTTATTGATAAAATCGGGGTCTCACAATCTCCCTCCTTATGGAATTTCGCCCTCGAAATTAGGGTACGACTGGTATGATAAAGAGGTGAGGATACCTTGAATACCTTTATCGTTGAAAACATTAAGTTCATCTTTGCAATCCTATTTAAAGATATTCATTAACAATTCATCTTTGCACTACAAAGCCAAAGTTATTTATTAACAATTCACCTTTGCACTAAGGCCAAAGATATATAACTGTAAAACCAATAATACTGAGACTCAGCTTAATAGTATCACAACCATGAATTATCCATGCACCATTGGTTAAGGATATTCGTGTTTTCAATTACTACCATGATTATACCCAATAATCCGTGGGTCATAATCATACCAAGTCTATCAATGCACTATGGCCAAAGATGACTTTTACCACATCCATGAATTAATATTTCATTCACGAGACTCAAATTTCAATAATTAATCCATATCATCGAATCATCCCCGCACGCACTATGTGCCAAGGATATTCATTAGTATCACGACCACTAATTATCCATGCACTACGACCAAAGATAATCGTGTATTCATTAGTATCACGACCACAAATTATCCATGCACTACTACCAAAGATAATACGTGTATTCATTAGTATCACGACCACAATTATCCATGCACTACTACCAAAGATAATCGTGTATTCATTAGTATCACGACCACAAATTATCCATGCACTACTACCAAAGATAATCGTGTATTCATTAGTATCACGACCACAAATTATCCATGCATTACGCACCAAAGATAATCGTAGTATTCATTAAGATCACGACCACAAATTATCCATGCACTACTACCAAAGATAATCGTGTATTCATTAGTATCACGACCACAAATTAATTATCCACTACTACCAAAGATAATCGTATTCATTAGATATCACGACCACAAATTATCCATGCACTACTACCAAAGATAATCGTGTATTCATTAGTATATTCACAAATTATATCCACACTACAAAAATAATCGTGTATTGCAGTATCACGACCACAATTATCCACGCATCACACCACAAATTACTACCATGTTTAATCTGACCAAAGATAATCATTAATATCACGTACCACAAATTATCCGTACACTACTACCAAAGATAATCGTGTTTTCAATTACGGTTATGATTATACCAACAATCCTCGGTCATAATCATACCAAGTCCATCTATGCACTACATGCCGCCATGTAGATGACTTTCAACATAATATAAGCATGAGGATAATGATATAAAGAATCAATCAAATGAGATAAAGGATAAATATTAAACATTTATAATATAATTTATCCAGATTCAAGAATATCCCCATGTTATCAATCACTTAATAATCTCATCATAATCTAATATCATTAATATTATAACAATATTTTAATCACACTTAAATTTATAAACAATTTATTTCAATTGTTTACGCTTTTACCATATAATGCATTTAATCATTCAAAATGCCATACTCATAAGATATCATCACCAATTATCAAATCCTCATCAAAAAAAATATGTATATACTCTATATAGGATTCTTTAGCCATAAAATCCTATTTTCAACTTTGTTACTTCACATAACATATTTAACTCATATGTTCAGAATTAAACTATTTTCATGAAAAATACCAAATTAGTCCCAAAAATATTTCTTTTCTGAGATTTAGCATAATATAGTCCCATAATGAAAATATATTTTTCTCGAATTTTTAAAATTCAATTACTATTTTTCAAAATTAATTTCTAATTAATTCCTTAAGAAATTAGCTACCTCAAGTTTAACTCCAAAATTCCCAAATCTTGGCAGGACCTTACACATGTTAACGTGAGCTTCTAGTTTAAATTTCATGGTCATCGGAGTTATAGAACTCCGGTTATAGCGCTTTTCATCGTCGAAAAACCTAAATATTGAAATAGTCATAACTTGCTCATTTTAAGTCATAATGAGCTCATTTTTGGACAGGAGGTACTTTATACCATATACCTTCATGTCCCAAAAGGCCAGAATTTTTCTCATAATTTAAGTGGCCGAAACAGCCCCTCTAAAATCATGGCAGCAGCTTTTTTAGTTTTTTGCAGCTTTGCACTCCTTTGCTAAAATCAGTCCACACAAAAATCTACAACACCTTTTCCAGTAATTCCACTTGGATTAGTTAGGTAACTCATAGATCTAACTCTAGGACTTGACCACACTCAAAAATTCAAAATATAATAAGAGATTTGGTCAATTGAATTTCATGTTACGTTTTTCACCAAAATTTGATTTTCAACTCTTTGTGATTTCTAAGAAACTTTCATGTTTTCACATACTAACCAACATAACTCATCATAACACTTACTAATACCACAAATACCCATGATTTTCATTAGTCCAATGCTTTTATTATGACTTTCATCACAATTCTCGTAAACAGATCCTTTTAGTTAAAGAAATATTTGAGGGTTTAAGAAATGGGTTTTAGATCTTGGGGTCAATACAAAATTCGATTTCACGCCTAGGGTAGGCTAGGAAATCTTCAAGAATACTTTAAGAAATTTATTAATGATAGAAATATCATTCAAAATCATTATTCTCGTCCAAGACTTGAATAAGACGTCACATTAATACCAACTGTGACTTCTATCCTTAACCTGGATAGCACCTCACAATGATACCTATCAACTTGCCATCTTCAGTCACGACGTCGCCTACAGAAAGTCTGGCTTTGGTGCATTCCACACAAGGAAGTTAACAACGAAAGGATCAGGGCTCTTTACTTATGGCTTGATATAACAGTGATTGACTTTAGTGGTTTGGTTACTTTGAATTCGCATAACAGGATAGTTATGAATATAAAAGCTAACAACCTTACAAAAAGAATAATGAGTAGTTAATCAATCGTTTTCAAAAATTACCTCAAAGGCAAGTATTTTCAAAGAGATAAGATCGACAGGTAACGTGAAAGTGTTTATTTGAAACAACAAGATTAATAAACAGTGGAGGTAACGAAGGTTTCTCCCAACAAAGTTTCAATAGATAAATCAAAGTCTAATTTCTCCGGAGTCAAATTTAAACGTTGAACGCAAGCAAGAGAGATAAAAGAATGGGTAGAACCAGATATCTAATAAGGTATAGACTTCGCAAGAATTTATAATTAACTAAACTGTGCTAACTTCGTTCGGGTTACCCACTTTTGAGAAGTCACGAAAAACGCCTCTCCCTAAAACCACCGACTTTGTTTTGTCCAGATCCGCCTTTGGTGCCACTATCCCACCTGGACTTGACTTTCACTATACGACAAAAATCGAGCTAAATGACCTTCTTCTTGAAATTTCCACTTCTATTATCTTTGCCATGATTACCAATCAAGTGGTTACCATTCTTAGCATGATAATTTCCCCACGATGGTTATCATTGTTTCGATAGTCGTTGCCACCAAGATGATTATTATCGTGTTGTTGGTCGTTACCTTTTGTTTGAGTGAATCAACACTCTCATGTGCTTCATTGCTTATCTCAAAGATTTTCAGATGCCATTCTCAAACATCTTTGTCACAAAACAAGGGTTAATTGACATGTAACAAATTATCCCTATATTCGAACCGACCAATAAAATAGCACATAAACTTAGGTAGGTCATTCTAGCGAAGGTATTCCCCTCTCTCCCTCCTAGTACTATTCTCACCTCTTAGCTGTGGATCATATCCCTAAGCTCGATATTCAACCATGACGCCCCCAAAATTGGTATACGCCACCCATCTTGGGTCGCCACTTACATGGTACATAAATTCAAATACAACTTACTAATATAACTGCCGTATAATACGACATAAATCGTGAGTTTGAATACAAATATTGTCTACTAGATATTATACAAACTCAAAAGGAGTCCTCATTACAACTATTATCACACTATTTCACGTAATAGTGAGGACTACTAATGCTATCCTCGGACCATTACTCCGCTCCCCGACTCGTCCCAACTATGTTCTCATTTCAAGAGAACAAAGTGAAAGAAAGGGTGAGCTCAACTAGCCCAAGAAGAAATATTATGACTAAGATAATGCGTAATAAATTATCATTAGCCTTCAACAAAGTTGTTAAACCGATAAAATACAATAGACAACCGGTTTAATCTGCAATTGGAATACGCAATCCATTAAAAGAGTCAAGTAGAGAATAAAATCTACTATCTTTTAGGTTTTAAAAGGTTTTCATCAATTTTTATCGTGAGACTCAAATTTTAATAAATAAACCACCACATCTAATCATCCCCGCACTACTGGCCAAGGATTTTCATCAAATTATCAATGGTCATGACTATACCGAATCACCCCGGTCATAATCATACCAAAACTATCCATCATCGCATTACAAAGCCATCGAGGACTTTTATCACATCATTTATAACAAGCCATGATTATACCGAATGATCCCTCGGTCATAATCATACTAAGTTCATCTATGCACGTAAGCCAAAGATAACATAATATATCATGAGGATGATGACAATGACATAATAATTCAATAAAACAAGTTCAAGAATTATTTTATCCAGAATTAGTAACGCCCAAATTGTCAACAAGATACTGCTTTTGTAGAGTAAAATTCAAGAATGATCAAAAGAATATTTCCATGAAAAGATATGGATGAAACGCAAATATCAAGGATATTCTACTAATTTCATGGAGTATAAAAGTCAAAGTTTTAACTAAATTGGGTATAATAAAGAATGGAATAACAAAAGAAATCACCATGCATGCGCAGATTGATGATAGACAAAGTTATTCCAATGTAATAATAATAACGGAACCAGTCGTGAAATTCACACCGATAGGATGATCCAATGTAATAATAAATGCGAGAATAATAAATGATGGAACCAGTCCGTCCGTATAACACATGCATGTGATATTCCAAATGTAATAATAAAGACGGAATAATAAAAAATGGAACAGTGTCCGTGTAAAAACACGCATGACAGGATATTCCAATGTAATAATAATAAAAGGCGGAACGTAAGTCAAGGTGTAAAAACACAGACATGTGATGTTCCAATGAATGATAAGAAGAAATGTCACCAACATATAGGTATGCCAGAATAGGGTATGTAAACCATTTTTACAAAGTTATTCCAATGTAATAATAATAAATGGAATAACAAAGTTCTCTTCATGAATAAGAAAGAATAACACCCCTTACGGTACAACAAATAATACCCCTTACCGTAAAAAGACACCGGATATCAAAGTAGTGAAATACCGAGAATACTCTTCTTCTTTTCTCTATAGATTTTTCTCTATAGCTTCTCTATAATTTCTCTCTCAGAGTTTCAAAGTGAATTGGTAAGAAAATAATGAAGGAATGAGCTTCTATTTATAGGAAAATAGAATGCATAGTAATTAATCCATGAACTATCCAGATTGATTTACTTTAATCTGACCATCCATATTTAAAGCAAAATCTTTTAAATAAAATATAATATATTCTATTTATATAAAAATATTTTACTATGCAAACACTATGCAACACTATACAAAACACTATACAAAACACTATACAACACTATGCATAATAAAATATAATATATTCTATTTATGTAATAACTTTAATAAAGTATTCATTTTATATAAAAGATGTTTCGCTTTTATTACGCTAATAATACTGAATAAAACAAAACGTCATTATCGCTATAATAATTCATATTATTAATCGAATAATAATGGAATCAAACCGAGTGACTTCTCACATAAGCATCGATAATCAATCAATACCGTGTGCTACTACGCAACCACACGACATCGTACTTTTACTACCGAGTAGTTCAACAAGATCAACCAGAAAACTTCCGCCGTTATTTCAATAAAATATTTTGTCGTTTTCTCAATCCGACAATAATTTCGTTGTGGGGTCCACCAATGATTGAGTAGTTGTATTTAATATTCCCTCGCTAAACCGAATATTTCCCCACCAATCGAATATAATATAACCACTTGCATACTTTGCAAAATTTATAAATACTACCCACAACTATAATATTATCTCAAATTCACACCATAATATTAAAAATTATTTCGACAAAATTTAAATCTTTATTGATAAAATCTGGGTCTCACAATCTCCCTCTTTATGGAATTTAGCCCTCGAAATTAGGGTAACATGGTATGATAAAGAGGTGAGGATACCTTGAATACCTTTATCATTGAAAACATTAAGTTCATCTTTGCAATCCAGGCCAAAGATATTCATTAACAATTCATCTTTGTACTATGTGCCAAAGATATTTATTAACAATTCATCTTTGCACTACAAGGCCAAAGATATATAAGCATAAAACCAATAATTCGAGACTCAAATTTTAATAGTATCACAACCATGAATTATCCATGCACCTTTCGCTAAGGATATTCGTGTTTTCAATTACGGTCATGATTATACCGAATAATCCGTGGTCATAATCATACCAAGTCTATCAATGCACTACGGCCAAAGATGACTTTTACCACATCCATGAATTAATATTTCATTGCTGAGACTCAGCTCAATAATTAATCCATATCATCTAATCATCCTGCATTACGTGCCGAGGATATTCATTAGTATCATCTAACGACCACGAATTATCCATGCACTACTGACAAAGATAATCGTGTATTCATTAGTATCACGACCACAAATTATCCATGCACTACGGCCAAAGATAATCGTGTATTCATTAGTATCACGACCACAATTATCCATGCACTATGGCCAAAGATAATCGTGTATTCATTAGTATCACGACCACAAATTATCCATGCACTACGGCCAAAGATAATCGTGTATTCATTAGTATCACGACCACAAATTATCCATGCACTACGTGAAAGTAATATGCTTACAAGCCAATCATGTTTGATGATAAAGCATATACTTTGTAACAATCTTATTCATTTATTAATAAAAAGTATTAATTTATTAAAGGCTTTTAATTATCTACATGATGTTGTTTTATAATATGTGATAAACCCATAGTTTTAAGCAATGCTTTTAGAATAATGATGATGATCATTCTAATGAGATCTAAATTTTAGAAAGCTTAAAACTAAAATAGTTCCCAATCATTGGATTACTAAATTGGGGATTAGTGAATCCGGATAGATTGGGTACATACGCTGTTTTGCTCATTCGATGAGGATGATTGATCTCATGATCATTTGTGTGGAGACATTAAAGCAAGTATGTAGGTGCTTATTAGAGAATAAGTTCAATTGAACGTGGCTCGCTAAGGAATACCTAATGGAGTTTTATTTGCTCGTCAATAGGAATTCTCAGTAGTGATAGTAAGACAAGTGATCCTTGGACTTGAGATCATCATAGTATCTTGTGTATGATAAGTTATACTTTGACTTATTCCTTAAGACCCTTAGGGTATATCAAAGGGTATGCTTGGGTATAATAAGTTGTACATGGAGATAATGTATGATCAATAAAGAATCTACCACTTTAATAAAAGAAGAGAAATGTCCTATGTGATTCGATAAATGACAAACCAAAGAGTCCTTGGTTAAATGTAATGAAATTAGAAAGGAGTTTCTAATTTGCATTATTTGGAGTTGTGCATTTAAGAGTCGAAAATACATATAATTAAATAAAATAAGACTTGACAAGAATTCCATGTCTTATATTTAATTGGGACATTGTATGGTGGAAGGATTGAATTGCAGACAGAACTATTTACTCAAAGGTTCTTTTATGATTAATGTTGAAATCTATATTATCCTGGAAAGTCGTTGATCGCTAGGAGGCTTATCTCTATGTAGAATAAATATTATTTATTTAAATAAATTAATTATTTAATTTATTTATTTAAATAAGATTAGAATTGTTCTAATTGATTTATTCACAACCGGTTTAATATGGAGAACCTAAAGGGTCACACCATAAAAGGAAGAATAATTATTTAAGAAGTAAATGGCATAATCGTAATAATATGTTATGTATATTTAATTTAATCTATGGTGATAGAATAAATTAAATAGCTTAATATTTATTATTTAATATTTTAGAAATATTAAATATAAATTAATAAGAGGAGTCTTATTAATATTATTACAATTATTATTATTTTAATTTCTAAAAGAGTTTAGGAATTAATTTAATATAAGTACTCTCATTTATTCCTAATTGGATTAGGAAGGAAAATTAGTTAAAGGAGTTTAATTAATTATCCCTAATAAGATTAGGGAGCTTAATTAATTAAAAGAATTAATTAATTAAAACCCAATTCCTTAATTGTTAAGGTGGGTTGCCCACATCTATAAATAAGAGGAGTCTTATTATGGGTGGTTGACTTTTAAAAAGTACGTAATAATTCCAAGTTGTTGGGAGTATGCCTTTTCTATAGAGATAGAAAACTAGGGTTAGCCATAACACCCATCTTCTTGAATTTTACTCTTCCTTGGTGGATCACCTCTAGAGGCCAAACACATGGGTGGCTAACGTTGATCAAAGGAAGGAACCAAACCCGGTGGATTCAAGATTGAACGCGAAAGGATTTGGAGGTGAACACGAGGAAGTGAAGCTCTCAGTGGTATGATTTTATTCTTATCTTTTCGCTTAATTAATAATTGTGCATAAAGGGTGATCCTTAGTATATGGTTTGTAAAATTTTTAAACTCGATTTTACACGCAAGACTTTTTATGCAATTTGATCACAACATGAATAAAAAAAGCATCGAAAGAGCAAACCAATTTTTAATCTTTTTAATTTAATATATGACGGATATCGATAAAGGGACATGTACAAAGGAATAAATTTTTTTGAAACATCAATGCAAACGGATATCGAGATATGTTATAAAATAAGGAGGATTCACATGTTTTTTGATTAAGAAGGAATGATTATCAAAAAGTCAAGCAAATCATATATATATATATATATTATATATAATAGTTATATATATATATATATATATATATAATAGTTATATAATGGTTATTATTATTATATATATAATAGTTATATATATATATATATATATATATATATTCTTAATTATTTTATAATTAAAATAAAAGTTTATTTTAATTTTAAAATAAAAGTTTATTTTAATTTTAAAATAAAGATGTTATTTTAATTTTAAAATTAGAATTTCATGCTAACTAATTAGAATTGGAATTGGATTCCATGCTAACTAATTGGAGTTGAAATTGGATTGCCTAATTTCCTTAAATAAAGGAGTTTATTTAGATATGAAATAAGATTTCATATTATTCAAAATAAAAGAGTTTATTTGTGAATAGTGAAAGAGAATCTAATTTCCTTAAATAAAGGAGTTTATTTAAATATGGAATAAGATTTCATATTATTCAAAATAAAGGAGTTTATTTGTGAATAGGAAAGAATATCCGTGTTTCCTTTAATAAATTTTTTTTTTACATGGAATTCGATTCCATAATTAATTAAAATAAAAGAGTTTATTTTAATTAAAGATTTTTTTTTTTTATTACATGGAATGGATTCCATAATTAATTAAAATAAAGGAGTTTATTTTGATTAAAGATTTTGATTAAAATAAAATAGTTTATTTTATTCAAAATAGGATAAATTAAAATAAAATAGTTTTATTTTGATTTAAATTTGGATTAAAATAAAGGAGTTTATTTTGATTCAAAAATAGATTTTATACTAACTAAATTTGCCCATTAAATGATATCAATATATATATTAAATGTTTATTATTCATAAGATGAATGTTATTTATTGATGCATATGGTGATGTGTATGATAATAAATGGATTGATTATGGACTATCGACCAATGTGATTGGATTTTATTTTAGTTGGATGCATTGAATGTATGGGTTTTATTAAATGGGGTCTCACAGACTCGCTTTTCTCTAATTTTTCTTAATGTAAATTCTATCTCCTCCTATGTACTTCCCTCGATCACGATCAAGGTTTCTATTTATTTTAAATAGTTTTGTAATAGGAATAGTTAGAATTAATTTTGAAAAATTGGAGATCAAAGAACAAGGAGCGCTTGAAGACCCGCTTTGTAATGGAGCCCTAAGTTTAAATGTAATAGTTATATTTAAATATTATTTCTCACACCCTAGAGTTTGACCTTTTGGTTCACTTGGTGGCTCTAAAGTGAACCAAACTAGAATAAAAGTCCATAATCAATCCAATGTAGAATATAGTATTCTATATGTGCATGCTTATACTATATATATATATATATATATATATATATATTATATATTATGCAAACATGCTTCGCATGTTCATTAATACGACGCGATATTTTATATATATATGTGCATGCCGCTTAAACAAGATGAGACAAATTAATAACAAACCCCTCAATTTTTATATTAAGTCCTAAGCGCTCAAAGATATTTGGAATATCGAACGTCGCCTTTCTAGCATGATAAAATTAATAGAGTATTAAATATTTAATATGAGTTTGTTGTGTCACCACAAGGCAAGTATTAAGTATTTAAGATGTTAATTTATCACATTTGATGCTTATAAAGAAAATTGAACAATATTGTTTTGTTGTGTCACCACAAGGATGATATTTTTCTTTTTGAATATATGGAGTGCTAGGTTGGACTTAACTTGGATAATTTTGATTCGGATGTGCCACCACTGATCAAAATAATCTAAGAGGCAAAATACAAAGAGTTGCATAGTTGATGTAATTGACAAAAGTTGTCTACCTATTTATTTATATATAGTTTGTTCAGGTCACCACAAGGCTATATACATTTGAAATGGGATCCTTATTCTCACTAGCAAATCTTTAATTAGATTTTGCCTTAACTATATAAATGAGGGTAATATAGTTTGAAGAAAATAGTGGGAGATACCAATTTAAAACAAGACCTAATTTATTTTGGTAATTAATAAAAGAATGTATGTTAAAATGTTGTTAATTACAAATTCATTTACGTAATTTTACAATGTCTAAAATTACTATCATCATGAAGCATATTAGATGCTAAATTAATCGTAATCAATTAAACGGATTGGTTAAGGAATTTGAGAATAGTTCTCATAGTTGAAAAGCTATCTTATGTCCTTAATACGCCTATCCTCGCAATGGTTGCGCATAATGCCTCTCGAGGAAGAAATTGCTACTTTTAGAAAGTGGCAAGATGATGCACAGTTGGCTCAACGCATCATGCTCGCATCCACGAGTAACGAGCTTCAGTCAAGATGAAACTATGGATGCTCCTACTATATTCCCGCACATCAAGTAGTTGATGGCGAGGAAAGTAGGACCGATAGATATCGATATCTAAGGAGCTCTTTCGATCTAGAATGGCCAATGGCACTTTAAGATGCATAAAAAGTCCTTAACATTATCAATTTGATTGATCAATTAGACAACTGGTTTTGTCATGGATGGAGAGTTGAGCCAAGATTTGATCTTGCACTCACTCTCCCGGACTCCTTTCATTAATTGTTGTGAATTTTTCATATGAACAAGCTAGATATCGCCTATTGATTTGCTTAACATATTGAAAAATGTTGAGAGTCACTTTCCAACCAAGAAAGATCAAGTCTTACTCGGTAGGGGCCAAAGGATCTTCCTCAAAAGAAGAACGATTCAAAGAAGGTAAATAGAAAGGTAAAAACAAAGGATAATAAGAACAAAATCGATATGGATAGCAAAGGAGTTTGCTTCCACTACAATAAGCTCGACACTGGAAATAAATCATGAGAAGTATCTTGCAGAGGCTAACCAAAGAAGCTTAGTGAAGTTTTGGTTATAAATACAAATTTGTTCATGATTTAAAATAATTTTTCTTTAAGTCAAGGTTCTACTTGGGTATTGGATACCGATTTGGTTATCATAAATATAGATTTATGAAGGACCAAGGTAAGAAGAAAGCTAAACAAAGATAAGTAATCCTATATGTGGAAAATGAAGTAAAGGTTGCTACATTAGCCATAGAAACTTATAGTTTAGCAATGCCTATGGGAAAATCTATTAAGTCAATAAGTTGTTATTGTATTTCAGATTTTGTTAGAAATATTATTTCAATTTTGTTGTTGGACAATAAAATTTTTGGTATTATAATTAAGAACAATTGTTGTTCTATTTATAATAATAATGTTTTGTATAGAACTGGAATATTACTTAATAAATTTTGTATACTTGACTTACATGAAAATAATTTTACAAATTGAACAAACTATTATAAGAAAAGGAGATGATCATTCAAAGAGTTGAATGTGTGTATTTGCTGAAATACAAGTGTGAATTATTTGAAAGGTTCAAAGAATTCAAAAGTGAAACAAATTGGCAAAGTATTAGAATTCTTTGATCGGATCAAGGAATAAATACTTGTGCAATAAGTTTCTAGATCATCTCAGATGGTTTTCTCATAATGGACGCCTCCTGATACGCAATAATTGATTGATGTATCTAAAAGGAAAAATCATACCTTGTTGGACATGGTGCGGTCCATAATGATTTTACCGACATTCCAAAGATCCCTCAGGTCATGTCCTAGAAATGGCTACATATCTACTAAAAGGTAACCTTAAAATCCCGCCCCAAGACTCCATAAAATTTATGGATGTGGAGGATTCCTAATCTTAAGTATGTTAAGATAAGGGTTGTCCAACTTATGTGAAAAGGTTTCAAAGGATAAGCTTGGGACAAGATTTGACAAGTACAGATTTGTGGGACATCCTAAAGTAAGTTTAGGGTATATGTTCTATAATTCTACTTAGCAAAAGGTGTTTCATTGAAAACACGCGCTTCTAAGATAAAGGTGTTTATCATCAAGGGCTAGTGGGAGGATAATAAATCTTGAAGAGTTCAAGAACCACAAAACACTATAAGTCAAATAAGAGGAACCTCAGTAGATGTAATTCTATTGTATTCACAACCGAATCGTGAAGTCCTGAATAATACATCAAGATACCTAGGAGGTATGGATTCATCATGGATGATGATGATGAGGTACACATCATAGAAGATGATGATCCAGAGTTACATACGATGAGGTAAGAATTCTAGTGTGTACAAAAGGGTCATGGGAGCGTCGTGAAATTTCTAGTATTATATGTTGATATACTACTTGATAAGGAATGAAATACCAATTCTACAATCAAGAAAGATAAAGTTGTTTAAACATTCCTCCATAAGACCCCAAACTTTTATAAATAAAGATGAATTTTCTATAAATATTATTTTTGAATATTATGGAATAAATTTGATATAATGTTATAGTGTGGGTAATATTTATAAATTTTGCAAAGTATGCAAGTTGTTATAAAATAAAATATTTGTTTGGTCTGGGAATATTCTTTTGTTAGGAATATTTCAGATAATGGCTCAATCATTGGTGGACCCTCAACATGTAATTATTATCATTTGATCGAGAAAACGACAAAAATATTTTTATAAAAATAACTACGGAGGTGTTACCGTTAAAACCGCTGAACTACCCTATGGTAAAAGTACAAGAATACGCTGTGGTCGCATAAGAAGACACCAGATTGATTATCGATGCTTACGTGAGAAGTCACTCACCTACGCTCAATTATTGCTACAAGAATCACGATCATATCTCTTATATTATCGATTCAATTATTGTCACAAAGATCATCTCAGATAATATGTTATATAGATTAAATCAATAATCGAGATTTACAAGTTATAAATGATTAATAATTATTGAAAGATTAAATATGTATTGAAAAAAAAAATGATTTGTGGTAAGTTTGATTATTTTATGGGGGCCTATATGTCATCATCTAAGAGTCTCTTCATCAATAAGATTTACTTCGCAATAGTAATTACCTCATGAATAGTATTTACAATAATAGTAATTACCTTCACAATAGTAATTACCTTCATCAATAGTAATTACCTTGTGAATAGTAATTACCTTCACAATAGTAATTACCTTGAATGAATAGTATTTACCTTCAATAAAGTATTTACCTTCCAATAGTAATTACCCTCGTGAATAGTATTTACCTTCGCCAATAGTATTTACCTTCGCTAATAGTAATTACCTTTACCAGACGTCGAACCACTTGTCGCTTCACATTACAAAAGGCCGAACCACTTGTCGCTTCACACACAAAGGCCAAAACTGTCAAGCCACTTGCCTTTTTTTCACACTAAGAAAAGCTAAGCTAGAAATCTTCTATAAATAGAGGCCTAGGGCTTCATTATTTTCACTTAATTCATTCAAGCTTATAGAGAGAGAAAGTATAGAGAGAATAAGAGAGAAAGAAGAAGAGTATTTTGTTACTACTATCGCCGTAAAGATTCAATCTCCTACCAAATGTAAGGGTGTTATTCTTTCTTATTCACGAAGAGAACTGTTGTTATTCCATCGCTTATTATTCTCGCTGGAATAACTCAGATAGTGGTTTACCCTATACTTGGTGACATTCTTTATTATTCTCGCTGAACATCCGTCTCGTAGGTTTTTACATTTGACCGGTTCCGCTTTTTTTTATTATTATTCGCTTGAACATCCCGTCTCAGGTTTTTTACACCGACCGGTTCCGTTTTTTTTATTATTCTCGCTGAACATCCCGCTCGGTGTTTTACACCGACCGGGTTCCGCCTTTTTATTATTCTCGCTGAATATCCTATCTCGTGTTTTACAACCGGATCCGGTTCCATCTTTATTATTCGTTGAACATCCCGCTTGTGTGAATTTCACCGACCGTTCCGTTATTTATTATTCTCGCTGAATAACTCGTCTATAAGGCTCTATCGCATTTACGGTGATTTCTTTTGTTATTCCATTCTTTATTATACCCAAAATGGTTAAAACTTTGACTTCTATACTCCATGAAATTAGTAGAATATCCTCGATATTCAATGCGTTTCATCCAAAGATCTTTCATGGAAATATTCTTCCGATCATTCTTGAATTTTACTCTACAAAAAAAAAAGATCATTGCCGATAATTTGACGTTAATAATTCCTCGGATAAAATAATTTTGAACTTGTTTTATCAATTTTATATCATTGTCATCATCCTCATGTTTATATTTTTTTGAAAGTCATCGTGGGCCTCAGAAGCATGGGGATGGACTTGGTATGATTACGACCAGAGACTATTCTGGTGTAATCACGACCGTAATGTTACAAATGATGTGATAAAAATCCTCAAAGGGTCAGAGTGCATCGATGGATGCTTGTTGGCATGATCATGATTATTAATGAATATACACAAATATTCTCGCCCAGAAGTGCATGAATAATTGTGGTCGCGATACTAAAGAATATCCCTCGTCAGAAAGGGGGATTGATTCGATGATGGAATATTTATTAAAGTCGAGTCTCACCTATAACAAAGTTGATGAAAACCTTTAAAAACCTAAAAGATAGTAGATTTTATTTTCTACTGACTTTTTAATGGATCAGATATTCACCGCAGCTTAAACCGGTTGTCTATTGTATTTTATCGCTTAACATTATCAAGACTATTGATAATTTATTCTCGCATTATCTTAGTCATAATATTTCATCGGGCTAGTTGAGCTCACCCTTTCTTTCACCGTTTCTTCGTGAAATGATAATATAGCCGGGATTTAGCCTGGGAAACGAGTGATGGTCCTCAAGATAAGATTAGTAGTCCCTCACTATTATTCGTAAAATAGTGTGATAATAATTGTAATGAGGACTTTTGTTCGAGTTCAGATAATATCTAGTAGATTTATATTTGTATTTAAACTCACGCTTATGTCGATTGTACACTACGCTTATGTTAATAAGTCAGATTTAAATTCACAGACTATGTAAGTGGCGCACCCAAGATGGGTGATGTATACCTAATTTGGGGGCGCCACATTGGTATCGTAGCTTAGGATATGATCCTCGCTAAGATGTGAGAATAGTACTAGAGGGGAGAGACGGGAATACCTTCGCTAGTATTTGACCTACCTAAGTTTACGTGCTATTTTATTGGTTGGTCAAGATAGGATAATTTGTTATACGTCAATTAACCTTTTTTTTGTGGCAAGATCTCAAAATGACATCCGAGAATGTTGAGAATAAGAATGGAGCGCAGCGCATCGCTGATTCACCACATATCAATAATCAAGATAATGTGCATCAGAAGGCGATAATCCTCACGCAAAACAACAACACCGACCAAATGATGAATGATCAAATGTTCAGAGGTTTTATGTAATTTATGCAACAAAGAAAGTAGAGCGACTCCTCGCCCAAAACGTAGGTGGAAACATTGAAACTCTCAAGGCCACCGCTAAACAATTCAAGGAGCGGGACCACCGAGTTTAAGGGAGAGCCAAAACCACTTCTCGCTAAGCATGGATAAAGCAGATTACCAAGATATTTGATGTCTGGGATGCTCCGAGGAGCAAAAGGTTCCTTTCACGCTTTTATGTCATGCGCGAGAGAGGCGGGACATCGGTGGGAATTCCAGAAACGACTCAACCAAATTGCATCAAGATATCTTGGGAGAAGTTCCAGAGTCGTTTCAACGACAAATACTTTCCCGAAAGTATTCGCCATACATGAAGGAGGTGGAGTTTATCAAGTCGAACAAAACAATACGACCGTGTCGCAACACGAGGCAAAAATTTTATGAGTTATCACGGCCAGGCCCCACTGGTGGATAATGAAGAGAGAATGGCGCTAATGTTTTTTAAGAGTTTGAAGTTTCGAGATACGCCAACATCTTATTTCTCATAAACCGTGTTTGTATTCGATGTTGTAAATAGGCTCGCTTAGTGGAGCGCGATAACGAGTCAACGAACTAAAAAGAGAGCAAAACAAGCAAAATTATAATACCAAATGAGAATAGTCATCAAGGCTATGTGACAACAAGCGTGGAGGGAATCAAAGCAGAGATATGGTAACCACTTCGTGGTAATCGTACAAAACAATAAGAATGGACATTTCAAGAAAAGGAGATTCAACAATGATGGAAAGACGCCAAGACCAAAGACCCATTGTTAAGGAAGGAGAAAGACCACCTATCATATGCTTCAAATGCGGAGAGAGGGACACATCACCAAAATCAGGCCATGCCATTCCAAAGCATGTTATAATTGTGGAAGAGAAGGTCACTTAGCTCGATTTTGTTGCCATCAAGACAATTCAACTAGGATGGAGGCACCAAAGGCCATCCCGTAAAATTCAAAACCCAGAGTGCAAGGGAGAGAGCATTTGTTGTGACCTCCCAAAGAGCAAGGAACCGAATGAGGTCATCACGTAAGCTTATCATAAACTCTAATGAAGTCTATACTTTATTTGATACCTGTTCTACCCATTCTTTTATTTCTCCTACTGCGCCATCGATTAAATTTGACCGAGAAATTAGACTTCGACTTATCTCGTGGAAACTCCGCTGGGAGAAACCTTCATTACATCCAATCGCTTATAAGTCTTGTTTGGTTCAAATCTGCACTCTCACATTACCCGTCGATCTTATTTCATTAAAAATACTTGCATTTGACGTGATTCTGTGGATTGATTCGTTAACTACTTATCATGCAAAAATTGATTGTTTTCGTAAGTGTGTTAGCTTTCATATTCCTAATCAACCTATTATGCTAATTCAAACGACCAAACCATTAAAATCAATCACGGCCATCTCAAGCCATAAAGCTATTCGCTTATTGAAAAAACGGATGTCAAGCTTTCTTAGCTCATGTCACGATTTAAATAAAAATACGCCGCTTTTAAACGATATTCTATTGTTAATAAATTTCCGACGATTCTCAAGAACTTCCCGCCTACCCCAGAAAGCGTGAAATTGAATTTTGTATCGACCTTGAACCCCAGACAAAACCTATTTCCAAAGCCCCATATCGAATGGCTCCTATTGAACTTCGTGAGTTAAAGACCCAACCGCAGGAATTGTTAGACATCGGGCTTTATTCGCCCCTAGTACTTTCCTCGGGGTGCTCCTGCTCTATTCGTGAAGAAGAAAGATGGGAGTATGCGATTTTGTATTGATTATCTGGAGTCAATCACGTCACCATCAAAAATAGGTATCCATTGCCACGTATTGATGACCCGTTTTGACCACCAGTAAGGAGCCAAATTCTTTTCAAAGATCGATCTTCGCTCCTGATATCACCAATTGAAGATTAGAACCACGACATTCCAAAGACGGCTTTAACTCCCCAGACGGCATTATGAATTCCTAGTCATGTCCTTTCGATCGACTAATGCCCCGCCGCCTTTCATGGATATGATGAACCGAGTATTCAAGGAATATTTAGATCACTTTGTGGTCGCCTTTATTGATGACATCCTTATTTATTCCAAAAGCCGTGAAGATCATGAGCAACACTTGAGGTCGACACTCCAAAAGCTTCGTGAATATAAGCTTTATGCCAAGTTCAAGAAATGCGAGTTCTTCAAGAAGTAGCATTCTTGGGCACGTGGTATCAAGTCATGGAATATCCGCTGACCCAAAGAAAGATCAAGCTATTCAAAGTCGGGAACAACCTAAATCGCTGGATCAAGCACGAGCTTTCTTGCTTAGCCGGTTATTATCTGAGATTCGTGGAAGGATTTTCTAATCGCTATTCCATCGACTCAAACCGACTTTAAAAAGATACAAAGTTCTATTGGAGCGAAGAATGTGAGAAGAGTTTTCAAGAACTCAAGAGGAGACTTATTTCAAAGACTGCTCGACAATACCATCCTGCCTTGAGGGATTTGTCATCTACAAGTGATGCTTCTAGCAAAGGGTGGGATGTGTTCTTATGCAACATGGAAAAGTTATAGTTTATGCCTCGCGACAACTCAAAGAATATGAGAGGAATTATCCTACTCATGATCTAGAGTTGGCAACCGTTGTCTTTGCACTTAAAATTTGGAGGCATTACTTCAGATGGGGAGAAAGTGGAGATCTTTACGATCATAAAAGCCTCAAATATTTCTTCACTCAAAAGGAACTCAACACGCGATAAACGACGCTGGCTTGAAATGCTGAAAGATTATGATCATACCATCCAATACCATCCTCGAAAAGCGAACGTGGTAGCCGACGATCGAGTAGTAAAAATCATATGCAAGCACGAAAAGCGATATTGTCAACGCAAAGGCCCATTTTGTGTGACTTGCAAAGGATGGAGATAGAATTAAAGACTCTGTGGACGCATGTGATGATAGCGTAGTATACGAGTAGAACCGATTTTAATCGATAAAGTTAAAGTCGCCAAGCTACGCACTGGAGCCGATGCGCGATGAGGAAGAAAGTGCAAGAAGGTGCTACGCCCTAAGCAAGAATCGATGAAGAAGGAATACTTCGAGTCAACTCTGCACTTTGTGTTCCTAACGACTCGATTTAAAGTATAATATCACGATGGAGGCGCACAACACACCATTTGCAATCCATCTCGGGAGTACCAAATGTATCATGATATTCGCCATACATTTTGGTGGAGCAATACGAAGAGAGAGATAATACTGCTTATCTCAAGGTGTCTAACTTGTCAACGAAGTTAAAGCGAGCATCAAGTACCAAAAGGTCCATCAGAACCACTTGAAATTCCGTAATGGAAGTGGGAGCACATTACCATGGATTTCAAGCACGGCCTTCCTAAGGTTTCTCAAGGCATCGATGCGATTTGGGTCATTGTTGATAGATCGACCAAGTCCGCCATTTCTTACCGACACGAGAAACTTATACACTTGAACGCCTTGTCAGATGTACATAAACGAGATTGTAAGATCGCATGGTATGCCTAAGATCCATAGTTTCGATCGAGACCCAAGATTCACTTCACGATTTTGGGTTAGTTTGCAAAAAGCTATGGGCACAGATTTCACGATTTAGCTCTAAGATATCATCCTCGACGGACGGACAATGGAGAGGACTATTCAAACTCTCAAGATCTATTAAGACTCGTGGTCCTTGATTTCAAGGAGTGGGACAAGTTCTTACCATGGTGGAGTTTTCCCACAACAACAGCTTATCAAGCAAGTATCGCATGGCTCCATTCAAGCATCAGATGGAAGAAAGTGTCGCTTCCAAAGATGCCGGGATGAGGTGGGTGAAGCAACGTTGTTGGGACCCGAGTTGGTACGTATGACTACTTTAAAAGATTCAAACGATCCGACAACGATAAAAACCTCACAAAATCGATAAAAGAGTTATGCCGATCTTCATCGAAAGGACGACGGGAATTCGATATAGAGATCATGTGTTGTTAAGAGTCGCTTCCATGGAAAGGAGTTACAAGATTTGGAAAGAGAGGAAAACTTAATCCTCGATTCATCTGGCCCATTTTTAATCCTCGATCGAGTAGGAATCTGGGCCTATAGACTCGCTTTTACCGCCAAATATGTCTCGTGTTCATAACGCTTTTCACATATCTATGTTACGTAAATATGTGAAAGACCCAACCATATTATCGAAGTTAGAACCGATTTAAATAAATGAAGATTTGACGTATTAAGAGGTTCCTGCTCAAATTTTGATAAGAAAGGAACATATTCTACGCCCAAGGTTATACCTCAAGTCAAAGTTTTCATGGAGGAACCACGATGTTGAGGAAATGACTGGGAGTTAGAATCAAATGAAATCAAGGTATCCTTACCTCTTCGACATACTGTGTATCGCATTCTAATTTCGAGGGCTTAAATTTCATAAAAGGGAGGTCAGAAGACCCCAAACTTTTATAAATAAAGATGAATTTTTCTATAAATATTATTTTTGAATATTATGGAATAAATTTGATATAATGTTATAGTTGTGGGTAATATTTATAAATTTTGCAAAGTATGCAAGTTGTTATAAAATATTCGTTTGCTCTGGGAATATTTTTTTGTTAGGAATATTCGCATAATGGCTCAATCATTGGTGGACCCCATAATGTATTATTCATTTGATCGAGAAAACGACAAAAATATATTTTATAAAAATAACTACGGAGGTGTTACCGTTAAAACCGCTGAACTACCTTGTGGTAAAAGTACAAGAATACGCTGTGGTCGCATAGAAGCACACCAGATTGATTATCGATGCTTACGTGAGAAGTCACTCACCTACGCTCAATTATTGCTACAAGAAGAATTCACGATCATATCTCTTATATTATTGATTCAATTATTGTCACAAAGATCATCCTCAGATAATATGTTATAGTATTAAATCAATAATTGAGATTTACAAGTTATAAATGATTAATAATTATTGAAAGATTAAATATGTGTTGATGAAAAATAAAATGATTTGTGGTAAGTTTGATTTTTATGGGGGCTCATATGTCATCATCTAAGAGTCTCTCATCAATAGTATTTACCTTCATTAATAAGTAATTACCTTATGAATAGTATTTACCCTCACAATAGTGAATTACCTTCACAATAGTAATTACCCTTCGTCAATAGTAATTACCTTCACAATAGTAATTACCTTCGTGAATAGTATTTACCTTCAACAATAGTAATTACCTTCGTGAATAGTATTTACCTTCACAATAGAATTACCCTTGTGAATAGTATTTACCTTCACAATAGTATTTACCTTTCAATAGTAATAGTAATTACCTTTACCATTAGACGTCGAACCACTTGTCGTTCTTCACATTACAAAAGGCCGAACCACTTGTTCTTTTCACATTACAAAGGCCAAACCAACGTCAAGCCACTCGCTTTTCACACTCAAAAGTGCTAAGCTAGAAATCTTCTATAAATAGAGGCCTAGGGCTTCATTATTTTTCACTTAATTCATTCAAGCTTATAGAGAGAGAAAGTATAGAGAGAATAAGAGAGAAAGAAGAAGAGTATTTTGTTACTACATCGCCATAAAGATTCAATCTCCTACCAAATGTAAGGGTGTTATTCTTTCTTATTCATGAAGAGAACTGTTGTTATTCCATCGCTTATTATTCTCGTTGAATAACTCAGATAAGTGGTTTACCCTATACTTGGTGACATTCTTCTATTATTCTCGTTGAACATCCCTCGTCAGTGTTTTTTACACCGACCGGTTCCGCCTTTTATTATTATTCGCTGGAACATCTCTGTCTGGCAGGTTTTACACCTGGGACCGGTTCCGCTTTTTTATTATTATTCTCGTGAACATCCCGTCAGGTGTTTTACAACCGACCGGTTCCGCTTTTTTTATTATTCTCGCTGAATATCCTATCGTGTGTGTTTTACACCGGATCCGGTTCCATCTTTATTATTCTCGTTGAACATCCCGCTTGCGGTGAATTTCACCCCGACCGGTTCCGTTATTTATTATTCTCGCTGAATAACTCGTCTGCAAGCGGCTCTATCGCATTTACGGTGATTTCTTTTGTTATTCCATTCTTTATTATACCCAAATTGGTTAAAACTTTGACTTCTATACTCCATGAAATTAGTAGAATATCCTCGATATTTCAAGCTTCATCCAAAGATCTTTTCATGGAAATATTCTTCCGATCATTCTTGAATTTTACTCTACAAAACAAAGATCATGTCGATAATTTGACGTTAATAATTCCTCGGATAAAATAATTTTTGAACTTGTTTTTATCAATTTTATATCATTGTCATCATCCTCATGTTTATATTTTTTTGAAAGTCATCTCGTGGCCTCAGAAAGTATGGGATGGACTTGGTATGATTATGACCAGAGACTATTCTAATGTAATCACGACCGTAATGTTACAAATGATGTGATAAAAATCCTCAAAGGGTCAGAGTGCATCGATGGACGCTTGTTGGTATGATCATGATTATTAATGAATACACAAATATTCTCGCCCAGAGTGTATGAATAATTGTGGTCGCGATACTAAAGAATATCCTCGTCAGAGTAAGTAGGGGTGATTCGATGATGTGGAATATTTATTAAAGTCGAGTCTCAATTTATAACAAAGTTGATGAAAACCTTTAAAACCTAAAAGATAGTAGATTTTATTTTCTACTGACTTTTTAATGGATCAGATATTTCACCGCAGCTTAAACCGGTTGTTCTATTGTATTTTATCGCTTAATATTATCAAGACTATTGATAATTTATTCTCGCATTATCTTAGTCATAATATTTTTCATCGGGCTAGTTGAGCTCACCCTTTCTTTCACCGTTTCTTCGTGAAATGATAAATATAGCCGGGATTTAGCCTGGGAAACGAGTGATGGTCCCAAGATAAGATTAGTAGTCCTCACTATTTCGTGAAATAGTGTGATAATAATTGTAATGAGGACTTTTTTTCGAGTTTGTATAATATCTAGTAGATTTATATTTGTATTTAAACTCACGCTTTATGTCGATTGCATACCTACGCTTATGTTAATAAGTTGTATTTAAAATGATCAATAAAGAATCTACCACTTTAATAAAAGAAGAGAAATGTCCTATGTGATTCGATAAATGACAACCCAAAGAGTCCTTGGGTTAAAGCGTAATGAAATTAGAAAGGAGTTTCTAATTTGCATTATTTGAGTCAGGCATTTAAGAGTCTAAATACATATAATTAAATAAAATAAGACTCGACAAGAATTCCATGCCTTATATTTAATTGGGACATCAGATGGTGGAAGGATTGAATCAGACGAGTAACTATTTACTCAAAGGTTCTTTATGATTAATGTTGAAATCTATATTATCCGGAAAGTCGTTGATCGCTAGGAGGCTTATCCCTATGTAGAATAAATATTATTTATTTAAATAAATTAATTATTTAATTTATTTATTTAAATAAGATTAGAATTGTTCTAATTGATTTATTCACAACCTATTAATATGGAGAACCTAAAGGGTCACACCATAAAAGGAAGAATAATTATTTAAGAAGTAAATGGCATAATCGTAATAATATAGTTATGTATATTTAATTTAATCTATGGTGATAGAATAAATTAAATAGCTTAATATTTATTATTTAATATTTTAGAAATATTAAATATAAATTAATAAGAGGAGTCTTATTAATATTATTACAATTATTATTATTTTAATTTCTAAAAGAGTTTAGGAATTAATTTAATATAAGTATTTCATTTATTCCTAATTGGATTAGGAAGGAAAATTAGTTAAAGGAGTTTAATTAATTATCCCTAATAAGATTAGGGAGCTTAATTAATTAAAAGAATTAATTAATTAAATAAACCCAATTCCTTAATTGTTAAGGTGGGTTGCCCACATCTATAAATAAGAGGAGTCTTTATATGGTATGGGTTGTCGACTTTTTTAAAAATACGTAATAATTCCAAGTTGTTGGGAGTAGACCTTTTCTATAGAGATAGTAAAACTAGGTTTAGCCAAACACCCATCTTCTTGAATTTTCTTCTTCCTCGTGGATCACCTCAGAGGCCAAACACATGGGTGGCTAACGCCGATCAAAGGAAGGAACCAAACCCGTGTGGATTCAAGATTGAACGCGAAAGGATTTGGAGGTGAACTTGTACCGAGGAAGCTCGATCTTCAAGGGTATGATTTATTCTTTATCTTTTCGCTTAATTAATAATTGTGCATAAAGGGTGATCCCAGTATATGGTTTGTAAAATTTTAAACTCGATTTTACACGCTCAAGACTTTTTTTATGCAATTGATCATCATTATGAATATTACAAACCTAATAAAGGGCATCGAGCCAAACCTTTATGCTAATTATTAATTGTTTTAATTTGATATGTATATCGATATGTGTTTAGTAACAATTTAATTGGGCATAATTTTATCAGATAAAATTTAAAAAAAAAAAAAAAAAAAAAAAAAATCCGTGTATTCACGCCAAATAAGGCTTTTGCAGAATTGGAAAAAAGTTAACAAATTTAGTTTTTTTTTGAAGTCAGCAACAACAACACGAAAGTGGTCAAAAAAAAAAAAAAACGCATGCACGGAACATAAAAAAAAGGAGGCTACCAATTTTTTTTTTCTTTTTGATGTGACGCACGGATATCGATAAGGGACATGCACGGAATTATTTTTTTTTGAAACATCAATGCACGGATATCGAGATATGTTATAAAATGGCAGGATTCACATGTTTTTTGATTAAGAAGGTATATATTATATATATATATATATATATATATATATATATATATATATATATATATATATATATATATATAATATATATATATATATATATATATATATATATATATATATATATATATATATATATATATATTCTTAATTATTTTATAATTAAAATAAAAGTTTATTTTAATTTTAAAATAAAAAGTTTATTTTAATTTTAAAATAAAGAGTTTATTTTAATTTTAAAATTAGAATTTCATGCTAACTAATTAGAGTTTCGAATAATGATTCCATGATAACTAATTGGAGTTGAAATTGAGATTGAAGAGAATCCTATTTCCTTAAATAAAGGAGTTTATTTAGATATGAAATAAGATTTCATATTATTCAAAATAAAAGAGTTTATTTGTGAATAGTGAAAGAGAATCCTAATTTCCTTAAATAAAGGAGTTTATTTAAATATGAAATAAGATTTCATATTATTCAAAATAAAGGAGTTTATTTGTGAATAATAAAGGAAGAAAGAATATCCGTGATTTATAATTTTAATAAAAGTTTTTTTTTTTTACATGGAATTGGATTCCATAATTAATTAAAATAAAGGAGTTTATTTTGATTAAAGATTTTGATTAAAATAAAATAGTTTATTTTATTCAAAATAGGATAAATTAAAATAAAATAGTTTTATTTTGATTTAAATTTGGATTAAAATAAAGGAGTTTATTTTGATTCAAAAATAGATTTTATACTAACTAAATTTGCCCATTAAATGATATCAATATATATATTAAATGTTTATTATTCATAAGATTTAATGTTATTTATCGATGCATATGGTGATGTGTATGATAATAAATGGGATTGATTATGGACTATCGACCAATGTGATTGGATTTTATTTTAGTTGGATGCACGAATGTATGGGTTTTATTAAATGGGGTCTCACAGACTCGCCTTCTCTAATTTTTCTTAATGTAAATTCTATCTCCTCCTATGCATTTCCCTCGATCACGATCAAGGTTTCTATTTATTTTAAATAGTTTTGTAATAGGAATAGTTAGAATTAATTTTTGAAAATTGGAGATCAAAGGAGCAAGGAGCGCTTGAAGACCCGCTTTTGTAATGGAGCCCAGGGTTTAAATGTAATAGTTATATTTAAATATTATTTCGCACCCTGGGGAGTTTGAATTTTGGTTCACTTGGTGGCTCTAGTGAACCAAACTAGAATAAAAGTCCATAATCAATCCCAGTAGAATATAGTATTCTATATATGCATGCTTATATATATATATATATTATATATTATGCAAACATGCTTCGCAGATGTTCATTAATACGACGCGTATTTTATATATATACGTGCATGCTACGCTAAACAAGATGAGACAAATTAATAACAAACCCCTCAATTTTTATATTAAGTCCTAAGCTGCTCAAAGATATTTGGAATATCGAACGTCGCTTTCTAAAGCATGATAAAATTAATAGAGTATTAAATATTTAATATGAGTTTGTTGTGTCACCACAAGGCAAGTATTAAGTATTTAAGATGTTAATTTATCACATTTGATGCTTATAAAGAAAATTGAACAATATTGTTTTGTCAGGTCACCACAAGGATGATATTTTTCTTTTTTGAATATATGGAGTGCTAGTCTGGACTTAACTTGGATAATTTTGATTCTGATGTGCCACCACTGATCAAAATAATCTAAGAGGCAAAATACAAGGAGTCAGATAGTTGATGTAATTGACAAAAGTTGTCTACCTATTTATTTATATATAGTTTTTGTGTCACCACAAGGCTATATACATTTGAAATGGGATCCTTATTCTCACTAGCAAATCTTTAATTAGATTTTATTTAACTATATAAGTGAGGGTAATATAGTTTGAAGAAAATAGTGGGAGATACCAATTTAAAACAAGACCTAATTTATTTTGGTAATTAATAAAAGAATGTATGTTAAAATGTTGTTAATTACAAATTCATTTACGTAATTTTACAATGTCTAAAATTACTATCATCGCAAGAAGCATATTAGATGCTAAATTAATCTGAAATCAATTAAACGGATTGGTTAAGGAATTTGAGAATAGTTCTCATAGTCGAAAAGCTATCTTATGTCCTTAATACGCCTATATCCTCGCAATGGTTGCGCATAATGCCTCCGAGGAAGAGATTGCTACTTTTAGAAAGTGGCAAGATGATGCACATTGGCTCAACGCATCATGCTCAGATCCACGAAAGTAACGAGCTTCAGCCACAAGATGAAACTATGGATGCTCCTACTATATTCCCGCACATCAAGTAGTTGATGGTGAGGAAAGTAGGACCGATAGATATCGACATCTAAGGAGCTCTTCCGATCTAGAACGGCCCAACGGCACTATAGTATGCATAAAAAGTCCTTAACATTATCAATTTGATTGATCAATTAGACAAACGGTTTTGTCATGGATGGAGAGTTGAGCCAAGATTTGATCTTGCACTCACTCCCTGACTTCTTTCACAATTGTTGTGAATTTTTCATATGAACAAGCTAGATATCGCCTTTCACCGATTTGCTTAACATATTGAAAAATGTCGAGAGTCACTTTCCAACCAAGAAAGATCAAGTCTTATCGGTAGGGGCCAAAGGATCTTCTCAAAAGAAGAACGATTCAAAGAAGGTAAATATAAAGGCAAAAACAAAGGATAATAAGAACAAAATCGATATGGATAGCAAAAGGAGTTTGCTTCCACCGCAATAAGCCTCGACATCGGAAAAGAAATCATGAGAAGTATCTTGCAGAGGCTAACCAAAGAAGCTTAGTGAAGTTTCTACATAAATACAAATTTGTTCATGATTTAAAATAAATTTTTCTTTAAGTCAAGGTTCTACTGGGTATTGGATACCGATTTGGTTATCATAAATATAGATTTATGAAGGACCAAGCAGTAAGTAGAAAGCTAAACAAAGATAAGTAATCCTATGTGTGGAAAATGAAGCAAAGGTTGCTACATTAGCCATAGAAACTTATAGTTTAGAAATGCCTACGGGCAAATCTATTAAGTCAATAAGTTGTTATCAGATTCCATTCTTGTTAGAAATATTATTTCCATTTTATTGTTGGACAATAAAATTTTGGTATTATAATTAAGAACAATTGTTGTTCTATTTATAATAATAATGTTTTGTATAGAATCGAATATTACTTAATAAATTTTGTATACTGATTTACATGAAAATAATTTTGCAAATTGAACAAACTAGTATAAGAAAAGGAGATGATCATTCAAAGAGTGAATGTGTGTATTTGTCGAATACAAGTGTGAATTATTTGAAAGGTTCAAAGAATTCAAAAGTGAAACAAATTGGCAAAGTATTAAGATTCTTTGATTAGATCAAGGAATAAATACTTGTGCAATAAGTTTCTAGATCATCTCAAATGGTTTTTCATAATGGACACCTCCCGACACGCATAATAATTGATTGATGTATCTAAAAGGAAAAATCATACTTGTTGGACATGGTGCGGTCCATAATGATTTTACCGACATTCCAAAGATCCTTCAGGATCATGTCCTAGAAATGGTCTACATATCTACTTAAAAAGGTAACCTCAAAATCCCGCCCCAAGACTCCATAAAAGTTATGGATGTGGAGGATTCCTAATCTTAAGTATGTTAAGATAAGGGTTGTCCAACTTATGTGAAAAGGTTTCAAAGGATAAGCTTGGGACAAGATTTGACAAGTATGATTTGTGGGACATCCTAAAGTAAGTTTAGGTATATGTTCTATAATCCTACTTAGCAAAAGGTGTTTGTTACGAAACACGCCTTCTAAGATAAAGGTGTTTATCATTCAAAGGGCTAGTGGAGGATAATAGATCTTCAAGAGTTCAAGAACCACAAAACACTATAAGTCAAATAAGAGGAACTCAGTAGATGATTCTATTGTACCACAACCGAATCAGAATCGAATATAGTCAAGATCAAGATACCTAGGAGGTATGGATTCATCATGGATGATGATGATGAGGTACACATCATAGAAGATGATGATCCGAAAGTTACATACGATGAGGTAAGAGTTCTAGTAAGTACAAAAGGGTCAAAAGGGAGGGAGCATCGTGAAATTTCTAGTATTATATGTTGATATACTACTGATGATAAGGAATGACATACCAATGCTACAATCAAGAAAGATAAAGTTGTCTAAACATTCCTCCATGAATGATTTGGGAAGAGTATCTTTATTGGGGATATAAATCTATATAGATAGATTTAAGAGGATGCTCGACTTAACCCAAGGAACGATATTCATTTGATGCTAAAGTCGTTTAGCATGGCAAACTCCAAGAGATGTCTCATGTCGATGAGCCATGGAGTGTATCTCTTAATAGTCCCCATAGACTCCAAAAAGAGAGATCGCATGAGTGACAATCATGTATGCAATGAAATATACGAGACCCGATGTCGATCACCATATTTCGGAGAAGTTCACTATGAAGTCGCTGAAAACATCTTAAAGTTCTTAACCCAAGCACTAAGGATGTGATCATATTCATGGTGGGTCTAAATTAAAACTAGAGGGCTTTAATGCACTCAAGTTTTTTCGCATGCATCAAGACGACGTAAAATCCACTTTAAGGTAAAGTGTTATCTTGAATAAAGGGTGTAGTTGAATCGAAAGGTTCCAAACAAAGAAAGAGTCAGGTTTGGTTTAGTGATAAAGACAAAGTATATAGCTATAAATGAAGTCGCAAGTTGATTGTTTGGATTAAAAGTTCATTACGTAACCAGAATAGTTCCCAAGTCTCATCTTGGATCTAAACATGTGTTGTGGCACTTTCATTTGATTATTAGAATCATTGAAAGATGGGAAATCACTATGTAGATAGTGGACTCTCAAGAACAACATTACATATCCATTAACTAAAGCTTATCCAACAAACAGGATAATCGCCACTTAGAGAAGAAGAGTATGAGATACCATGACGATCGGGCTTTAGTGCAAGTGGGAGATTGAAAGTAGTATGCACACAAGCCAATCATGTTTGATGATAAAGCATATACTTTGTAACAATCTTATTCATTTATTAATAAAAAGTATTAATTTATTAAAGGCTTTTAATTATCTACATGATGTCGCTTTTATAATATGTGATAAACCCATAGTTTTAAGCAATGCTTTTAGAATAATGATGATGATCATTCTAATGAGATCTAAATTTTAGAAAGCTTAAAACTAAAATAGTTCCCAATCATTGGATTACTAAATCGGGGATTAGTGAATCCGATAGATCGGGTACATACGCTGCTTGCTCATGGATGAGGATGATTGATCTCATGATCATTTGTGTGGAGACACTAAAGCAAGTATGTAGGTGCTTATTAGAGAATAAGTTCATCGAACGTGGCTCGCTAAGGAATACCTAATGGAGTTTTATTTGCCTCGTCAATAGAATTCTCAGAGTGATAGTAAAGACAAGTGATCCTCGACTTGAGATCATCATAGTATCTCGTGTATGATGAGTTATACTTTGACTTATTCCTTAAGACCTTTAGGTATATCAAAGGGTATGCTTGGGTATAATAAGTTGTATATGGAGATAATGTATGATCAATAAAGAATCTACCACTTCTAATAAAAAGAAGAGAAATGTCCTATGTGATTCGATAAATGACAACCCAAAGAGTCCTCGGGTTTAAAGGCGTAATGAAATTAGAAAGGAGTTTCTAATTTGCATTATTTGAGTCATGCATTTAAGAGTCGAAATACATATAATTAAATAAAATAAGACTTCGACAAAGAATTCCATGTCTTATATTTAATCGGGACATCAGATGGTGGAAGGATTGAATTGTACAGCAGAACTATTTACTCAAAGGTTCTTTTTATGATTAATGTTGAAATCTATATTATCTCGGAAAGTCGTTGATCGCTAGGAGGCTTATCCCTATTATAGAATAAATATTATTTATTTAAATAAATTAATTATTTAATTTATTTATTTAAATAAGATTAGAATTGTTCTAATTGATTTATTCACAACCCGCTTAATATGGAGAACCTAAAGGGTCACACCATAAAAGGAAGAATAATTATTTAAGAAGTTAATGGCATAATCGTAATATATATGTTATGTATATTTAATTTAATCTATGGTGATAGAATAAATTAAATAGCTTAATATTTATTATTTAATATTTTAGAAATATTAAATATAAATTAATAAGAGGAGTCTTATTAATATTATTACAATTATTATTATTTTAATTTCTAAAAGAGTTTAGGAATTAATTTAATATAAGTATTTCATTTATTCCTAATGGATTAGGAAGGAAAATTAGTTAAAGGAGTTTAATTAATTATCCCTAATAAGATTAGGGAGCTTAATTAATTAAAAGAATTAATTAATTAAATAAAACCCAATTCCTTAATTGTTAAGGTGGGTTGCCCACATCTATAAATAAGAGGAGTCTTATTACGGGTGGGGGGTTGTCGATTTTAACAAATACGTAATAATTCCAATTTGTTGGAGAGTACGCCTTTTCTATGTAGATAGAAAAACTAGGGTTTAGCCAAACACCCATCTTCTTGAATTTTCTTCTTCCTCGTGGATCACCTCAGAGGCCAAACACATGGGTGGCTAACGCCGATCAAAGGAAGGAACCAAACCCGTGGATTCAAGATCGAACGCTAAAGGATTGGAGGTGAACTTGTACCGAGGAAGCTCGATCTTCAAGGGTATGATTTATTCTTTATCTTTTCGCTTAATTAATAATTGCATAAAGGGTGATCCGTATATGGTTTGTAAATTTTAAACTCGATTTTACACGCTCCGCACTTTTTATGCAATTTGACGCATTAATATTACAAACCTAACACACGCGTTTTTCATTTCGAAAAACCTAAATATTGAAATAGAGTTTCAATGTCAGGACATTCTTGATGTGCATCAGTGGTTGAACCTTGTGGTTCCTCTGCCATTTGAGCCTTCAGCTTTCTTTTGCCCTTGTTTTTTCTGACTAAGGCAATGGGTTCCTCTTTATTGGTTTCTTCTTCATCTTCTTCAGTCTTCCTAACAGCAGACATATTCCCTGGAATCCCTGATTCCTTTGCATCACCAGTCCTTCCACTGGACTCGGACATCATTCTTACATTCTCTGTTGGATTCCTTTTCCAGTTCTCGAACAGTTGCTGTGTCATTCTTCTGTTTGGATTTATTTGTTCACCTTCATCATCCTCAATTTTATCCCCCAAGGCAAACTATAGGATAATGATAATAAATCGCCTATAGAGCAACTTTCCAGAGCTCTTTGATTTCTTTGAGCTTAGTATCCACTTTTCAATCCAGTTAAGCAATAAAGCTCCATAGTTGAGCTGAATCCCACAACTTATGGCTGTCATGAGTTTGAGTTGTACCTCATTTACAGAGTCATGACCGCGGCTCTTGCAGCATATGCATTTTCCAACAATGTTTGCCAAGAATTCATACTTCTGAGGGAACTCTTTCTTCTTGTATCCTTTAACAGTGGGGAACTTTTTGTGGTGCATTCTCTTAAGTCTTTCACAAAAATTGATGCCATCTATGAACAGAAACCCTTTCAATTTGAGTCCTAGGGCTAGATTTATGTCCTCAGCCTTGAGCTTGATTTCCACGTCCCTGACTCTCGTAGTGATAACATCATTTTTGAACACACCATTTCTGTAGAATTCCTTTACTAGCTTAGGGTAGATCAACGTGGCCGTACCCAGAGCCTCTTCAAGACCAGCTTTCTTTATCAACGATAGAGTTTTGAGAAACTTTGGATCAACTGTCTTAAAATCATCAAAACATAGTCTGTAACCAGAGATGACATTTGAGGCTGCCATTGATTTCTTTATACGGAGGTTGATTTTGCGATTCTGAAGGCTAGGGTTTCTGCTGGTAGAGAGAGAAAGAGATATAAGCTTCTTGAACTTCTAAGTTTTCAAAAAGGTTTTTAAACTATACTTGTAACTTCCCTCCACATGATCTGATTAGGGGGACATGTGTCGAGTTCTGCTTGGCTCCATAATTTTATCTTGAGGGAAAATACTGATTTGCCATTAGCTCCTCTTGAGCTGTTATCCTTTGGGAGGACTACTATCGTTGAGGTAGTCCTTATAATCGTAGAGTCTGTACTGCGATCTTCAAGTCTTTTCTACAATCGTCGAGTCTTCTCTGCATTCGTCGAGTCTGTACTGCAATCGTTGAGTTTACTTCTGAATCTATTCTAAGAACGTTGTCTACCCTGGTCCTTGTGATTAAACTTTTGACTTAGCATTTCTCTCAAGTTAAGGTAGCTCAGGAAGGGCCAACCTCTGAGAGTGAATTAAGGGTTAGGTTTGTCCCTGAGGCGTTTGACAGAGAGATTGCTTTGATTTGTTGAAGCTTTGTCATCACAGGATGCTTCTTTGATGGAGCTCTACGATCGTGGTTTTCTTTGGTCATGTCTACTATTTCAAACTTTGGCCTTTATATCTGCATGGTTAGCATAAACTAGAGCATAGATTTTATGGTTGTAAATTTAGCATGCCTAGCTCACTTATTAATTTGTTAAACCTGGATTCATCTAAAGGCTTTGTAAAGACATCAGTAAGTTGATTTTCAGTAGGGATATATTGTAAAGATATGGTTCCATTTTGCACATGATCCCTAATGAAATGAGACCTTATTTCTATATGTTTAGTCCTAGAATGCATGATAGGATTGTGTGTTATTGCTATGGCACTTGTGTTATCACAGTGAACAGGTATATATTTGAATTCAAACCCATAGTCTGCTAGCTGATTTTTCATCCAGAGGATTTGAGCACAAGAGAATGCCAAAGAAGAATGTATTCAACTTCTGCGCATTGAAGTAGATATCGAGTTTTGCTTCTTCTTTGAACCAGATGAAGTCTGCTTTCTAGCATCGACAAAAGCTAGTGGTACTCTTTTTTTGTCTATTTTGCAACCCGCAAAGTCGAGATCTCATATATCATGTTAGTTCAAATGAGGACTCCTTGGGATAGCAAAGCCCCAAGTGAGGTGTGCCTCGAGGTACCGAAAATCCTTTTTACAAGATTGCTTAAGTGTGATTCCATAGGATTAGCTTGAAATCTAGCATATATGCATGTTGCAAACATTATGTCTGGTCTACTGGCAGTTAGATATAGAAGAGAGCCTATCATACCTCTATATTGAGTTATATCAATACTTTTACCTTTTTCATCTTTGTCAAGCTTGGTTGTAGGAGCAATTGGGGTTTTCATGGGAGAGGCTGATTCCATGCCATACTTCTTAAGTAATTCTTTGATGTACTTGGCTTGGTTTATGAAGATTCCTTCATCAGTCTGCTTTACTTGTAGTCCAAGGAAGAAGTTCAGCTCACCCATCATGCTCATTTCAAACTTGCTCTGCATAAGCTTAGAAAATCTCTTGCATAACTTTTCATCAGTAGATCCAAAAATAATGTCATCAACATATATTTGAACTAATAAGACTTTGTCTTTATGCTTTCTAAGAAATAATGTGGTATCTACTCTACCTCTAGTGAACCCATTTTCAATAAGAAAGTTAGTGAGTGTTTCATACCATGCTCTAGGTGCTTGTTTAAGACCATATAAGGCTTTGTCTAATCTATAAACATGATTAGAAAGAGATGGATTGATGAAACCTGGAGGTTGCTTTACATAGACTTCTTCTTGAAGTTCACCATTCAGGAATGCACTTTTGACATCCATATAAAAGACCTTGAATTTCATGTGAGCAACAAAGGCAAGGAATATTCTGATGGCTTTTAGTCTGGTAACAGGTGCAAATATCTCATCGTAGTCAATGCTTTCTTCCTGTGAGTAACCCTTGGCTACCAGTCTTGCTTTATTCCTGGTTATTACTCCATCTTCATCAATCTTTTTCCTAAAGACCCACTTGGTGCCAATAACAGGATGGCTTTTTGGTCTTAGAACTAATATCCATACCTTGCTTCTTTCAAACTGATTTAGTTCTTCCTGCATGGCTTCTATCCAGCTGGAGTCTTCCATGGCATCTTCTATCTTCTTCGGTTCTATTTATGACAGAAAGCTCAGATAGAAACACTCATTTTGGGTGGTAGCTCTTGTTTTGACTCTTGCATTCGGGTCTCCAATGATTAAGTCTTGAGTGTGATCTCTTGCCCATCTATTTCATGTTGGGACATCTGTCCTGATGCCTTCTTGTCTGAGATCTTCAAGATCTATTTCTTCTTCTTGATGTGGAGGTTCATTGTTTTGCATAGACCTCTCTACGATCTCATTTCCTTGCTCAATGATTTCACTATCTGGGAGTACGATCGTAGTGTTGAGCTAGACGTCCTCGTTCATAGTGTCTGAACTGTCATTCGTAGAGTTTTGAGGCACTGTTTTGTCCAAGTCTATTTCATCGAATATGATGTGGATTAAGATTTCAACACTCAGTGTCTTTTTATTAAACACTCTATAGGTTTTACTATCTGTAGCATATCCAAGAAAGATTCTTTCGCATCTAAGTTGGGTTGAAAATTTGTCAAATATTGCTTTTCATTGTTGAGAATATAGCATGCACAGCCAAATGCATGGAAGTAGCTGACATTTAGCCTTCTTCTTTTCCACAGTTCGTAGGGAGTCTTTTTAATCGTAGAGTGTATTAGTGATCTATTCTGAGTGTAGCATGCAGTGTGACAGCTTTTGCCCAGAAGTACTCAGGCAGATGGGCTGCTACTAGTAAAGTTCTTCCAGCCTCTATTAGCGTCCTGTTCTTTCTTTTAGCTACTCCATTTTGTTGAGGATTTCGTGGAGCTGAGAAGTTGTGACTGATGCCATTGTCTGTGCAAAAACTGGTCCATTTCAGAGAAGTCGAATTCTCTACCATGATCACTTCTTATAACCTTAATTTTCTCCTCCTTCTCGTTCATTGCTACTTTGAACATCTTGATCAGTTAAGAGCTTTTTCATCTTTCGAGGTCAGAAAGAATACCCATGTGAATCTGGTGTAATCTTCCACTACTACTAGTGAGTATCTCTTCCCTCCAAGGCTCGTTATTGGAATTGGCCCAAATAGATCCACGTGGAGCAGCAGCAGGGGCTTGTCAATTGAGTTGGCAGTTTTGCTCTTGAATGAGCTTCTGGTCTACTTTCCAAGCTGACAGACATTACACGGCCTTTCTTTGACGAATTTGAACTTGGGTAAGCCTGCAACTAGATCGTTTGAGGCCAGTTTGGACATGCTCTTGAAGTTGAAATGAGACAGTCTCTATGCCATAGCCAGCTCATTTCTTGAGATGCTTTAGCCAGAAAGCATATTGTCTCATCTGAGCTTAGTTGTCCAAGATTTATTATGTAGACATTTCCTTCTCTTGTCCTAGTTAGCATTTATGACAGATGTCTTCAAATCTCTGACTTGGCATTGATTGTTTAGGAATGTTACTTGATGACCCTTGTCGCTGAGTTGACTAATGCTCAAGAGATTGTGTTGTAGTCCTTCCACATAGGCAACTTTACTGAAAGGCACTGCACCATTTCTAGCTGATCCATATCCTCTTGTCTTGCTAGAGCCATTATCTCCAAAAATGACTATAGGGCCCTCCCTCTCTATATAGTTAGTCAGGAGGGCTTTAGTCCCTGTCATGTGCCTTGAGCATCCATTGTCCAGATACCAGGTTGTGATCGTGGAGCTTGGTTCCTGTGGTAAGATGAAACTCTCATTTTGGTACCTATACTTGTATGGGTCCTACTTTGTTAGTACCCTTAGGAACCCAAATCTGCTTGATTTCGGGTTACACATAAGTAGGATTATAATAGTACATTGCAGCCTTGTGACCAACCTTATTACACTCAAAACATGTAATATGATGCATGCTTATGTGTGTATAAGGATTCTTCCTCCATTTGGACTATTATGGGTCATTGGTCATCCTTCTGTTAAACTGATTCTTCTTCTTCCACGTGTCCTTGTGTTTCATGATTTGAGATGATTGTTCTTTTCCTCTATTGTTCCTTCCCAGTTGGTTCGTGGAGTTTATTTTACTCAACTCTATGATCCTTTGAGGTTGGTGAATAGAGCCTGGGTCACTCTTCTCTTTTTTGAAACCCAGGCCAGCATGAGATCCTTTGCTCCTTGGAATGTGGATTGAATCAGTAGAGCAGAGTTGGACTGGCTCATCCTTCTGTGAGGATTTCACAAATTGATTACCTCTACTAGAACTTGAAGCATTACTAGTGCTAGTTTCCTTTACTTTTTCCACACATGGCTCTGAGGTGGATTCCCCAAAGCCTAAACCTATTCTGTCAGTGGCGCTTCTCTGACTAGAGATCAGGGAGTCCATGGATGAAGAGAATTTATTCCATGTAGAGATTTTCTTCTCTAGTTCCTCAATTTTAGAGGTTAGACTTGACTCTCTTTGTGCATTGAGCTCATTGGTCTGTTTTAAGAGCTTATTCTCTACTTCAAACTTGGAGAGTGAGTCAGTACTTAGAAGGGTTGTTTCCAGTTCTTCTTGAACTTTCTCTTTCTCCTTTTGAAGAAGTGAATAATCCTTAGACAGAATTCTAAACCATTTCATATATTGATGCAGATCAGATGTTATGTCATGTAGTGCAGTTCTTAAATCATCAATGTCTACATCAGGAGAGTTGAAGTCAAATTCCTCATATATATTTACTTTTTGTATGTTAGAGTTCTATTTGTCCTTTTGCATGCTTGGCCATCAGGCAAAGATTTGCCATTTAAGGATCTTCATCATCTCCAGATTCGGGAGTTGAATCATTGTCTGAGTCACTCCACGATCCTCCAGCTACAAGGCCTTTGTCTCTTCTTCTGGGGTCTTTTATTGCCTTTGAATTCCTTCTTTAGATGTGATTTCTTCTTTAGTTCTTCTCTGAGAGGTTTGTTGTAGTTAGCAATGAAATGGCCAGGCTTTTTACAGTTGTAGCATAGATCATTTATCTGCTCCTGGCTGCTGTAGTTGTTGACTTTCTTTGGCTTGCTGATTTTTCCTTGACGCCTGAACCTTCTGAGTCTTTTCACCAGCATTGTAAAGTCCTCATCGTCATCTTCATCATAGTCAGAGTCAACTTCATTGTTGACTTTGGAGGTGTTTTCAGTTGCTTTGAGAGCAACACTTTTATCCTTCTTTCTTCCTTCAGATAGAGTTTCTGCTCGTTGAGTCAGCTCCAGTTCGTATGTAAGAAGGTTGCCATATAACTGTTGAACAGTCCTTTCATGCAGATTCTTCGACTCTCTAATCGCAGTGGTTTTGGCATCCCACTTGCTTGGTAAGGCTCTCATGAACTTTATGATTAGATCTTTGTTTGGATAGATCTTTCCATAGGCTCGTAGAGAGTTGAGCAGAACATTAAATCTCTAGTAGGTGGCAGTGACATTTTCTCTTTACTTCACTTGATTGGTAGTTGATGAGTTCTTGTGATGCTACATAGTTGCCGTTAAGCTCTTCTTCAAAAGAACTGAGTAGCTGAGCAAGCTTTCTTTTCTTCTCAGATCGTAGAGTTGAGCGTTGGGTGTTCTTAGCATTTTTGTTCAATGTTTGCTTACTTGATCATCTGCTGATGTTGTGCATATATGTGATCCTAGAAATCTATCCGTTGAATCCATTTAATACGTTTAACATTTCTGAACTTTGATGGATACTTTTCTGCACATCATCTGAATTGTATACTGCCCCACTGACACAATAGACAACTTTCTCACCTAACACCTGAAAAGGTGTTTTTCCTCTGACCCATGGTCATTTCCTTAGCTACTTCAATACGTTTCCTTCGTTGTATACTAAGGATAATTTTTGTACCATTGGGACTGGTGAGGACTTTAACGTTTAAAACCCATTCCATATTTGTTGGAATTTAGCTTCGAATAAAAGGGTGAGGCTTGATGCTTATGATATAGGCAGATGATACTCTACGATTTAGATCGTGGTGTCTTGCTGCCTTGGTGCTTGATTTGATGCTATCAATGAGAACACTACGATTTTTCTTAAAGACCGGCACACTACGATCTTCACTTGCTTGTCTTGCAGGCTCTACGTTTCTGAGAGCACACTACGATCTCTGATTTGGCTTCGGCAAACGTCTGAACCACTCTACGATTTTTGGAGGCCCTTCAAGACAGACATACCACAATCCTCGATGCTCTACAATTCTGCCTTGGCTTCTGCAAACTCTTGATCAGCTCAATAGACTATGATTTTATTGAAGCTTATCTATTTTATTTCAAGACATAGATTAACCTAACATCTTTGATCTTTTTATCTATATATTCATTTACAGAATGATAAACATTAAAAGCTTAGATCAACCTAACAAATTTGATCTATCACTAAGTCCTTGTACATATATTCCTTGAAGGACTTTACATATAATCATGAGCATTTACTTTAAACATCAAATTAAAATATGCATTCTTCCAACATAGAGGCTTTTGTATATTGATCTTATATATTGTAGAGAGCAAGATCTAGATTGAAATAGTTATTAGTTGATGAAGAAGGGATGTCTGATGGAGGAGAAGGTGTGTGAGGTTGAGTCTCAAGAGGAGTTGACTCTACGATTTGATTAGGATCAATAATCGTAGAGTGAGAGATGGTAGGAGATTGGATCAATACAAAATTAGGCACATTTGGTTTATCAGTTACAGAATGTTTGGATTCTGTAAATGGAAATTGATTTAGTGGATGTAGTATCATTTCCAACCATCTTGGTAATTCATAGAATTGGTTGAAGTTTGATGGTAGACAGTGACTAACCCTGAAAAAGATGGGAATAGATTATACCTCACACCCATTATCTGAAGAGGGACCATTAGTGATCAGCTTTCGGGCAAAGGTGAGGTATCTTGGGAATCCATGAGCTAGCACAGAGATTGCTGGATAGGTTTTGAAGTTTCAGAACATGTGATACCAGGAGTTGAGGATTTGGGCTCTGTGAAAGTGCATCATAGGTAGATAGGAGAACAGTTGATTGTAGTTGTCTCTCCTATATCCATTCTAGCCCACTGCAATTATCTCAACTTCGCCATCCTCTTCTTCTTCTCTACCTTCATTTGAAGTTTCCACTACATCAATCATCTCCACTTCCCTTCTACTCTCTCATCCTCCATAGCTTCAATCCTTTCTATTTATATAGTTTCTGAAGCTAGGATCTCTTGAGGGACCGAGGAAGGTTCATGATGATCTCTTGGCAATTCCTCCTCAGCTGTAGTCTTTTATGACATAGGGACTTCGTGAGGCTCCCCCTCAACTCGATCATCCATTTGAACTTCAAGCAGCTCCCCCTCAGTTTGAGTTGTACTCTCATTACTTGCTACGAGTAGCTCTTTCTCAGCAGCTATTTTTCTGTCTTCCTCTTTTAACATTCCTTCATTGAAAAGATTATATATTTCTTGACAAGTTTTCTCTTTGTCTTCCTAGGCTGAGAAGCTGTTGTAGCATTCTCTTCTGGAGTGGTGTCAAGTCTGGACTCTTTGATTGGAGAGAAAAAATATTTCTTGGACTTATGGCTGCGTTTTCCCTTCTTAAGCAGCTGAGAAATGGTAGTTCTATCTTCTTCTTCTTCTTCTTCTTCAGACTGATGTTCCTTCCCTTTCATTTTCTTCAGAGTTTTAGTGCTTGAACTCCCTTGAGGTGCATCAATGGTTGAACCTTGAGGCTCATCTGTTGTCTGAGCCTTCATCTTTCTCTTACCCTTGCTTTTTCTGACCAAAGCAATGAGTTCTTCTTTATGGATTTCTTCTTCGTCTTCAGTTTCCTTTACACTCGACATGTTCCCTGGTAGTCCTGACTCCTTCGCTTCACCAGTCCTTCCACTAGATTCAGACATCATTCTGACATTTTTTGCTGGATTTCTTTTCCAGTTTTGAAACATCTGCTGGGTCATCCTTCTGTTGGGATTGATACATTCTTCTTCATTATCCCCAATTTTGTCACCCAGTGCTGATTGCAGGATGATGCTTATAAAACGCCCGTAGAGCATCTTTCCAGAGCTCTTTGATTTCTTTGAACTGAGTATCCATTTCCCAATCCAATCGATGAGTAGGGCTCCATAGTTGAGTTGAATGCCAAAGCAGATTGCTGTCATGAGCTTTAAGTTGCACTTCATTCACAGAGTCATGGCCAGAGCTCTTACAGCATATGCATTTTCCAACAATGTTAGCCAAAAACTCATACCTTTGGGGAAACTCTTTCTTCTTGTACCCCTTGACTGTCTGAAACTTTTTATGATGCATCCACTTCAGTCCTTCGTGAAAGTCGATGACCTCCATAGATAGAAGTCCCTTTGATTTGAAACCTAGGGCTAGGTTTATATCTTCAGCTTTGAGTTTAATTTATACTCCTTTAACCCTTGTGGTGATGGTGTCGTCCTCAAAGACTCCATTGTTGTAGAACTCTTTCACCAGCTTTGGGTAGATCCATGTGATAGTGCCCAGAGCTTTTTCAAGACCGACTTTCTTCAATAGAGACAGAATTTTGTGGAATTGTGGGTCAGCTGTCTTGAACTCGTCGAAGCAGAGTCGGTAACGAGTGATAACATTTGAAGCTGCCATTGATTTCCTTGCACTGAGGTTGGTTGAGTGTTTCTGAAAGCTTGGGTTTCTACTGGTAGAGAGAGAGATATATGAACTTTTGAACGACTAAGGTGAGTTTTCAAAAAGAGCTTTTTAAAATGTACTTGTAACTTCCCTCCTCTCGATCTTCATAGTGGGGCATGTGTCAAGTCCTGCTTGGCTCCATAATTTTAACTGATGTGGAAAATACTGATCTGTTCTTAGCTCCCCCTGAGCTAGTGTATCCTTTGGGAGGACTACGATCGTCGAGGTTGCACTACGATCATTGAGTTCGATCTTGAATGCATTCTACTTAACGTTATGCCTTCTCGATCCTTGTGATGAACTTTGACTTAGCATTCCTTCTGGGTTAAGGTAGCTCAGGAAGGGCCAACCTTTCAGACTGAACTAAGGATCAGGTTTGTCCCTGAGGTGCTTGTCAGAGGGATTGCTTGGATTTGTTGGGAATGTTGTTATCACAGGATTCTTCTTTGTCATGTCTTAGGCAGCTCTACGATCGTGGTCCTTCATGTTAAGGTAGCTCTACGATCGTGGACATTCTTTAGTCATCTCTACTGTGACGCCCCCAAAATAGGTATACGTCACCCATCTTGAGTCGCCAGATATCACTCTATAAAAATCAAATACAAACTTCATTTATACAACTGTTGAACTGTCGTGCAGAGTACGACAATAGATAAGTTATGAGTTTCAATACAAAATCTATGTAACTCTTATGGTGCCTCGACCACAATACCTTACAAAGGTACTTTACATAAAAGTATAATCAAAAATTGTTTTAGGAATTAAAATCTTTGGAAAGTGCTTAATGAAACCTTCGTACATGGGAGGCCATGCGTCTAGGTTATAGTAGATATCATATGTCCACAGAATTATCCTTGGTTGACCCAATAGACCCCAAAGAAAAATGAGAAGATTACTATCATCTTCTTTCCAATGGTGAGTCTTCTCTTGGCATATAACTATCTCCACTGTCTCTAAGTGGAAATTATATTTCAAATAAACTCCAAGATTATATAGGTAGTGCTCGTAGATATACTCAGCAAGTGGATGTGCACAACCCTGTCTTATGATAACACGAGGTTGTATGTCATTAGACATCTTGTATGATAGTGACAAAACACCCTTCCAAAGTTGAGTTTGTCTCACCCTATTTGATTCACCAAATATAACTATTAAATGTCGTATAAAATACAACACACTTATCTTAAAGTTCTCAATGAAATTATTTTCATACTGTTTAGGGAGAACCTCAACAGCTATAGACCACCGTTCTAATCCCCAGTTACCTCCGCTCAACCCAGCTACACTCTTATTACCTGAAAGGAATTGTGAAGCAAAAGGGTGAGAACAACTAGCCCAATAAAGAATATTCTGACTAAAGATAAATTTAATTATCAATAGCTTTCGTCAATAATAAATTAGAGATTTAGAACATATGGTAGACGATAAAACTTTTCAACCATAGTTGCAGTGGAATGAGCAATCCATTAAAAGAGTCAAATAGACCATCAGGTCAATTATCTTCTCCATGTTAAAAGTCCACCAATAATGTTTTATCCTTGTAACATGAATCAACAATTCCTGTTCACAATCATATGAATAACTCATAATCATTATTGTGATTCTGAATTCCTTTTCGCACCCAGGACGAAGATAATTTACATCACATATCTTCACCTGAAATATCAAAAATCATGGTTATACCAAATCACAATTCCTGCTCATAATCATACTAATAAATTCATCTTTGCACTACGGCCAAAGACATACAACTGTATAACCAAAAATCAACAATTCATCTTTGCACTACAGGCCAAAGATATACAACTGTAAAACCAAAAATTAACAGTTCATCTTTGCACTACAGGCCAAAGATATACAACTGTAAAACCAATAATGCTGAGACTCAGCTTAATAGTATCACGATCACGAATTATCCATGCACTATGGGCCAAGGATATTCGTGTTTTCCATTACGGTCATGATTATACCGAATAATCCCTGGTCATAATCATACCAAGTCCATCTATTCACTACGTCCAAAGATGACTTTTACCACATTCATAAATCAATATTTCATCGCTGAGACTCAGCTCAATAATTAATCCACATCAACAAATCATCCATGCACTATAGGCCAAGGATATTATTTAGTATCACGACCACGAATTATCCATGCACTACGGGCCAAAGATAATCGTGTTTTCATCAACGGTCCTGATCATGCCATAAAACAATTCATCTTTGCTCCCTTGGCCGAAGAGAATCCATAGCCATAATCATACCAAAAACTGTCCATCAATGCACTACGGGCCAATGAGGACTTTTTCCACATCATTTGTAACATTACGGTCATGATTATACCGAATAGTCACTGGTCATAATCATACCAAGTCCATCTATGCACTACAGGCCACAAATGACTTTCAACATAATATATACATGAGGATAATGACAATGATATAAAGAATCAATCAAATGAGATAAAGGATAAATATTAAACATTTATAATACAGTTTATTCAACGTTCAATAATAACCAAATGTTATCAAAATCCCTTATCAAAAATCTGCATATACCTTATATAGGATTTCCAAGCCATAAAATCATATTTTTCAACTTTGTTACTTCACATAACATATTTAACTCATATGTTTGTAACTAAACTATTTTCATGAAAAATACCAAATCAGTCCCAAAAATATTTCTTTTCTGGGATTTAGCATAATATAGTCCCATAATGAAAATAGATTTTTCTCAGAATTTTTAAAATTTATTTACTATTTTTCAAAAATCAATTTCAAATTAATTCCTAAAGAAATTAGCTACCTCAAGGTTAACTCCAAAAATTCCCAAATCTTAGCAGAATTTTACACATGTTAACGTGAGCTTCAAGTTTGAATTTCATGGTCATCGGAGTTATAGAACTCCGATTATAGCATTTTTCGTCGAAAAAACCTAAATATTGAAATGGTCATAACTTGCTCATTTTAAGTCGGAATGAGCTCATTTTTGGACAGAATATTCTTTATACCATATATTTTTATGTCCCAAAAGGCCGGAATTTTTTTCACAATTTAAGTGGACGAAAATGCCCTTTTAAAATTCTGGACAGTAGCTTTTTTGAAATTTGCAGCTTTTGCCTCCTTTGCTAAAATCAGTCCACACGAAAATCTACAACACCTTTTCCAGTAATTCCACTTGGATAAGTTATAAGACTCATAGATCTAATTCTAGAACTTGACCACACTCAAAAATTTGAAATACAATAGGAGATATGGTCAATTGAATTTCATGTTACGTTTTTACCAAAATTTGATTTTTTAACCTTTTGTGATTTCTAAGAAACTTTCATGTTTTCACATAATAACCAACATAACTCATCATAACACTTACTAATACTTCATATAACCTTGATTTTCATCAGTCCAATACTTTTATTATGACTCTCATCATAATCATCGTAAACAGATCATTTTCACAATTTAATAAGGAATGAATATAAAGGATCATTCACCATGCATGTGGTAACCCACATAGACAGGTTATTCCAACGTAATAATAAAGAATGGAATAATGAAGGATTCACCATGCATGCGATAGAGACCGCACCACAGAGCATAATAAAGTTCTTCCCAAGCAGAATAATAAATAACGGAAAAGAGTCGGGGTGAAATTCACAATCACTGACAAGATATTCCAATGTAATAATAAATAAATGCGGAATAATAAATAATGGAACCGGTGTCGTGAAATTACAACACAATAATAAAGGATATTAAAAGTGAATATTAAACATGGAATAATAAATAATGGAACCAGTCCGCTGTGAAAGCGAAAACGCATGACAGAGGATATTAAAACGTAATAGTAAAGAATGGAATAATAGAAGAATTTCACCATGTATGCGATTACTGCATAAACAAAGTTATTCCAACATAATAATATAGAATGGAACAACAGAGGGATTTCACCAAGTATAGGATATGCCACGTATACAGGTTATGTATAGGGTATGGTGCGTATGCAGGTTATTCCAATAGAATAATAAAGAATGGAATAACATAAGGATTTCACCAAGTATAGGGTATGCCACTTATACAGGTTATGTATAGGGTATGCCACGTATACAGGTTATTCCAACAGAATAATAAAGAATGAAATAAAATAAGTTCTCTTCATGAATAAGAAAGAATAACACCCCTTACAGGTGCAACAAATAATATCCCTTACACAATAATGGCATCCCTTACCTTAGAAAGAAACTGAATACTAGAGTAGAGAGGTAGCACACTTCTCTTCTTCTTTCTCTCTATAGCCTCTCCCTCTATAATTTCTCTCTATAATAAATGCTCTATAGCTTTAGTGAATTGGTGAGAAATGAAGAAGAATGAACTTCTATTTATAGGAAAACATAGTTTCAATAATTGCACATTTTGGGGCTCGAAATATTACAGTATAATACCTTCCTCTTTTTCGTTATTTTTAATTTAGTCATCCAAGTATTATCAAACTTGCACCACCTCCCCTAATAGTAAATCATATGAATTAATAGTTTATTCATGTGACTCAATAGTAAAATCATGTGAAAAAAACTAATTACATTATAGTACCTTCATCTATACTTCTATTTTTAACTTAGTCATGCAAGTATTATCAATCTTGCACCAACTCCCCTAATAGTAACAAGAATGTGAATCAATAGTCCACATATGTGAATAAATAGTTATAAACATGTGAATTAGTAGCAATTAATTGCTCATATATCCGAACCCGATTTATCAATATAACCCCCATACATCAATTATTATCGAAATAAATGTCGATTTTCACTAACACAAACAATTCCAACATAATGAAACTATTTTTATCAAAAATATAAATTTTGAAATTTCAAAGTTTGACTTTTCCCGAAAAAGTCAACTGTTGACTTTTTGACCAAATAGTGAATCCCGGAAAATTTTGTGTTTATAGACTATTTTTACTAATTTCGTCGTTCCGGACTCAAATATCACGTCTGCGTCTCAAAATTCAACTCCGAACTCAAATTTGAATTTTTTTATAACAACTTGCATACTTTGCAAAATTTTCAAATATCACCCTTAACTTTAACCTTTATCAATTTAACCATTTACTAAATAGAATAATTATAAGAAAATTGAATAATTTTGTTTCATAAAATTTGGGGTCTCACATCTACAATTTTGAACATAGCCTTTATATCTGCATGGTTAACATAAACTAGAGCATAGATTTTATGGTTGTAGATTTAGCATGCCTAACTCACTAATTAATTTATTAAATCTGGATTCATCTAAATGTGACGACCCCAAAATAGGTCCATTCCATCCAACCCATTCCGAGTCGCCAAATACATGGTACGTAAACAATTACAACTTTATTATCACAACAATAAAATCGTGAGTTTAAATACAAATATTATCTTCTAGACAATATTTATACTCAAATAAATCCTCATCACATTTATTGATACATTATTTTACAATAATGGTGAGGACTACTAAACAACTCTCTCTAGAACCTTCATTCCATACCCGACTAGTACTCATTTACATTCTGCGCCTCGAGAAGAAAAATGGAACAACAAGGAAAAGGGTGAGCTCAACTAGCCCGAAGAAGAATGTTATGACTAAGATAATATACAATAAATTATCGTTAGTCTCCAACAGGAAAAAATCGATAGAATACAAATGCATAAACAAGTTTTGTATCAATATTCGCAGTGAAATAATAATTCATGTAAGAGTTACGTAGAGAATGAAATCTACTATAATCTATGAATTTAACAGGTCCATCATCAATATTTTATCCTGTAACATCAATCAATATTCATCTCAAATCAAATATTCATCTTTGCACACAAAGCCAAAGATATTCATCAAATCGCCATGTATTCATCTCAACACTGCTCATCTTTGCACTAAAGGCCAAAGATATTCATCAATCGGTCATGTTCATCTCAACACTGCTCATCTTTGCACTCTGTGCCAAAGATATTCATCATCGGTCATGTTCATTTAAACACTGTTCATCTTTGCATTACCAAAGCCAAAGATATTCTTCAGAATCATTCATCTTGCACTACGAGCCAAAGATATTCAATAATATCATCATTTAAGACCGAGGATGATGAAAATATTTTTAAAGAAACGAATCCAAAGGAAACAAAATGACAAAGATTAAGGATTCGTACTTGGTTTTATCACGCCCAAAATACCTCAAAAATAATCATAGTGGTGTAAAATCCAAGAATGATTCAAAACATGGATACAATCAAAGCTAGTATCCGTAATAGATATTTTAGACGAAAAGAAAATTTTCATTTTTCTAAGAATAGTGCCAGATTCGTGAATAGTGCAGATACATGAATAGTGCCGAGTATACGTGAATAGTAACTCCGACACCAAAAGATAGAAATTCCACAAAAAAACATCTTCACGCTTCATAATAATAGTACTCGTGGATAAGAACTTCGTGAATAGTAACTCATGAATAAGTAAACATGAAAAAGTTTCAAATTTGATAAAAAGTACCAACCAATATTTCAAAGATAATGATATTGAAGAATTAATATCATTTGAGAAGAAAATAACATCCTTACCTCAAAGAATCAAGATTTCGGAAGGAAAGGCTCAAGTGATCTTTGAATGAAACTTATATTGAACAAAGACTCTCAAAGTATCTAAATACTCACAAAATACGCCAATAATATAGAGAGAAAGAGAGAAAACTTTGTTTCGTGTGATTTTCAATTCTAACTTAGCCCCCTCTATTTATAGGAAAATGTTAGCCCTACCAAGGCACAACGACTGCAATGATGGCTTTACTCGCTACTATTGCCACCCACCACATTTGAAATAAAATTCAGCACATTTTTTCACCAACCACAAGTGGGGCCCACTCAATTCTAGAATTTTCCACCAAAATCAATTATAAATCTAATTTTCGAATCCGACACCTCTTAAAATTCACAACAAATCATTCGTGCATTTTTAGCGGTTCAAAATTAGTGGACATATACTCAACTTATGTATGTATAACATATCCAAAAATTACAACGATCCAACGGTCGGATTAAATATTATAACTCACACAATAAAGTCGTAATAACACCGATTTGATCTTTTAATACCTCCAATCCAAGCAAAATACAAATAAAACATCTCAAAGATTAATCCTTCATTAATAACCACATAAATAAATTCATCATTTATATTCACATAAAATAAATATTTCCTTATCATATGAATCAATAATTAATTATTCACAAATAATATTACGTAATCACATTTATGACACAACCAGTGTCATTCCTGTGAAAGAGGGGCTTTCAATAAGGATCTCTCCTTCATTGGCGCCGCAATTAGGTGACCAAACCTCTCCTTAGATGTAACTTTCTAGACATTTAATAATGTTATCTAATAATATTATTCAAATAATATGAATTATTGATCCGATAATGGAAATATCTTTGTGTTGACAATTATTGAACAACAATAATATAAAATATCAACTAGAGCAATTATTGAATCAATAAAATAAAATATTGAATAAGAACTCACTGCGGAAAATTATTGATAGTGCCTTCTTCACGTAAGGATCAATAATTCAACAATAATGCAGGTAATACCGGTGCTACATCGCAAACCACGCCAGACATCAGATTTTAACCACCGGGTATTCCAATGGGGCCTTAATCAGTAATAACTACGTGCTTATTTTTAACCAACTTATATTTGCTGCTTTCATCCAATCGATCCTTACATGGTGAAATGAATATCTTATTTCTTTTAATATTCCCCGACAAGCATTTAATATTCCACGACCAAACGAATATTCCCCGACAAAATGAATATGTGTATAACCATTGTTATTTTGGCATTTATGATTTAACCCTTTATCCACATTAATCAAATGTACTATTTCAAGATAATAAATAAAGGAAATTCCTTTTTATTTAAAAAATAGGTGATTAAAGAAAGATATAGTTCCATAAGATCCTTAATGAAATGATATCTTATTTCTACTTAGTCCTGAATGCATGATGTGATTGTGTGTTATTGTTATGGCACTTGTGTTATCACAATGACAGTATAGATTTGAAATTAAACCCATAGTCCGCTAATGATTCTTCATCCATAAGATTTGAAGCACAACAAATTTGCTACCAATAATGTATTCAACTTCTAGCATTGAGGTAGATAATCGAAGTTTTGTTTTGCTAAACCAGACACTACTATCGCTTCTTCTAGCGAATCGATAAAAGTGCGGTCTTTTTTTATATCGAATCTGCAAAATCGTAATCAGATATCCTGTCAATTCAAAGGAGGACTCCTTGGGATACCACAGTCCTAAGTGAGGTGTCCCCTTTAGATACCTGAAAATTCTTTTTACAGCAGTTAAGTTTGATTCCTTAGGATTAGCTTCAAATCTAGCACATATACATGTTGCAAACATTATGTCTGGTCTACTGGCAGTTAGATATAGAAGAGAGCCTATCATACCTCTGTATTGAGTTATATCAATACTTTTACCTTTCTCATCTTTGTCAAGCTTGGTTGCTGAAGTAATTAGTGTTTTCATGGGAGAGGCTGATTCCATGCCATACTTTTTAAGTAAGTCTTTAATGTACTTGGCTTGGTTTATGAAGATTCCTTCATCATTCTGCTTTACTTGTAATCCAAGGAAGAAATTCAGCTCACCCATCATGCTCATTTCGAACTTGCTCTGCATAAGCTTGGCAAATCTCTTACACAGTTTTTCATCAGTAGAGCCAAAGATAATGTCATCAACATATATTTGAACTAATAAGACTTTGTCTTTATGCTTTCTAAGAAATAATGTGGTATCTACTCTACCTCTAATGAAACTATTTTCAATAAAAAGTTAGTTAGTGTTTCATACCATGCTCTAGGTGCTTGTTTAAGACCATATAAGGCTTTGTCTAATCTATAGACATAATTAGAGAGAGTTGGATTGATGAAACCTGGAGGTTGCTCCACATATACTTTTTCTTAAATTTCACCATTTAGGAATGCACTTTTGACATCCATTTGAAAGACTTTGAATTTCATGTGAGTAGCAAAGGCAAGGAATATCCTGATGGCTTCTAAATTAGCAACGGGTGTGAAAGTCTCGTCGTAGTCAATGCCTTCTTCTTGAGAGTAGCTTTTGGCCACTAGTCTTGCCTTATTCCTGTTATTACTCCATCTTAATCCATCTTGTTTCTGAAGACCCCCTTGGTGCCAATGACTAGATGACTTCTTGGTTTTGGAACTAATCTCCATACTTTGCTTCTTTCAAATTGATTTAGTTCTTCTTTCATGGCTTCTATCTAACTAGAGTCTTCCATAGCATCTTCTATTTTCTTGGGTTCCATTTGTGACAGAAAGCTTAGATAGAAACACTCATTCTGAGTGGCAGTTCTTGTTTTGACCCTTGTATTTGGATCTCCAATGATTAGGTCTTGAGTGTAATCTTTTACCCATCTGTTTCCTGTTAGAACATATGTCTTGATGCCTTCTTGTCTGAGATCTTTATGATCAATTTCTGCTTCTTGATATGGAGGTTCGTTGTTTGGCGTAGTTTTCTTTACGATCTCCTCTCCTGGCTCGACAATTTCATTTTTTGGAACTAAGATCGTGGTGTTGAGCTCGACGACCTCGTTCATAGTGTCTGAATTATTTTTTGTAGTGTCTTGAGACACTGTTTTGTCCAAGTTTGTTTCATCAAAGATGATGTGAATCGAGACTTCCACACTTAGTGCTTTCTTGTTGAACACTCTATAAGCCTTACTGTCTGTGGCATATCCGAGAAAGATTCCTTCGTCTGACTTGGGTTGAAACTTTGTTAGATACTTTTTTTCATTGTTGAGAATATAGCATGCACAGCCAAACGCATAAAAGTAGCTGACACTTGGCTTTTTTCCTCTCCACAGTTCGTAGGGTGTCTTCTTTAACGTAGAGTGCACAAGAGATCTATTCTGAGTGTAGTATGCAGTGTTGACAGCTTCTGCCCAGAAGTATTCAAGCAGACGAGCTGCTGCTAGTAGAGTTCTTCCAACCTCTATCAATGTTCTATTCTTTCTCTCAACTACTCTGTTTTGCTGAGGAGTTCGTGGAGCTGAGAAGTTATGACTGATGCCATTGTTTGTACAGAACTGGTCCATTTTAGAGAAGTCGAATTCTCTACCATGATCACTCCTTATAGCCTTGATTTTCTACCCTTTCTCGTTCATCACTAGTCTGAACATTTTGATTAGTTGGGAGCTCATTTCATCTTTTGAGTTTAGAAAGAACACCCATGTGAATCTGGTGTAGTCATCCACAACGACAAATAAGTATCTCTTCCCTCCAAAACTTGTCGTTGGAATTAGCCCAAATAGATCCATGTGAAGCAACTGCAGAGGCTTATCAATTGAGTTGACAGTTTTGCTCTTGAATGAGCTTCTAATCTATTTTCCAAGCTGACAGGCATTGCATGGCCTTTTTTGACGAAGCTGAACTTGGGTAAGCCTGCTACTAGATTTTTAGAGGCCAGTTTTGACATGCTTGTGAAGTTGAGATGAGGCAGTCTTTTATGCCATAACCAGCTCATTTCTTCATATGCTTTAGCCAAAAAGCATATTGTCTCGTCAAAGCTCAATTGACCAAGATTAACAGTGTAGACATTTCTTTCTCTTGTTCCGGTCAGCTTTATAGAAGATGTCTTCAAATCTCTGACTTGACATTGATTGTTGAGGAAGGTGACTTAATGACCCTTGTCTCAGAGTTGGCTTATGCTCAGAAGATTGTGTTGTAATCCTTCCACATAGGCTACTTTACTGAAGGATACTGCATCATTCCCAGCTGAGCCATATCCTCTTATCTTGCCTGAGCCATTGTCCCCGAAGATGACTGACGGACCATCCTTCTCTATAAAGTTAGATAGGAGGGCATTATTCCTGGTCACGTGCCTTGAGCATCCACTGTCCAGATACCAGGTTGTGATCGTGGAGCTTTGTTCATGTGGTAAGATTAAACTCTCATTTTGGTACCCATTCTTGCATGGGTCCTACTTTGTTAGTACCCTTGGGAACCCAAATTTGCTTGATTGTGGGTCTTATATGCATAGGATTATTATAGCATATTGCAGCCTTATGACCAAACTTATTACATACACAACATCTAATATGATCATATTTGTGTGTGTATACGGATTCTTCCTCCATTTGGATTTATGTGGTTCTTAGCAATCCTTCCTTTATATTGGTTCTTCCTTTTCCATGTATCCTTGTGATTCATGATTTAAGAGGAGTGAAGCTTAACTCTACTGTTCCTTCCTAGTTGGTTCTTCGAGTTGATTTTACTCGACTCTACGACCCTTCGAGGTTGGAGAGTGGTGACTAAGTTACTTTTCTCTTTTCTGAATCCTAGGCCAACATGGGATCCATCATGTCTTGAGACATGGATTGGATCAGAAGAAGCAGGGATGGACCGGTTCTTCCTTCTATGAGGATTTCACAAATGTAATGCTTCTATTAAAATTTAAAACATTACTAGAGCTAGTTTCCTTTATCTTTTCCACAAATGGTTCTGAGGTAGATTCCCCAAAATCTAAACCTGTTCTGTCAGATGCACTTCTTTGACTGGAAATCAGGGAGTCCATGGAAGAAGAGGATTTATTCCATGTAGAGATTTTCTTTTCTAGTTCTTCGATCTTAGAGGTTAGATTTGACTCTCTTTGTGCATTAAGTTCATTGGTCTGTTTTAAGAGTTTATTCTCAGCTTCAATTTTGGAGAGAGAGTTAGTACTTAAAAGAGATGTTTCCAGTTCTTCTTGTACTTTCTCTTTCTCTTGTTGGAGAAGAGAATAATCTTTAGACAGAACTCTGAACCATTTCATGTATTGATGCAGATCAGATGTTATGCCATATAGAGCAGTTCTTAAATCATTAATATCTACATCAGGAAAGTTAAAGTCAATACCTCATATATACTTACTTCATGAATGTCAGAGCTCTTCTTATCCTTTGCATGTTTGGCCATCAGAAAAAGATTTACCATTTGATGATCTTCATCATCTCTAGATTCGGGAGTTAAGTCGTTGTCTGAGTCACTCCACGATCCTCCGCCCACAAGACCTTTGTCTTTCTTCTAGGGCCTCTTGTTGCCTTTGAGTTCTTTCTTTGAATTTGATTTCCTCTTTATTTCTTCTCTAAGAGGTTTGTTGTAGTTTGCAATGAAATGGCCAGGCTTCTTGTAGTTGTAGCATAAGTCATTTATCTGCTGTTGGACGTTGTAGTTGTTGACTTTCTTAGGTTTGCTGCTTCTGCCTTGACGCATGAACCTTTTGAGTCTTCTTACCAGCATTGCAAAGTCCTCATCATCATCTTCATTATAGTCAGAGTCATTTTCAGTGTTAACTTTGGAAATGTTGTATGTTGCTTTGAGAGAAACCCCTTTGTCCTTCTTTCTTCCTTCTTCTGCTCGTTGAGTCAGCTCTAGTTCATACGTGAGAAGGTTACCATATAACTGTTGAACAATCATTTTATGGAGATTCTTTGATTCTTTGATGGCAGTGGTTTTGGCGTCCCATTTGCTAGGTAAGGCTCTCATGAACTTTATGATTAGATCTTTATTTGGATAGATCTTTCCAAAGGCTCAAAGAGAGTTGAGCAAAACATTGAATCTTTCATAGGTGGAAGTGACATTTTCTCCTGGAACGTGGGCAAACATTTTATATTGCTGAGTCAGAAGAGGTTGCTTGTTTTCTCTGACTTCTTCTGTTCCTTCATGCATGATGAGCAATGCTTCCCACACTTCCTTTGTTGTTTTGTTGTTGACCACATTTTCAAACATGTCATCTTCTAAAGATTGGAACAAAATGTTCTTGGCCTTTTTGTCGAGTTGGACATCTTTCTTTTCGTTGTCAGTCCATTCTGCTTTGACCTTGATCTGAATTCTATTTGGGACATCTAAAGTTAGTGCAAGCTTTGTAGGAACGTAGGGCCCATTCTGAACAGTTTCAAATAGATCTTCATCTATTGAATCCATGTAGGCTTGCATACGAACTTTCCAGTTAGCGAATTTATCTTTGTTACACATAGGTGGCTTGCTGCCTCCTCTAGTCTTTGATTCGCTTATCAGATGTGCCATTAGATCTACTTAAGCTTTGTAGGTTGTTTGATATAACCTGCTTTGATACCAATTGTTAGTTCTCAGAGGCACAAAAGTTATCTAGAAGGGAGAGGGGTTGAATAGATATTTTCAAATTCTTTGTTCCAAAATACTTGTTAGTTTTGATAATGATTTAATCACAGCGGAATTGAGATTCGTTTGTTTTCCCTTTAAGATATAACGAGTTAATAGGAGTTAAGCAGTTATAGCAGTTATGGTAAGAATATAAGAGACACAATGATTTTAAGTGGTTCAGATCACTCAAAGGTCCTAGTCCACTCTTCTACTCCTCGAGTAGGAAATCCATTAAGGATATATTTACAATCTTTGAATCTCGCAAATTCCTTCAAGACCAGCAGTCTTGAAACTTCTTAGTTCACTATTGACACTACTAGAAAATCAGCCTATAGCGACGGTCGCCGGCCGTCGCTATAGGCCAAAAGACCGTCGCTAAAAGTTTTAGCGATCGTCGCCATAGAACACGTCGGTAAAGCCTATAGCGACGGTCTTTTGACCTATAGGGACGGTCGCCGACCTTAGCTATAGGTCATGGCAAAATCATGTATAGATGTCTATAAGCGACGCCAAATGCCGAATCGTCATTTATAGCTTCTATACTATATAGAACACTATAGCTACTACGATAACGATCGCTATATATTTTTATATTTAAAAAAAATTAATAAATAATGCAAATTTATTCAACAAACACAAATACAATATAAAATAAAATATAAAAAATATTATATACATCATTTAAAATTAGTATTTATTATAATCAATTATTATATACATCATTTAAAATTAGTATGTATTAGGCATCTAAAACATTTGTATCTCCTAAATTTAAAAAAGATAAGAATGTAAAGTATAAATTAGACAAATGTTTACTACAAGATGTAACTATGTGCCTTCAAATTCTTAATTTTCAATTTGAATTGGTGTGAAAAGACACGAGTGATCGTGGTCGACATGAAAAAGCAAAGACTAAACTCTTTGATCTCTTCTTGAGATGTTTCCTCAAATCCTGCAACACCTTTTCTTTTTGGTCAGTAACCAATGCAAGTCTCTGAGATGAACTGGAAACAGTTTGAAGAAGACCATCTCTTTCTTCTATCAAAAGATGGCTTCATGGCAATAGAAGAACACATTTGATGATCTCTCCCGCAATTAAAAAAAACTTTAAACTAGAAAAGAGAATGGATAAGCAAAAGGAACCTACAATCCATCATGTTTTAGTATAGTATTAATCGTCAACTAATTTCATTCAAGGATAACCTTCATTTGTATGCAGACTGCATCTAAGAACTTCTCGAATGCTCCATATCCTAAAACAAGAAGAAATCCTCAAACACTTGAAGATAACACATGCAATGGTAATTGAATATTATATAAAAGTATAGGTAGTCCCAAAATGAAATGCCAAATTAATGTTCTCGCACCTTGTTAATGTGTTTTCATCCTTGTTCACAAAGGACCACCTTATTCGAACCAAGGCTAATTCTTCATTATCCTACTACAACGAAAAGAAACTATGGTTTTACTACAAAATAGAAGAACTACAATTATAGGACCGACACATAAAAATACATGCCCAATGACACAAGGTGGCTTATAAAATGCTAATTTTATAAAAGGAATGTAATTATTATAGTAGCAATCGGTTGTAACAAAAAAAGGAAGCAAAGTAAGTGCTTAATACCTTGAAATGAGAAAATGTCTTTTTAAGAAAATCGTAAGTAATGAAAATCAAAGAACAAATTCAGTAGTTTTTAACATAATTGCAATTCATTGCGATTTGAGATTCAACTTTATATCCTTCTCTAATTAGCCGATGCCGATACAAAATGTTGGCACCCTCTTCACGCCATTTGTGTACCTCGTCTTTGATCAACAATTGTGTAATTGGATCATCCGAATTATCCAACACTTGAATAAGCAATTTTGATTTCGGCCGATCCAAATTGACATCGCAATTTATAGATGTCGATATACCGATACACGTAAAACTCTAAAATCAAAACCAAACACATTCTACAAAAACCAAACACAACTATGAAAATCATCAAATAAATCTCAAATATTTGAAAGTACAAGAGCTTGAACTCCTTGTGCTAAAATCAACACATAATAACTCCTCAAACATTGTCATTTTCGTGTTTTACTTGGCCCTACATGAGAGTCACTCTTTTATAAGCCATTTGGTATACATAATGTATTAAGGACAAGTAATGTGGGAGGAAAAAACTTTTGATTGAGAACAACTTCACTACAAGTTGATTTTTGTATATTTAATAGTATGTTGGCTGAAAGATGAGGATTGAGCTCCATATCTAATAGTATGTTGGCTGATTTGAAGTTTTTATGGACAACAGATGGTGAGAAAACTTCATGTAGATACCTGAAACCAAATAAATGAGCACCAAAGCATACTAATGAGTTTCATCAAACAAAATGACTCCATACAATGCAAAGGGAAATGTACAACTTACTCAAGTGTACGTGCAGTCCCCAAAGCAATCTTGTCACGGGTGTTCCATGTTAATGGCTTGTCAGATTCATCCGAAAGGTGCAAGAAATCATGCAGAGAACCATTTTTATGGAACTCATAAACCAAAGAAAGTGTTGTCCATGCTCGTAACAATACCCTACCAACTCTGTCACATTAGGATGTCTTAACCGTGATATATCAAAGACCATGTTCATAAAATCTTGGACAAGGATGGGAAGTGGGAAGAAGCGAGATGATTTTATTTTCTTAACAAAGAAGAACCTAAATATCGGTGAAGATGGAAAATCATGAGATCAATGAATGGATTGAGCTTAGAATACGATGAAAATATCATGAATGAAACGAATGATCTTTTAATATCATTAAATAGGAAACATCATGAGTATACCCTCGTCATCATCAAATTGAGCTTCGATAAACGCGCGCCCAATGGATCCCTCACCAATAAGGTCCTCAACACTAAAGCTATTTGTAGCCAATTGCAAGTCTGCCATCGAATATGAAATGGAATTAATTGAGTCGTGTTTACTTTCTTGGTAACAATAGGTTTCATCAAACATCATCTTCATCAAATGATTTGTGACGATCAATTGGTGGAGGTCTAAGATTTAATCGAAAGCGTAAGTTTCAAATAGTTTTGTATTTGTTGTGAAGGAAGTTTGAGTAGACTTCATTTCTCGCAGTAAACAATGCCATATATAATAACATAGAGACCATGAAAATTATCAAAACATTATTTCATGATAAAATGAATTGACATTATAGAGAATCAAAATTCATATCTCAATAACAAAATGAAGCTCAGATAAGAAATGCCATATATACATATGTTTGTTTGATAGTTTAGTATAGCATGCATGCCTTAACTTTATTATCAAGAGAAACAATATATGAAAGGGCATGAAAAGATTAAAACAAATTGGTGAGAGTTTCAATATGGAAGAATTAAATAAATGTGGATCAAGTAATAACAGTAAGGATAATAATGAATGACTTGTTATATGTCCTGGTTGAGGAAAATGTACAGATGTCGGAAATACTTTTGAACAGGACAAAAAAAGAAAGCGGTTTTTTCTTTTGTTTTTGGTGGCAATTTGATTCGATTGAAGCTTAAAACAAGTAAAGAATCCAAATATTAGAACAATGAAAAAAACCCACCAAAGAGTCCATGGGGATTTCTTCCTCATTGTATGAAATTATAGTCTGCAGTAACCAAAAAATTAAAAATCAATCAATACATAAAATGGGAACAAAGAAATGAACATGCCAATAAGAACTTCATCGAAGTTTACCTCCCCGCCCATCAATAACTATGCTTTTGAATTAAAGTTACATTAATAATTCTTCCACATTGTGTCAATGAGGACCAAAATCAATTGATCCCACTCCGGATATAAGATCAAGAAGCCTAGAAAATTAGAGGAAAAACCCACTAATTAATTAAGAGATTTTAACCACAAACGAATTAATAAAGATAGATATTGACTCTATAAACCAAATACATTGATTCAGCTGATAAAGCTAACTGAGATAGAAAAATAAAATGGTGAAAACTTAAAACAGAGAATTATTAGAGAAACTTGACTAGATTATATTCAAGGGCTCTATGTGCTTCTCAATTATCTAACAATTCAAATAGAAAAGAGAGAGAAAATTACTACGAAATCCAAAGGGGAAGCAGATTGATTAACTATGTTGTTCCAAGATTTTAAGCAGATTGATTAACTATGCTAAATCTTTGCTCGATTTTCGACAGATTCTCCGCCTCAAGTCAGCACTTCATGACTACATTTTGCACGGTCCACTTGGCCACTTGCTCTTCAGTATAGTAGCCCCAACCATTATCGAGGCCTTCGATTGGTACGGATGTGTTTTTCTCTCACAGTGCAACCCATTGAAGTTATAGACGATGTGAAGAACCCTAGAAATGTAAGTGAAATTTAATTAATATAAAACACATAAACATATATATGTGTGTGTGATATATTGATATTATAGAGAATTAGAGATAGAAACTTACAGATTCGATGAAGAATCGCACTTGATAAGTGAAAAAATTAAGTTGGAGACGGATGAAAGTGTTAGAAATGAGGGAGATGACTTGAAAGGACGAAGATAATTTGGGGGAAAAATTGGAGTGAAATACTGAAATGATACCGGGGAAAATGAGAGGGTTTTTTTCTAAAAAAAACTATATACCGATGGTCAGACGACGATCGTCGCTATAGATACCCTATAGCGAGGGTTCCGTGCCGACCGTCGCTATAGATACCCTATAGCGACGGTTCCGTGCCGACCATCGCTATTGCTCGTCGCTATATGTCGAATTTCTAGTAGTGTGAACTCTTCAAGTCCAGCAGACTTGATACTTCTCAGTTCACTTAGAACTCTTCAAGTCCTTCTGACTTGGAGCTTCTTACTTCACTTGATAGTAATTGATTTCTTGAATAGTGCTACTCGGTTGTCGTTAAGTTTGAGTTCGAAAGAACTGAGTAGCTGAGCAAGCTTTCTTTTCAGATCGTAGAGTTGAGCGTTGAGTGTTCTTCAGCTTTTTTTTGTATGCTTACTTAATTCTTGCATCATCTTCTCTTTTGCATATAAGGTGTCTTTGAAATGCATCCGTTGGAAGACGTCTGTTGAAGCATTAATTGTATTTGACATTTCTAAGCACTGATGGTGACTTTCTGGAAATCTTCTGTCCAGCCGTCTAGCCCACTAACACTGCAAACTGCTATCTTTTGATCAGCTCGATAGACTACGATTCTATTGAAGCCTATCTATTACATCCCAAGATATAAATCAACTTAACAACTTTGATCTTTTTATCTATACATTCATTTACAGAATGATAAACATTAAAGCTTAGATCAACCTAACAAGCTTGATCTTTCACTAAGTCCTTGTACATGTATTCTTTAAAGGACTTTACATATAATCATGAATATTTACTTTCAACATCAAATTTAAATATGCAATCTCCCAACAGAGACCTTTACAGGTGAATTGAATTTCTTTTTTATTGAAGGAAGTTTATTTCCTCTTTATATGAACCTCCTCTATGGGGTTTGATTAGTTATTAATATTAGTTTGAAGTTTGTTTCCTCTATTTATGTGAGGCTCTTCTATGAGGTAGGTTTGATTGGATTGGAAAATTGAATATTTAAATTTGATGTTGAAAGTAAATAATCATGCTTATATGTAAAGTCCTTCAAGGAATACATGTACAAGAACTTAGTGATAGATCAAACTTATTAGGTTGATCTAAGCTATAATGTTTATCATTCTGTAAATGAATGTATAGAAGAAGATATCAAAACTGTTAGGTTGATCTATCTCTCGAGAAGTAATAGGTAGGCTTCAACAGAATCATGGTCTATTGAGATAGTCAAGAGATTACAGAAGCCAAGGCAGAATCGTAGAGCATCGAGAATCGTAGTCTGTCTTCTTTGGAGGGCCTCTCCCAGAATCGTAGAGTGGCCCAAACGCCTGCTGAGCCAACCTAAAATTTGTAGTATGCTCTTGGAAGCGTAGAGTCTGAAAATTAAGCAAGCAAAGATCGTAGTCTACCAATGCTTAAAAGAAATCGTAGTGTTTTCTTCTATCAGTACCGGATCAAGCACCAAGGTGGCAAGACACCACGATAAGAATCGTACAGCATCATCTTTTAGTATCAGAAGCATCGAGCCTTATTCATTTGTTTAAGAATAAAATCACAATAAATATGGAATGGATTATAAACGTTGAAATCCTCGGGAATCCCAATGACCGAACACTAATCCTTAGTATGTAACAAAGAAACATATTGAAGAAACTAAGGAAAGTACTATAGGTCAGCTGAAAACACCTTTTCAGGTGTTAGGTGAGATATCAGTCTGCTGCGTCAGTGGGGCCAGATGACTCAACAGAAGATTTGCAGAAAGTTACCATCAGTGCTAAGAAATGTTAAATAAAATTAATTCTTTAATGGATGTCTTCGAACGGATACATTTCAAAGGCACCTTATATACAAATCAGATGCAGATGCAAGACTTATGCAAGTATAGAACAAAAATCTGAAAGAACACTCAACGCTCAACTCTACGATCTGAAAAGAAAGCTTTCTCAGCTACTCAGTTCTTTCGAACACAAGCTTAACGGCAATTGAGTAGCACCATTCAAGAACTCAACTATCATTAAGTGAAGTAAGAAGTTCCAAGTCGGTTAGACTTGAAAATTTTCTAAGTGAACTAAGAAATTCCAAGTCTGTTGGACTTGAAGAGTTTTAAGTGAACTAAGAAGTTCCAAGACTGCCTGTCTTGAAGGAATCTCAGTGAGTCAAAGATTGTAAAACCATCCTTAGTGGATTTCCTACCCAAGGAGTAGAAGATTGGACTAAGAGCCTTGAGTGCTCTGAACCACTTAAAAACATTGTGTCTCTTACATTCTTGCTATAACTACTTATCTCCTATTAACTAGATTTATCTTAAAGGGAAATAAATAAATCTCAAATTCTGTTGTGTTTAAATCATTAACAAATCTGACAAGTATTTTGTAAAAGAAATTTTTAAATATCTATTCATCCCCCTCCCCCCTTCTAGATAACTATTATGCCTCTGGTAACTAATAGATTGGTTATTAATATTAGTTTGAAGTTTGTTTTTTCTTTATGTGAGTCTCATCTATGAGGTAGTTTGATTGGTTATTGATATTAGTTTGTTTTTTCTTTATGTGAGGCTCCTCAATTTGATTGGTTATTGATATTAGTTTGTTTTCTCTTTATATGAGACTCCTCTATGAGATTTGATTGGTTATTAATATTGTAATTGGTTATTGATATTAGTTTATTTCCTCTTTATGTGAAGCCTCCTCTATGAGGTTTGACTGGTTATTGATATTAGTTTGTTTCTTATTTTTGTGAGGTTGCTCATTGATTGGTTATTGATATTAGTTTATTTCCTTTGTGTGAGATTCCTCTATGAGGTTTGATTGATTATTAATATTGTAATTAATTATTGACATTAATTTGTTTTCTCTTTGTGCGAAGCTCTTCTATGACTCTATGAAGTTTGATTGGTTATTGATATTATACTACTGATAATGTACTTTATTATGAAATTATATTATACTTTTCAAAATGTTACTTTCAAAAAATATAATTTGTTCTATAGTTTTATTTTCACTGACACATTTCATTGTATTTGACATTATATTACAACTAGGTGATAGCCCATGCAATGCACGGGCTAGTTTTAATAGCGAATTGTATAATGCGTTAAAATTGCGGAGAATTTTTTTTTTATAATAAGTAATTTTAAATATATTGAATAATAAATTTAATAATGTCGAATATTCATATCTAAAAAAGACTGGAAGTATACAATCCATGTACCAACTTATAGCCCACAATTTTTTATTAAGTAATGAGTTCAGACAATATTAGAGAAAACAATTAAAGAAAGATTCATACGTTGAACATCCCCTCAAGTTAGTAAATTAATTATCACACCTCCAATTGTTTAAAATTTTGCATGTGCACAGATCATAAACTACCATTATACACATATGAAGATTTGTATAACTAATTCATACCTAACACATGAAATTTTAAATACCAGTACTATTTCACATCAAAATTCTCTTAAAACAATAAAACATACATCACCCAACGTAACAGTTAAATAAATCCTAGGGCTAGTAGAAAAGGAAAAGTATAAAAGAAGAAAGAAATTAGCTAAATGGAAAACTATGAATTGTGATTTGCACATAGTAATATAAAGTTTGAAGTGAGGTGCCTATCCATGGACTTGGTTTGGAGCAATGGAAATGAACTCTGATTCATGGTTATTGACATTGTGATCCATGATGATCATAATGGGATAACTCTGATTAATACTTTTAGTTCTTCTACTTGATCTACGGAGCAAATATTCCATGGGTCTGACCATAATCAATATCAATGCTATCAATTTCCAGAGTGTGACTAAGAAACAGAAGCATGCAAATGAGTAAATTCCAAAATTTCAACTGCGCAATAGGACTTAGTTCACAGATATGCTACAGATCATACATATTACTCATAGCAATCAGATCAACACATAAACACAAAATTAAGCTCTTATATTTGACAAATCAGATCAAGATCAGCACATTGATTCGAAAATGCAACAAAAGTAAATTCAAACTACATCGAAAATGCAATCACAATCCTTTACAGATAGAAAGAGATTAGTACATACGCACATAAATATACATAAATATACCTTCAAAATGTTCATCGAAGATTACTTTAGTAGAGGCGATCGCGAGGTGACAACAAATATCCTTTTTTTGGCATTTCACTAAACATGTAATGTGCACTATTCTAAACAGCCAACTCAAGGTCAATTGAAATCCTCAGTCTTAGCCCAATTAATAACATTGTTAATGAACAGACCCTAATCACATTCCCTTAACTAATCTATTAGGCATCCCAAGCAATCTTATATAATCTGTTTAATCCATAACATTGTAAATTTTCCACAAATTTGAAATTTTACTTTCTTAATTCTTAATTCTAAACAATAAAGCTAATTACTCGTATGCAATGCTCAATTGCATGAAAACATCTACACCCATTACAAAAACAGCCTGCATATAAAGATAAAAAATTACTTGGAATCGATTAATGCATAAATGACATGGAAGCAAAATGCCTGATCCTTTTGTTTGGTTTCTCTAAAGTTGAAATTGGGAGGAAGAACAAATTGGGTCCGAATTTCCTTCCTTGCACTAAGCATTAACCAAACTATAAACAATTCCATGAGGTTCAATACCCTTTGTCATCATTTCCTCAAAAAGTGAAAACATCTTGGATCTTTTATATGTCTTGGCAGCTTAACACAGACTAAATAATAATTCACATAAAAAACATTTATATTGAAATGAATAATAAATAAATTCAACTTTCTTTCAAGTTATCACTATGAAAATTGCATTACCTCTTGTAAAGAATAAAAAATAAAATAATAATAATTATAATTATAAAATTCTTGAGAAGATACAACTTGTTGAGCTGGAAAGCAAGAAACAAATTACTTATAATTGTATATGTAGAAAAGGAAGCTTTCCCAGGTTTAGATGTTGTAGATGTTGTCGAAGTATCAGTCTTTGTCTGCAAATTACAAACAAAAAATAAAACTTCACATAACAAAAATATACAAACACAGAAAGTCTGAAATATATAGTCAGACAAAGAGGGAGAGATGGTTAACTGCAACAACATTAGTAATTAATTTGTCAGCACTGCTACCCAGCCCATTATTCATCCTCCCATCAGATCTAACCACAAAAAAGTACAAATACAAATTCAAATACATATATATAGTACTACTTTTTAAAAATAACACCCATACATTAAAAATTAAAGACTAAATTGATGGTTAACCCAATTCCAGTAACTTTCTAAACCTTCACTTAAAAATTTCATCGAATAGTTGATAGGCAGGACAATCAATCTCCATCTATGCTTGAGGTTGATAGCCTCCCAACATAAACCTCAAAAGACATTTGTGCTTCATAAATAAAGAAAACGAATGAATGACACTAATAACATATAAATAGTCAGATTCAATGACAAAACTTGTATGTTTTTTACTTCCGTATTAAATCAATACTTTTAGCTTCCTCTCACTAATAACATGGTTTGAAACAAAGTTTATAATTCAAGGACCATGAGGAAAACCCTGTAAGACTATGGTTAAGAAACTGAACTTTGTAACAGCATAACACACTATATTTAAACTTTGGTTTAACTTTTAACCCTAGCTTGAGGTCTAAATGACATAATTTTACGCCTAAAATTGCAAGTTTTATTTTTTTTTTTAGTCTGTGGACTATTCAGGATCTCATATCCTGATTTGTTACCTTCTCACTTACAAAATAAGGGCCAGTTCTTTACCTTCTCTAATGGTATGTTGTCACAGAATATGCCCCGGCCTAGAGGTGCTGATGCTGCTAGTTTGTTACTGTGTGAGTTAGAACTTCATCCTCCTGCTGAAGAATGGCACATGCGGAATATGTTCGGTGGTCCATGGTCTGATCCAGAGGATATGGGTCCTGTAGATGGCACTTCCATGATGTGTAATTTGTTAGACTCACTTGACTTGCGATTGTCTGAAAGTTAGGAGGATGCCCGCAAAGAAGCCACTGATTGGCGTCGGTGATATTGAGGATATTGATAAATTTATCCAATCTCAAGTATTTATATGTTAATATACAAACATATGAGAAATGATTTGTATTGCTGATAATTTATTTTTTCTAAAATACGATGAGTCATACTTATAAATTCATCCAATCTCAAGTATTTATATTTTTTGCGATTGTAATTATATTTCAACAAAAAACTTTCTCAATTAGTGACAAAATTCTATACGTAATAAACTGGTATTTTTATCTGAAAAAAGTGGCACATTTTTTCATATGAAAATAAATGTTAGTGTTATTTTTTTTAAAGAAATATGAAATATGATGAGTCTTAGGGGGTGTTTGATAAAAATTTAATGAATCTGAATCTGAATAAGTTGAATTGAAATCTGAATGAGTTAAAGATTCAAATTAAAAAAATTGTTTGATAATTGACATGTCTGAAACATCTAAATGACAAAATTTTATTATTTTATCCCTCTGAAAAAATCAAAATTATTGTAAATTTAATTAATATTACTTAATATAATAGTTAATATTTTTTTAAAATTTTTTAATTTTTTAAAAAAAATTTACTTCATTCAGCTGCTCATTCAACCATTCAGCTAAAAAAATCTAACTTAACCATTCAAATTCAATCCATCTTACCGATTCAAATTATTCAGACTAAAAACAAAACTTATTTGACCGATTCAAACCCATTCAGATTCAGTTCCATTCAACTCTAAACAAACAGCCCCTTACTTACAAACCTACCCAATCTTAAGTATCTATGTAATTCATGATTGTAATTTTACAGGAATTTTTTTAAATAATTAACATAATTCTATACGTCTTTAATTATAGAGAGAAAAAGAGTGATACTTACATCTTCGATCATTTGATCAAGAACAGGCAGAGCAGGGCCCTCTCTAAAATCAATTTTGTGGGCAACCCTGACCTTTTCAATTATGGGAAGACCAATTTCATAGTTCTCTCTGTTTATGTCCATTGCTAAAATCTACACCATTTTTATAACAAATAAAATTAAGCAATAATTAAATTGATATCTATGTGTCATTCTGATTTCCCTTGTGAATACCACAATTATACTTTATTCCCTTACTGTCTATTTGTGACTTTTAATTTGAGACAAGGGAAGTAAAGAAATAAGAATAGAAAGTTCTTCTCAAAATTTTGGAAAGAAAAACTTTTTATTCCCTTCCCTCCGAAACAAAACTCACAAACACAGCCTTAGGACCAATTTGATTTTGGGCTGAGGTAAAACAAAATAGAAGAACAAATTCAGTTATGTATATTATCTTCTTTTTTGCCTCCATTTCAGTGGCAACCAAACAGAGGATTCTTGTGATGAAAAAACAGGGGAATAATAAGTCCAAATTGTATCTCTAATTTTGGAACATTTAAAGTAATTACAATCATGAACATACATTTCCATCATCTGGAAGAGCAAGGGCAGTGGCAAGAAGGGAGTAATCAGTGTAAACACCAATCTCCATGGTGTTCTTGACATTGATCAGCTTTAACAATTACTCATGGGTACATCGATCAGTCTGTAACACCCTCCAATTGGAACCTCCATAACACACGAAAGAATCACAACATTTAAAAGGAAATTGAAACAAAATCAACATAGTTAATTTGAAATATCTCCTTGTCAGAATAAATAGCCAATTAGGAATAATGCATACATCCGAAGTAAAAAAACTCAATTTATAATAAGCAACCAAAATGTGAAAATTTATTGCAGGAGAAACACATATGGGAAGTCGTACCCAATTTCATGAAGAAAACCACCCAAATCACATACCAATTTATTTTTGAACAAATTTATGAACAAAAAACCCCAAATCACATACCCAGTTGAATAAATTCATGAAAAAAACCCAAATCACATAGCCAATTTTCAAGAATAAAAAACCCCAAATCACATACCTAATTCATTTTTGTACAAATTCGTGAAGAAACCCACCCAAACCAGAGATCCAATTTGTTTTTGAACAAACCCTTGAACTAAAAGTACCTCATTAACAGCAAGTACTGGCACCAAGGAGCACCCATATTTGTCTACACCGTTAATGAAGACAATATTGAATGGTTTGAAAACAATACTGGCTTCATGCTTGACATTGCTCCAAAATAATACAGATATACATACCCATTATGCTAATGAAGAAACCCCAAATAACATACCTAATTCATTTTTGTAGAAATTCATGAAGAAACCCTCCCAAATCAGAGATCCAATTCGTTTTTGAACAAACCCTTGAAGCATAATTCACAGATATACAGACCCATTATGCTAATGAAGAAAAAAGATGATAAAAAGACACAAAGGTTGCATAAGGCTTACGACAAAGATGAATTCGGTAGAAGATTTATTGTCTCTTTCTATTAAAGAAGAGATGAAGATGTGTTTGTTTGTGTTTTTCAAATTCACAGGAACGCAACAAAATTAGAGAAAAACAAAATTGATAACATGATGAATATATAACAAAAACGAACCTAGTGTGAGGGTTTGTAATCTGAGGATCGATTTAATGTGCCAGCCTTTGCTTTATGACTTTAAATTTTTTTAAAAAGGGACGTGGAAGATGAAGAGGAAAAGGCGATTGAATTATGTGCGACGAAACACAATGACTGGTTCCAAACTCGCTTGATAGAGAAAAAAATCAACTGAGTTAACTCTTAATTAATTAAGAGTTAACTCATTTAATTTTCAAATTGGAGATCTGATGCCTTTATATATAAGGTATTGATATTACTTGGAACAAACCAAACCAGATATATTAAACATCACATGATATAAGGTGTTTGAAGAATGCATATTTTGATTTGATGTTAAAAGTAAATGCTCATGATTATATGTAAAGTCTTTCAAGGAATATATGTACAAGAACTTAGTGATAGATCAAATTTGTTAGGTTGATCTAAGCTTTTAATGTTTATCATTCTGTAAATGAATGTATTGATAAAAAGATCAGAGATGTTAGGTTGATCTATGTTTTGAAATGAAATAGATAGGCTTCAATAAAATCACAACCTATTGAGCTGATCAAGAGTTTGCAGAAGTCAAGACAGAATCGTAGAGCATCGAGGACCGTAATATGTCTGTCTTAAAGGGCCTCCAAAAATCGTAGAGTGGTCCAGACGTTTGTCAAAGTCAACTCAGAGATCGTAGTGTGCTCTCGAAAACGTAGAGCCTGCAAGACAAGCAAGTGAAGATCGTAGTGTGCCAGTCCTTAAGAAAAATCGTAGTGTTCTCCTTGATAGCATCAAATCAAGCACCAAGGCAGCAAGACATCGCGATCTGAATAGTAGAGTATCATCTGCCTAGGTCATAAGCATCAAGCCTCACCCTTTTATTTGAAGCTAAATTCCAACAAATATGGAATGGGTTATAAACGTTGAAGTTCTCACCAGTCCCAATGGTACAAAAATTACCCTTAATATACAACGAAGGAAACGTATTGAAGAAGCTAAGGAAAGGACCATGGGTCAAAGGAAAAACACCTTTTCAGGTGTTAGGTGAGAAAGTTATCTGTTGTGTCAATGGGTCAGAATGCAATTTAGATGATGTGTAGAAAAGTATCCATCAAAGTTCAGAAACGTCAAACGCATTAAATGCTTCAACGGATGGATTCAACGGATAGATTTCTAGGATCACATATATGCACAACATCAGCAGATGATCAAGCAAGCAAGCATTGAACAAAAATGCTAAGAACACCTAACATTCAACTCTACGATCTGAGAAAAAAAGAAAGCTTGCTTAGCTACTCAGTTCTTTCGAACAAGAGCTTAACGACAACTGAGTAGCATCACAAGAACTCATTAACTACCAATCAAGTGAAGTAACGAGTTCCAAGTCAGAAGGACTTGAAGAGTTCTAAAGTGAACTGAGAAGAACCAAGTCTGCTGGACTTCAAGAGTTCAAGAGTGAACTAAGAAGTTCTGGGCTGGGGTCAGAAGGAATCTGTGAGATTCAGAAAGTGTAAAAGATATCCTTAGTGGATTTCCTACTCAAGGAGTAGACGAGTGGACTAGGAGCTTTAAGTGCTCTGAACCACTTAAAACTGATGTGTCCGTTGCATTCTTGCTATAACTGTTATGACTGCCTCACTCTAATTAACTCGTTATATTTAAAAAGGGGATCAAACGAATCTTAATTCGATGTGTTTGAATCATTATCAAAACTAACAAAGTAAAACAAGAAAATTTTTAAATATCTATTCAACCCCCCACCCCCACCCCCACCCCCACCCACCCCTCTAGATAACTATTGTGCCTCCGGGAAGTAACATAAGGCATAATAAATACAAATACTACACGAATTTTAAGTGGTCTCACTTAGAAACTACAACAACACATAAGAGAAATGTAATAACCCATTTTTTTTAAAATTTAATTAATTAAATGTAGATGAAATTATCTGAATTTTTTTTTAATAATTAAGTGTTGATTTAAATTTTTTTTAAAAAGCACAATTGAATTTAAAAAGGTAAGTTACTAAATTTTCCTTGTTTCGTTTGAAAAATTAAATTCTTTTAGTAGATAAATTAATAATTAATTTTATTAAAATTAAAGAGTCCATTAGGGTTTTGGTAACTCCTATATTGTTTCTTATTTATATTTAAAAAGTGAAAATGTAATTCTAATCTTTAGGTTGTGTTTGATTACATCTTAATGCATCTTAATAGTCCACCTTAATGCATCTCAACAGCCCATATTTTTGTATTAAGAGTTGCTCTGAATAGTTTAGACTCATATTTATATCTTAACTATTCAAAGGACCTCTTAATATAAATATGTGGGCTCTTAAGATGCATTAAGAAGTGAACTGTTAAGATGCATTAAGATGCAATCAAATACCACCTTACTCTAATTTGTTTAGTTGAATTCCTGAGTAGAATTCTCATGTGCATTGCAATCCATTAGAAAATTTTAATTAATTCATCCGATGTCGGAATTGAATGAATTCAAAACCCGTTTCTTCAGTTTTTCGTTCCCTACAATTATAAAGAGGAAGGAAAATTATTTGACATCATTTTCACGCTTTAAATTGCTAAAAACCGCAACATATCCTTATTCTCGTCACTTTTTTAGCCCTAATTTTAAAAATTCGTAATTCGATCATATTAATTCTGAATCAAGTTATGCATGTGCCTATTTTATGTATTTTTTTCGAGAGTTGCAATTTTCGTGAAGACATAAAGAGATTTTGAAGAATCCAGAAGACCCGAAAGTCAGATTATTTATTGTTGTGTACTAAAGAAAGACGAACAAAGAAGGTAAATATTATTTTATATTTTGATTTTAAGTTTAGTTATGAGGATTTTAAAATTAGAGATTGTTTTTAAATAAAATATAGACATGAAATTAGATATCATGATAATCGAAAATAGTAGATAAATTTATATTAAGGAATAAAATTTGATTGAATATAAACGTTAAAATCTAAAAATAAGTTTCTATATATTTTAAGGTTTATTGTGTGAGTTATATCTCTTAATCCGAATGTTGAATCGTTATAATTTTTGGATATATATATATTATATATATATATATATTAAGCTGGAATATGTTAACCAATTTTGAACTGTTAAAAATTAACGCGTGATTTTTTATGAATTTTAAGAAGGGACTGGTTTGAAATTTTTGTAATAGATTTTTCAGCAACAAGTTCTAATATTTAAAAAGGTATAATTTAATGATTTAAATTCAATTTGGGTGATTCTGGAGAATAAATTGGAGTATTTGAAGTCTAGTTTCTGTTAAAATTAATTAATTTGACAATTAATTTTAATTAATGGTGATAAGACCAAAATAATGGATGATATCTTAAGAATAATTTGTCATATTATGGTTTTAAGATTTCTTAATTAAGTTTTGTTATTGAATTTTAAGTTTTGGAGTGTTAATAATGATATAAGGTGATAATTAAATGCACTTTGAATAGATTACGAATTATTTTGGAATTATTAGTTTAGATTATATTTAATTCGAGGTGAATATGTTTAGGTGGTGAATAACATTTCGTATTTGATATAGTTGACATTTGAGGATTGAGGGTAAGATTTTGTGTAGTGTGATATAAGTGGTTTTGAGTATCAGGTACAGATTCCGTACTCCACTCATTTGATTATTGTTGTATTATTTAGTAATCGTGATATCTTGTCATTCGTTACATTTTTCTTATATTTTTGTTGACATTCTTGAATAGAAATTTGATATTTGATACATTGACTTTATTTTATAATTTGAACTTTTTTCCTTCTATTATAATTTAAACATAGACCATATTTCCTCAATGATACTGTCATTATGTTAATTTGTCTGTACTGCAAATCGTTCAGAATTTGGTACTAGTTCACTTAATTGTTTCTTTTATAATTAAATCTTTATTTTGTTTTGGTTTGGTCTAGATATTCTTTTAGGAATATGCATGTAGATTAAAAGGTTGATTCATTAATGGGGAGATTGATTAGAACATTCATAAGATTCCAAATGTATGATTTGATGATGAAACACAAAATATATTTGTATACATAAATTTTGTACAATCCTTAACTGAATTATCTACGTATATGTAACTTAGATTAGAATGATCAAACATGTTAGGTTGATCATATTCATGTCTGGATATGTAATAGATAGGATAAATTGTAAAAGTTTTTCTGCATGTCATTAGTAGAATAGCCTATATGTTTGAAGAAAAATATGATTAATGTATATTTGTATAACTAAGTTTTGTAAAGTCCTTACAAATGATTTGATGTACAAGGACTTAGGGGGTGTTTGATAAAAACTGAATGAATCTGAATCTGAATCTGAATCAATCTGAATGAGCTGAATCTGAATCTAAATGAGTTGAATCTGAATCTGAATGAAAAAAGTTGTTTGATAATTGACATGTCTGAAACATCTGAATAACAAAACTTTATTATTTTACCTCTCTGAAAAAATTCAAAATTGTTGTAAATTTATTTATTATTACTTAATATAATAGTTAATATTTTTTTTAATTTTTAATTTTTTAAATTTTTTTTTACTTCATTCACCAATTTCATTCATTCATTCAAATTTAAAAAACATCGACTGACTTATTCAGAATAAAAACAAACGACCGATTAATTCATCATTTAGTCATTCAGCTCTAAACAAACACCCCCTTAGGTAAGAAAGATCAAATAATATTAGGTTGATATTGTTGAGTTGATCTGATGTATAGTTGATAGGATTCCATTGATCGTAAAGTAACTCTGTCAATTTCATAGTATGAAGATGAATCGCAAAGTCAACTTATGTTCTTAAAGCATCAGGTGGATTGTAGAAATCACTCTGAATTGTAAAGCGATGATTAGTTAGTAGAGGGGAAAAAAGCACATTTACCCCACTGTGGTCGTCGTGTTTTAAACAATTAGTCACTGTACTTTAAAAAAATTCAATTGACCCACTGTGTTTTTTAAAAATTGTTAATCAAGTCATTCCGTCCAATTTTACTCATGGACGTTAAAAAATTGGACCAATTTTTTTACGTGACTTTTGAAAAAACAAACAAAACAAGTTATTTCCTACGTGGCAAGCTAGTCAGCCAAATTTAAAAGAACAAAAACCATTAAAAGAACACATAACAAAAAAGAAAAGAAAAAGAACAAAAAAGAAAAAAAAAAAAAAAAAGTAGAAGAGACCTTGTCTCCTCCTTTCTGTTTCTTCCCCCTCCACCGTTGATCCCCCCTCCTCCCCCCCCCTTACTCTCTCAGGCCTGGTCCCCACCAGTCCCCGACCACAGAATTTGTTTGTCGTCCGCCCGTCCCCCTTTTCCTTGCGTCCCCGTCCTTCTTTGTTCACTTTTTAATTGTTTTTTCAATAAAAACTACTACAATCCAGATCTGACCAGAGAATGACAGAGAAAGAAGAATTAAACTAAAAAATAGTTTTAAGATATGCACATTTTATGAGTTTTTAGGGTTTTATTATCTATTTGGGGAATAAAACTGATGAGGTAATAAAGAATTACGGCGGTGGCGTGAGATGGTAGTGTGGGGGCGGGTGGCGTAACCGCGTGGGACAATGGCATGATGTGGTGGTGTGCGGCTGTATGTTGGACTATAGGAGCTCACTAGTCGGAGATGAAGATGGGTCACAGAGGGAGAGCTGAAGATGGAAAAATAGTTAAGACTTAAAAAATTAATTTTGATTATTGATAAGTAATTAAAAAATATCTTTAAATAAACAAAAAAAAAATAAGTTTTTAAATATTTATTCAAAATTTGGATAATTGTTTAAAATGTCAATGTTTTAGGTGTTAAAAAAATAGTTTAATTGTTTTCCTCATAGCTTAATAAGAATTAATTAGATTTTTGGTAATTAAGTCTTTTAAAATTTAAATTCATTACATAATTTGAATGTTTAGAAAAAGAATCTTATACCTGGCTAATTTGATTGATAATAAAATTCTTAATTCAATTCTTCACATTTTAAAAGTTAAAATTAATTTTATATTTTAAAAAATATTTTTATTTTTAAAATTTTATAAGTATTTTAAAACATAAAAGTATTTTTATTTTTATTTTAAAATAAAACATATATTATAAATATTATAATATTAATTTTTATTAATATTATACATATTATAAATATTTAGGTAAAGAAAAAGAAAGAAAATAAAACAAAGTATTTTTATTTTTAAAATTTATAACGTATTTTAAAACATAAAAGTATTTTTATTTTTATTTTAAAATAAAACATACATATTATAAACATTATAATATTAATTTTTATTAATATTATACATATTATAAATATTTTTTACCTCATTTTTAGCATTTGCATACCATATCCACGTGCGTCTGATTATTTGATTCCACGTCATTTCCTTGAATTTCTTTTTTTTTTTAAATGTCATGAAAGAAATAAATATACAGACATCCACTAAATTTGATGAAATGGCCCAATTAAGCATTTTTTTTAAAAACCACAGTGAGCCAATTGCAATTTTTAAAAGTACAGTGGCTCAATGCTTACAACTCGACGAACACAATAGGGTAAAGGTGTTTTTTTTCAATTTTCAAGTATTAGGAATTTGGCTGACTGGCTTGCCACGTAGGAAATAACTTGTTTTGTTTTTTTTTCAAAAGCCACGTAGGAAAATTGGTCCAATTTTTTAACGTCCGTGAGTAAAATTGGACGGAATGACTTGATTAACAATTTTAAAAAACACAATGGGCCAATTGAATTTTTTTAAAGTACAGTGACTAATTGCTTAAAACACAACGACTACAGTGAGATAAAGATGTTTTTTCCCGATAGTAGAGTGGATAAGAGAATCACAAAGTTGCAAGGCTATCACAGAGCTATAGGAGGAATCACAGAGCTGTGAAGATTATCACTTTGCAAAGTAACGAACAACTTACAAAGTAATCAGTGAATCGTAAAGTCAAGAAAAACTCATTTAGTAAAGAATGAACGTAGGATACTCCAAGAAGACGCTGATTGAAAGTCATTTTGTAATATAAATCCAAGATCGTTCAGTGAAGTCAAGATCGTAAAGTCAACCTCAGAATTGTAAAACATTATTTGTAAAGCTAACCATAGAGCTAAAGGTGATTGTAAAGCTTACCTTCGTGCCATGAATATTAGTTGAAAGCCAATCAAGAAGAAGTTGATAGCCGAAGGACATACTTTGAAGATGTTTGAGTATATTTCTCACCAGAAGGACTCTATAAGTGTTACATTGTAAAGATACTCTGCCTGATCATAAAGCTCATAACAATTCGCAGAGTAATCAAAAGTTCATAAAGTAGTAGCTGATAATGTAAAGCATTGGGAGTTAAACAGATCAAAGAACTGTTTTCTATATCGAAGAGCTGCTAAAGTGTTCAAAGAGCGAATAGAAGTTTGCACATCAAGCTCATGCAGCATAAAACAATCAGATAGTAGAACAGAAGCTGAAGTCATAATCTTAATGATAATGCAGAGCATAAGTCTACGATTTCTATCACTCTACTATCAACAAACATGTTTATAATTTGATTTGGTTTAACATGTACATTTAGAACCCCTTTGTTAGTATTATGTCGCATGTATTGTGAAATCATATATTTGTAGAATAAACGATAGGGTATACTAAGTTACAACCACCTGTGGGGGTACCACAAGCATGTCATCTCAGCATCGAGGCATGACACTTTCCGTAGCGGTGTGATCAGTCCACAACGTATCCTTTTGTATGTTGCTCTGAGTGTGACCTTTGCTCATTTAATATGTTTGTTCAGGATGTTTCTGCTCTATTTTGCGGATTGGTAATGTTTGTGCTGGACGACACACATTCCGATTTGCGTGCATTTGGATTCGCGATCCAATGTGTGATTTGTGTATGTGACATTATTATGACTTGTTTGTGTGGCAAGATTCTATTTTGTTTTGAGCTCGGTATGAAATAGTCACTTTGATTCAACCTTTTGTTTTGGTTCATTAGTTCTGCTAGATTCGATTATATCTTGTTCAGACATGGAAGATTTTGTTATCGTTAGTGCTTATTTTGGGTGTTCTTTAATATTTTGTTCAGTTAGTTCTATTTGTCAATTATGCTTCTTCTGTATAACTTTATTCGTACCGGACAATTAGCTCATGTTATATTTTTCTTCCGGTAGGTTTGTTTTTGAAGAATTGTATTTAATTCGACATTTATAGATTATTAACTATTAAATATCTTGAAGTTATTAGTTTTTTGTTAATTATTTTGAGATTTATTGTGCTTTACACAATACCTCTTTTTACTGTTCGGGAAGGGGTGTTATAGAAGGCATAATAAATTTCTACAACAGCACAACTGATAGATAAAACTACCTCTGTTCGAGTGATCTTATACCGAGTATTAAGTTTACCCTACTTTCCCACAATCAACTTTGCCCGTGCATGACCTTCATTTATTTGGAACTGATCTCCCAACCCAAAATGAGCCATCAATAACCAAACAATAGTTATAAGCTCTCCACCATTACTCAGTTGTTGAGCATGAGAGTTAGACCTGATATGAGATGCGGCATACGACAGCAATTCTACCCACACTTTGCTTATTATGAACCATTTATCCTTGTTTGCATGATCATCTTTCTTCGGCAACCTTTTCAGCTCTTTGGCCAATATCGATGCATCAAACAAGACTGATTTACTCCTATCTCCCTTCACAGTAACCGGTTTAACTTCCGTGTTAACAGCAAGAATACTTTCGCAGGCCTCTCTCTGTAACTCATTTCTTTCCCTTTTGCCTCCCCCACAGAAATGAACACCAGGCTTTTTTAGTTCTAATTTTCCACTGTTAAAGAATTTAAAAGCCTCAGCACATGTATCTCGGAACCTTATTAGGCCAATGCCAGACACTGCAGACATCATATTAGGCTGCATAACCAGAAGATATATCATGTAATCTGAAATCAGCTTAGCAAACTCACGGTAGTTTAGATTTGGAGCAGTATCTTTCTCGCCCTGGTATGAAACAGTATCTACGTTGTAGCAAAGTTCGGTGGCGATGTGCCACAAAAGAAGGCTCTCATCATAGTCAACATCAGTAATAAAAGGGAGTAATTCACTACTGTATCCTTCAATTCGAAGTACCCATTCACCTTTGGCTGAACATATCTCTTTAGCAGTTTCCAGATCATCAGCCACCTCAGATTTTAGTCTCAGCTCTTCAAAAATAAAGTCTCTTAACGGAGTGGTGAATCGTTCACGTTCCACGTACCAAATCTCATCCAGGAAACTAGTAAGTCCCAAGTAACCATACAAATCCTCCCTTCCTTTGGGACGTTTGTTTAGACAATAATAAATCAAGTTGTATTTTGAGACAGATTCGGCCCACCTGCGGTCCAGGATTCGCAGAGGAACCCCAAAATAGGGAACTGAGCTAAGATTAGTTCTTTTTGTCTTGATGCTCAGCAACGACTTAAGGAAGTTACTGATTTTCGATTGACTAGACTTCTCATCGGGTGAAGGCTTGAGTGCTACAACAGTCCAGTCAGAGAAAATAAGCACTATAAACGCAATCACATCCAACATAATTGCACCAATAAGCAAAGTGTAAGTAATCCCCACATCAAACCCTTCAAACCCCTTCTTATCCTCAGCGTGGAAGAGCACAAGGGAAATAATAACTGCAGTAGAGGAAAACATTCGACAGCAGTATCCTAAACGGTCAAACACCACAGGAAGCTTGGTGAAGAGAACTTCGTAGATGAAATTCAACTCGACCTCCTCTGAAAGCATCTCTTGCTGATCTCGCCAGGAAGAAGTCTCGGCTCTGGTTGCGCTCACGGAAGCTGAAAATGAGATCAACAACTAGTCCTTTGAACGTCATAAAGTAGCGATAAGCATACTGCACCACTTCCAAGTCTTCCAATTCACCAGTCTTAACTTTATTAGCAGCTTTCACAACTCTATCAGGCTCCGGAAGCATTTCAATCCGTGTAGGAAGTTTAGCTTCTTTCTTCGAAAAGTACTCATCCATGAGCTTGGCGTAGTTTGGCCCCGGATCAGGTTCTGTAAGCATGGAGTCTCGGAAGCTATCAGCGCTTGCAAGATACAGAGAACGCGTACGCTCAGAGTATTTGATGACTCCAGCCATAAACATGAGCAATGTTGGGACCCATAGCTTGTTATGTGGGAGGGACTGAAAGAAAACATAAATTGCAGCAAGACATTGGAAAAATAGGCCGAACAAATGCCTGAGCCACAGCTCATTATCCTCGAGGGCGAAAGCAGTGATTGTGTCCGGACCGCCAAGGTGAACTAATAGAAACGGTGCCCAGAATGCTAGAAGGTCACCGTTATTAGCTATGCCATTGGAGTCCTTAACGTTGTTGCTTTCGCTGCTGGAGATGAGCCCAACAGCAAAATTAGCTGCCCAATCGGCTAGCAAGTATGCTGACCAGAGGGGCATGATGATCCAACCGCGCGACGTTCTTTTTCTTAGTGGTGCAACAAGAACTAAGAACGTTTGAAGGAAAAGGCTTAAGAAGATGAAAGCCCGGAGATCCCATTTATTCCAAAGGGTCTTCCAAGGTTCAGGTATGGGGATTTGCATACCGCCTTTCTGGTTATTTTGCTGGCTCTTTCACTCTGGTTTAACAAACTTTGGTTAGTGCTCAATTGGCTACAAACCACAATAAGCAGAATTGAAACATAGGAGTGAGAACAGATATAACCTTAGTAATGGTGAATGGATTGAGCATAAATGTGAATTGCATCATATGGATCATCAAAAGTCAACTAATTGTTGTTGCTCATTTTTCATTATTGTTTTTTTTTTCTTTCTATTATTGCTAACACCTGATTTTAATATTAAGTCAACACCAACTAATTTAAACAATTCTACCATAATTGAGTTTCATTCTATTTTTTATTCCCAAAAAATCTCAGATCCAGCTCAGATGGATTGAGATTTAAGATGAAGATAGGTTGCTAACGTGCATCAACGGTCATATTACAGGAAAGACAAATGTAAACATGGTTAAGAATTGGTTACTACTGGTTTACTACTATGTAGCAACAAAACCCCTGTAGTCCTAATCACAATACTAGCTGATAAATTTATTAACACTGACAATTAATAATATTTATTTAAGGTGAAGCATTTTCTTGTAATTCACCATCTTAAGATAACTGATAAATAAAAATAGAAAAAAATGAATATGATCAAGTTCCATACGCAGAGACATAATTTGACATATTCTAACAAGTATAACAATAGAGTCGTTTTGCTTAATTATCTTTAAACTATTCTTCAGTATTATATCAAACGGGAGTTTTGAAACATGAGATTTCACAAGTAACAAGTCAAGGCATGTTGCCTATATGCAGAGGTTTTAATTTTGTCTGCCAGTTAATGGGTAGAATTTACTAATAAGGAAGAATTTCAATAAAATATGAAACACCCACTTGCAAGGGTTACAAGGTCAAGAGCACACATTTTGAAGTCTCTGCTCCATTCACACAATTAACTGTGAGATGGAAATTATATTTCTACCTACCAAACTCTTGGAAGTACTAGGGAAGTAGGTGAAAAGCTTCGGCATGATTTTAAACCACACCAAATCAATCCAATTAATCTGGAGAACTTTAATGCATATCAGGTTTATAATATTGTTGAGGCCAAGACTTTTCAGCTGTCAAGACGGAGTCTATAGACATGCTTATCTGTCATAATCGAGTTTCAGAATGGTTTTGAATATATTATGCAGGCCCATGGTTTAGTAGTAATATATTGGTATTGCAAAGTCTTGTTTACTATGAGTTTTGCGTGTATCTGGTGATTGACCCATTGCAAACCGGGTTCTACCGTCATTAAATAAAAAGAATGTCACTTTACATCCAATTTCACACATCAATACAATATTTAACTATGAATACCCCTAAACCTAATTCTTCGGTACTGACATGAGTATTTTCACAAGCAAATATCTTATACCCCTAAATTAATTCTTTGACATTGAACATGAGCACTTTCATAAGCAAATATATTATGCCTGCAAATTGTAGCCAGCTACGAGTATAATCTATCAATCAATAAAAAATTATAAATCTATATAAACTAACACCCTCTTGCAAGACCCACAACATAAAGACATTGAGAATTCTCCATATATTAGCTCTGCTCACACAATTAATGATCAGAGGGCAGTTCTATTCCTACCAATCGAAGTCTTGGAAGTCTTGGGGATCATTTTTTGACCAGACAAAATATCAACGAACCAGTGTGAAGAATTTTAATCATGACAAATTATCAATATGAAGTACATATTATTAGAATAATTGAGATAAATGGTTAGAATTGTTATGTAATATATAGTATTATTTAATATATATATATATATATATATAAAATTAAGCAAAACCAGACACCAATTATTAAAAGAAAAAAAAATATATAAATCCGAGTTCTTTGAATTCACAAAGTCTCCTTAAAGCAAATTTATTCCCTCACTGGTGCTAAGGATTAATGAATAATTGCTTCCCAAGATAAAACGGATTTTCAGTTCTTAATTAGAAGCACTTCAAAATTAAGAACAATTCAAACCAAATTATATGTTATGTACTGAACCAAAAAAGAAACTAATGATGCATGCATGCATGAAGTAACAGGGAATAAAAATCTTACTGCACAGTATTTGTTTGTCAAATTTGCAGATAACGGGAAACGGGTTTGCAGAAACGGGATTAGCAGTAGCAAAACGGCTTTTTCCAGAAGGGAAGGAACGACTTTTTTAAGAAGGGAAGGAATGGAATGGGACGCATAAATAGAACGGTGTAAAAAAATAAAACTTATGCAGAAATGTAATCCCACATAGTTTATCTATAGAACATTTCCGCACCGTTAGTGTTCAACTGTCGTCAAAATGACGTAGTATCGTGATGATATTTACTAAACAAATTTTGTCTAAAAAATATATATCACCGCCACAACCACGATCGGACGGCGGCGGTGGCGCGCGTGTGGGTTCGAACCAAGTCTTGGCTAAGTCCTTTCCCTTCCACAAAAGTGGGGTGCCCCTTGGGGCTCTTCCCATTGAGCAAACATCCCATATATAAAGACTTCAATTTTCCCTCTCACATCCTATGTAGGACTATGCAATTTACACCATATCAAGTAGGTGACTTTGGAGTCAATTTTCTCATTCAACTCCTAATGGATTTGAACAAATAAGTATACCACGTTATACTTCTCGCGGAGGAGAACGCATTGGTGAAAAATTCCGACGTTTTCGGAATGTGGGTCCCTCATTAAATTGAGCCTCAAAATGCTCTAATATTTAATATTTTTAAATCCATTTCCAACAATCCCCCGCGTGAATGTAAAATTGGTTTTACAATATGTAAAATATGTTTTGAATATGCAGACACTAGTTCGAGTACATGAGAAAAGATATTTCATCAGGTTAAGTAGCCTAGTGGCTTTGAACTTGCCCTAGTAAAATCTATCGGATTTACTTGGCTAATCAGTAGACTTGATGTCTTTGAACTGTCAGCTTTTCGTGTAAACCAAGACAATAGATTCACAAAAAATCTCTCCAGACATAGTTGGTTCTCACGATTGTGTTCATTTTGGCCTTGAAACACCTCTTGGTTCCATGAGTATATTAGAGAATTCAGCCTTCAAAATTCTCACAGAAGTGACCCCCTTCTTACTCACGTAGGTGACTTCTATGAAGAGTATCTTGCAATACTCCACTTGAACGTATTTCAAGATATAAAAGTCATTAAAAGCGTAACTTATCCTGATTCTCGCGGCAGATGTTCACTGTCTCATAATAGGAATGGTTAGGAGTAAATATATCCTCAGTGCTTTACTGAGTACTACATAGTTTGGTTTGCCCATTGAACCTAGATCTTGGGATCTCCAGTCAGCTAGGTTGGGTTGCCACTATAACGACTCTTATTTAAATAATAGGCTTTAAACTTATTCCCTTCGATGATTTTTCCACTTGCTCTCTTATTAAACCTTTCGTAAGCGAATCCGCAATATTATCTTTTGACTTTACATAGTCAATTGAGATAATTCCATTTGAGAGCAATTGTCTAACAGTATTATGTCTTCGTCGTATATGGCGTGATTTATCGTTATATAAATGATTTCAGGTTCTTCCAATCGCCGATTGGCTATCACAGTGTATACATATAACTGGCACAGGTCTTGACCAATTTGGAATATCCTCTAAAAAATTACGAAGCCACTCAGCTTCTTCTCTAGCTTTGTCTAACACAATGAATTCCGATTCCATTGTAGATCTAGCAATACACGTTTGTTTTGAGGATTTCCAAGAAACTGCTGCACCTCCAAGGGTAAAGACATATACACTTGTGGATTTCGAGTCTTTATTGTCAGATATCCAATTAGCATCACTATATCCTTCCAATACTGCTGGATATCTTGTATAGTGCAATCCATATTTTTAAGTATGTTTTAAATATCCTAAAACTCTCAAAATTGCTTTCCAAATGATCTTTACATGGATTACTCAGATATCTACTTAGCTTACTTTTAAGAATAAGCTATATCTCGGTCTAATCTGATTCATGACATACATTAAACTGCCTATTATACGAGAATATTCTAGTTGAGATATGATATCACCTTCATTTTTAGCTAGATGAAGTTTTATATCAACTGGGGTCTTATTTAGAATTATATTATACTTGTTAAATTTTTCAAGTATTTTCTCAATGTAATGAGATTGAAATAATATAATTCCATCAGAGGTTCTAGAAATCTTGATTCCTAAAATTATATCAGCAACCCTCAAGTCTTTCATATCAAATCTATTTGACAACATACGTTTTGTTGAGTTGATAACTTCATTGTTGCTACCCATGATTAACATATCATCCACATAAAGACAAACAATGACATATTCTTTTTGAGTACTTTTTGACATAAACATATTTGTCACACTATTGATTTTAAATCCATTTGATAACATAACATTATCAAATTTCTCATGGCATTGTTTTGGTGCTTGTTTTAATCCATATAAGGATTTAACAAGTTTGCATACTTTTCTCTCTTGTCTCAGAGCTATGAAACCTGCAGGTTGTTTCATATATATTTCTTCATCTAATTCACCATTTAAGAACGCAGTCTTTACATCCATTTGATGTATTTCAAGTCTATTTAAAGATGATATTGCTATTAGCATTCGAATAGATGTAATTCTTGTAACAGGTGAATAAGTGTCAAAATAATCCAATCAATCCTTTTGTCTATAGCCTTTAACAACAAGCCTTGCTTTATATTTAACAATTGAACCATCAGCTTTCATCTTCTTTTTGAAGATCCATTTATACCCTAAGGGTTTGGAACCAGGTGGAAGGTCCACCAATTCCTATGTATGATTTTGCATAATGGACTCAATTTCACTATTAATTGCTTCTTTCCAATGAAAAGCATCAGGAGAAGATATTGCTTCCTTATACATTTGAGGATCGTTTTCTAACAAAAATGTTAGAAAATCCAAACCAAAAGATGTTAAAGTCTTTGCCCTTTTTCGCTTTGCGTCAGTTCATCCAATCTGCACTTTTATTCATATTTTTCGGATTATTACTAGTAGAGTATCCAAAGGTCTTTTGTTTGAATTTGAATCATTATTTTCATTATATGGAAAAATATTCTCAAAGAATGATGCATCTCTTGATTCAATAAATGTATTAACATGAATATCATTAATTTCAGATTTATGAACAAGAAAGCGATAAGCACTGCTGTTATTTGCATAACCAATGAAAACATAGTCAATTGTTTTTGGTCCTATCTTAACCTTTTTAGGTTTAGGAACCATCACTTTTGCTAGACACCCCCACACTCTTAAGTATTTATAGCAAGGTCTCATGACCTTTCCATAATTCATAAGGTGTTTTAAGAGTTTTCTTATGAGGCACTTTATTAAGAATATAATCGCGTAAAGCAAAGCTTCCCCCACAAATTTCGGGGTGCTCCGTAACTGCTTAACATAGCATTCAACATTTCTTTCAATGTTCGGTTCTTGCGTTCAAAGAATACCATTAGATTGAGGTGAATAAGGAGCGATGAGTTTGGTGAATAATACCATGAGTAGAAAGCATATCTCTTCAAATGGTGATTCATATTCACCACCTCTATCGCTTCTTATTGCTTTAATCTTTTTGCTTAGTTGATTTTCAACTTCATTTTTATAAAGTTGAAACATTTCTATAGCCTCATCTTTGCTTCTTAGCAAATATACATAACAATATCTTGTGTAATCATCAATAAAAATAATGAAATATTTTTTCCCACCTCTTGTTTGCACAAACTTTAAGTCACATATATCAGTGTGAATTAAATCTAGAGGTTCAGTTTTCCTTTCAACAGAATGAAAGGGTAATCTTGTCATTTTTAATTCCACACAAATTTCATATTTATGTTTTTGATTAATATCAAAGTTAGGTAAGAATTCTAAATTAAGTAATCTACACAAAGTATTATAATTAACATGTCCTAATCTAGCATGCCATATATTTGAAGATTCCAACAAGTAAGCAGAAGAATTAATTTTATTATTATCAATAGACTTTGGTACAACGGTCATAACATTCATCTTAAAGAGCCCATCTTTCATGTAGCCATTTCCTACAAGCATATCATTTTTAGTAAGTACAAACTTATCAGACACAAACACCAACTTGAAGCCATTCTTGCTAAGTAGTGACCCAGAAACTAGATTTTTTCGGATATCTGGCACATGAAGCACTTCGTTCAAAGTCAGTTCTTTGCCGGATGTCATTTTCAGTACAATCTTTCCACGTCCTTCTACCTTTGAACTTGAGGAGTTTCCCATGAATAGTTGATCATCATTTTCTACTGGTTTGTAAGTAGAAAACATCCATTTGTTGGAACAAATGTGGCGAGTACCCCCAGTGTCCACGTACCATTCTTTGGGATTTCCTACCAAGTTGCATTCAGATATAACTGCACAAAGATTAATGTCTGAAACATTTTCAGAAAGTTTTTCTAGTTCTGTCACATTTGTTTGAGCCTTTTGTTCTTTCTTGACTTTCTTTGGCTTGCGACATTCACTTGATTTATGTCCTGGAATGCCACAATTAAAGCATTTGCCTTTGAATTTCTTCTTGGCCTTGAAGGTATCTTTGCCTTCGCGCTTTCTTTTGTTGTTGTTTGGCCTTTGTTCTACCACATTTGTCTTTGCTTCAATGAAGTTTTTTCCAGTCTTCTTCTCAGATCCTCGATTGTCCTCTTCAATTTTAAGTCGCACGATCAATTCTTCAAGATTCATTTCCTCGCGTTTATGCTTTAGATAATTCTTGAAATCTTTCCATGATGGTGGAAGTTTTTCAATCATTGCTGCAACTTGGAATGATTCACTTAATGACATTCCTTCAGAATGAATGTCATGTAGAATTACTTGTAATTCTTGAACCTGGGTGATAACTGCTTTAGAATATATCATTTTATAGTCAAGAAATCTACCAACAATAAATTTTTTCATGCCAGCATCTTCAGTTTTATATTTCTTGTCTAAAGATTCCCAAAGTTCCTTTGAAGTTTGAATTGCACAATATACATTATACAATGTATTGTCTAATCCATTCATTACATAATTTCTGCAAAGGAAATCTGCATATTTCCATGCATCAACAACAACCACTTTTTCCTTGTCAGTTTCCCCTTCAACAAGAGTAGGACAGTCCTCTTGTAGAAACCTTGCCAAGTTCAGTGTTGTGAGATAGAAGAACATCTTTTGTTGTCAACGCTTGAAATCAGTTCCATTGAACTTTTCTGGCTTTTCTCCATGAGACATACTCACGGCAGGAATGGTGCTTGTAGAAGCCATTTCTGTTATACAAGAATTATTAATAAACAGAAACAAATTTCTGTTGTACAAAGTTTAATAGAATTTAAACAACAAATTTTGTTTACAAAATTCAAATAACAAATTTTGTTTGAAAAATTCAAACAACAAATTTGTTTATAAATTTCAGTTTACAAATTTCCGTTATTATTAATATGCAAAAGCATGTAGTTGTCTAATTAACCATTTGTTATAAAATGGAACATGTCAATGATCAAAACATGCTTAGTATTAACTCACAGCGTGCAACAAATATTCTGTTAAGATATTGTTTTTTTTTTTTTATAGAGAATACTATATACACAAAAATCGAACAACAGAAATGTGCAGAAAATTTTAACAAACTCTGTTTACAACTTCTTTATAAATTTAAACAGTAACTAAATTTCAGAACATATGATATATGCAACAAATATTCTGACCGAACGGAATATTAAAGCATGGAACATATTTTTCAAACAAGAAAATATGTTACCCAATATTAATAACAAGTGTCTACGTGATATTCTTGCAGGAGAAAATGATAATATATAAAAGTCATCTACGTGATACTCTTGCAGGAGATTAACAAATGATTGACACTTTCAGTTCAATTCTTAAAAGAATTCAAATTTTCTAAGGATTTGAAATCAAACTACAAAGGAACTTGAGAAAATATATAATACTATGTAATTCTATTTTTGTTTAATTACTTTATCCACAGAATAACTGTAGTACAGAAAAATGATTTTCTGGTTTACATAAATAAACAGATAGAATAATACTACAATTACAGAATATATATAGAATATATATATATATATATATATATATATATATATATATATATATATATATAAACTATATTAGAAATAGCAGAATATAATATATTAACATGCTAAACAAAATAAACTGTTATTTTAACATGCAAATAATTACAGAATATTCTGTATATTAAATAACACTATAATTACAGTCATAAATTTGCTTTAAGATTGTTATATGTAATATATAGTATTATATTATATATATATATATATATATATATATATATATATATATATTAAGCAAAACCAGACACCAATTATTAAAAGGAAAAAAAACATATAAATCCGAGTCCTTTGAATTCACAAAGTCTCCTTAACACTTTCTGAGTTTTGAACAGAAAAGAAAAGAATAGAAAACTTAAATTAGAACAGAAAAGAAAAGAATAGAAAACTTGAAGTTTTCCTTTGTGTTGTTTCTGAGTTTTTAATAGAAAAGAATAGAAAATTTAAAATTGAAGACATGAGTTGTAATTTAAAATTTATTATATTAAAAGTTGAGGAAAATATGGGAATTATAAAAATATTACCTATTCCAATTTCTTTTTTGTCCAAATCAAGTCAATTTTGGATGGAAAACTTTGGCAGGAAAAGTGGCCAAGTTTTCTATCCATTTCTTTTCTTTTCCGTTTATTAAAAAACTCAGAAACATAAGAATTGGAAAGAAAACTTAAATTTTCCGTCCATTTCTTTTCTTTTCTGTCCATTTTAAAACTCAGAAACAGAGCGTAAAGCAAATTTATTCCCTCACTGGTGCTAAGGATTAATGAATAATTGATTCCCAAGATAAAACGGATTTCCAGTTCTTAATTAGAAGCACTTCAAAATTAAGAATAATTCGAACCAAATTATATGTTATGTACTGAACCAAAAAAGAAACTAATGATGCATGCATGCATGAAGTAACAGGGAATAAAAATCTTACTGCACAGTATTTGTTTGTCAAATTTGCAGATAACGGGAAACAGGTTTGCAGAAACGGGATTAGCAGTAGCAGAAACGGCTTTTTCCAGAAGGGAAGGAACGGCTTTTTTAAGAAGGGAAGGAACGGAACGGGACGCAGAAACAGAACAGTGTAAAAAAATAAAACTTATGCAGAAATGTAATCCCACATAGCTTATTTATAGAACATTTCCGCACCGTTAGTGTTCAACTGTCGTCAAAACCACGACCCCGACCCGACCCGCCTGACCGGACGGCGGCGCGCGGGGGTTCAAACCAAGCCTTGGCTAGGTCCTCTTCCTTCCACAAAAGTGGCGTGCCCCTTGGGGCCCTTCCATGAGCAAACATCCCATATATAAATACTTCAATTTTCCCTCACACATCCTATGTGGGACTATGCAATTTACACCATATCAAGTAGGTGACTTTGGAGTCAATTTTCTCATTCAATTCCTAATGGATTTGAACAAATAAGTATACCACGTTATACTTCTCGCGGAGAACGTATTTGTGAAAAATCCCGACGTTTTCGGAATGTGGGTCCCTCATTAAATTGAGCCTCAAAATGCTCTAATATTTAATGTTTTCAAATCCATTTCCAACAAGAATCTCATCATAAGCAGGTAAATTCCGAGATAAATGGTTAGAATCTCATTATAAGCAGGTAAATTCCTGGTATGAGAATCCCACTCAATCTTAATTATAAAATTGAGTAAAATCAACATTCAAGTTAACAGCTTAAAAACACCAATGACGGAAAAATTAAGTAGTACTTCCAATGAATTTACAAGTACAAATATTTTACTACGAGAAAAGATTCCATTTTGAATTTGAATGAGAGAAATAAAAATGTTCTCTTACAAATTTAGGTGTCATGGCTTGTCTTATGTATAATCCTTTTAAATTAGATCATATTGTGTAACTTACGCTGACTAGCAAGATGACTGGCCATGAAATAATCACCTCATATTTTTCTATAATTTTATTAGAGAATTATAAACCATAATGCAATTATATTACCTTTGTGAAAACTTCAATGAAACACAAGACTATTACTACAGTAATTTCTCCCAGGATTATATATTGTACCTTATATAAGTAAACAAACTTTCCTTGGGAACAAGAAAATGCTGGATGCTAGAAATCTTTTTGTAGATCCCACAATTGACAATGAGTAGAGGCCATTCCATCCTTTACAATTGCTTGAAGTAAGCAGTTTACTGTAGAAACAGTGAAATAGATAAGCACAAGCTTCTTAATAGCTCAAAATGACATGTTAAAGTTGAATGTTATTACACATTCAAAAGATAATGGTTCATCGACAAGCTTTAAGCATCTGCAAATAATCATGACATAAATAATCAGAGATTGTGTTTCAATGCTTGAAGTATGATCTGTGACTTTAACAATTACATAATTAATTAGCCATGAATTTGCCAATTGATCACTTCTTCATTTTACATCAATTAGCAAGTTTGATCAACTGAGCTTATGTTTAAATTTTCAGTATATTGTTAGTGGCAAAGGACAAAATATCATATTTTCTTCATGTAATAAAGTTCCTATCACTGTACAACAAAAAAATAGTAAAAACAAATGATTTCGCATTCCAATTCGCAACATGTCTTGTTAAATGTCGTCTTTACCAGAATCATCTACAAAAGAGGTCCACAGCTCAGAGGGACATTGCCGTTGGCTGTTAATAGTTCAAGAAGTTATGACATGGTCTTTATGCAACAAAACATACATATATCTGGTTGTTAGATAGCGACATTTTAAAGAAATGAAAACTTTGTTAAAATACATAGAATTACAAATAAGATGTAATTTCTAAAACTGAATTCAAAGGACAGTGACATACAATGGTCAATGTAGATCTCTCCAGGAAATTAGCACATAAATCCAGTATGCCATCTCTTGTAAATGCTTTAACTCGGTCTTCTTCATCCCCATTCTGCTCTTACTGAACGGAAAGAGTTTCCAACATTTACTTTCTCCAAATAAATCAAGTCTAGATATAATCTCTTCATTCCTCCCCAGTCTATCTCTAACTCGCTCAAATACTTTCCTCATATGTTCTTTAATTTCCCAAAACCCGAGGTACAATATGTTCTGCCATCACTAGTCATCAGTCTTTTCTTTATAATATACTTCATAAAACGCAACAAAGACATATTCAACTATAAACTGAGCTCATGAGAAGGTGCCTTGAAATCTTGAAATGCTGAACTATCTTCAAAAATTCGATTTAATATGAGTGTGGCATTTTTACGAGCAGGTGGTCTGCTATTGATTTGTTCAGAATCATACGTATAACCTTCTTTGAATCTCGTCTGAAATCTACCTCTTCAGTTTTTACGAATTGAGAAGGAATTGCACAGCTCAGTAACCAAATCACGAAGAAGAAATAGAAAACAGAGGATTGAAGCGTCAATTTCCTCATTATACATTCAATTTCTAAGTATCCTCTCAATTGCCTACATTTCCCGCTCAATTCTGGCCACTTGTCTCCCTCCCTTTCAAAATTATATAATATATTTTTTCATATATACAATATAAAAAAAAATTAAAATACAATTACTTGATGAACTCTAATATGTCACCCCTGTTATATTTACCAATATCCAAAGATGAACAAAAATTGTTGAGTTAGAAGGGATGTTGAATATTGGTTTCATATATAGGATAAGATAGAATAAATTAAAATAAGACCTTTCTTAATTCTTATATATTTTATGTATGTACATGCGTTGCATTTATAATTCGATTAAAAACTTTCACATCATATAATAAGACTCTTTCCATTAAAGTTTTTATTTAATTTTTCTAATACACATTTGGTGTCACAAATATTATATTTAATAACATAATAAATTTATTGTAAATAATTGTTGTTGGTATTGTACCTAATAAAAATATCCACGTTTGCGACAGTACTAACGATACAGTAATTTGTAACAAATATTATTTTATCGTTAAATATAATATTTTTGTTATTAAATGTGTAGCGAGAGAAATTGAATAAAAATGTAATAGAGGAGGAGGAGGTTTGTTTCAATTCAACCATTGTCTCCTAAATTCAATTTTGTTCTGCCTCCACCATCGAATTTGTCCCATTGGGATCCAGATTTCCTTCTCTTTCCCCACAAAAGGGTTCCACAAATTGGCCTCACTGTTTTAAAATTTTCAGTTTGTTTCTTCTTTAGAGCTCCCAGTAGATGAAACAATCATTGTTTATCACGAAATCATGCAGTTTTATGGTGTTTCGGTGACTCAAGTTTTCATTTTACAACGGAATTAGGATTTCAAATATAAACCATTTTTAGTTATGTTTTAATTTCAGATCTGTTCCATTTTTTGCTTCTATTCGCGAAATGGATATCATGTTGTAATAGGCATCCCAAAACAAAGGTTTTGCCACATTGATGAGTTAAAAATTATGTGCACAACGTCATTATAGATTTGGCAAATGCAGGTCGAACCACAGAGACTAGATTAATTTTAATATTTCCTTAATATTTATTTTAGGCGAATTAGAAATAAAGATTGAGAATTAATTAACTAGAATATGAAAACAATTAATGAGAAAACAATCTAGGAATCTGAATTCACTAAATAATAAACATAACATATAATTCAATCTCTTCTATTTTTATAACTCAAATTATGATTTTGATCTCCCTTCCCTTTAATTTAGTAATTTACAATTAACGTGGGCAAGCATAGATTATGAAAATCTAATGATTAACTATAACCCATTAAAACTTCTTTGAGCAAGCATGGATTATGAAAATCTCATATTTTAACAATAATCTATCAAAACCTCTTAATTAATTTAAAATCACATAAGAACTATAAAACGAAGGTATTTCAATAACAAAACATGAAGGCGAAATCAATTAAACATAAAAGCATAAATAATAAAAGAGATAAAAAAAAATATTATTACGAATAATTATTTAATTTCATCTTCATCCTAGATTAAAGAAATTAACTATACATGAAAATAAATAAATTAACTAAAATAAAGAAGAAGTAGAAGATTGAAAATAAATAAGAAAACTCTCTTTATTCACGATCCTCCAACAAGCGTACAATGAAACGTAATTTAATTTACTCTTACTCCTAAACTAAAGTAATACAATACCTAATACTTCTCTCTAAAATAAGAGACCTATTTATAGAGAAAATAACTTTTAACCCTAACTTAGATTCATTGAACTTGGACACTTTTGTTCCCTTTCCATGTAGGATTTAATTTCCTAGTGGTAATCAACTTCTCAAAAAGATCTTCTAGATAGACTTTTCTTTCTCTTGTTGGATTTGACTTGCACACTAAGATTGTTCAACCTCTTTCCTTTTCCTTGTCAGATTCTTCTTGGATATTCCTTACATGAATAAGATCATTATATATCGCTTGATCACCAAGATTTTGACTTTATTGCAACAAATATTAAATCCTACAAAATAAAATAAAACATATTAATTTAATAAACTAATATAATTAAAAGGACAAAATTAGGGATAATTAAATGTATGAATTACGTGTCTATCACACATTGTGCTGCGGGTTGAAGATGATGGTTTTTTTAAAATTTTATTTTTAAGAGTTATCTTTTATTATTTAAATGTGACTTTTTATTGTATAAAATAAACATTAAAATCCATCGAGATACATATGGGATTAGTTCATTTCACGTGTCTTTGCTTATTTGTTTCCCCATCATTTTCTTAGATTGTTTTTTAAATGCCATGTAGGTAATAAATAAATGGACATCCGTTGAATTTAACATAATGGTATGATTCCTAAATTTTAATTAATTCAATTGCATATTTTTAAAGTTCGATAGTGTAATGCTTAAAAGTAAACAACCACAATGGATAATATCTATTTGCCAACTCCTATCCATCTTCTCTCCTCGAGGTTAGGGTTGCAAACGAACCGAACCGAACTTTGTTGAACTCGAATATGATCGAGTAACTTGATCGAACCAACAACTATGTACAAGTTCGGATCTTTTGGTGTTCGCGAACTGTTCGAGAATATGATCGAGTTCGCGAACAAGTCGAACACAAGCTTGTTCGCGAAACAAGTGAACATGAACAGTTCACGAACACAAACTTAGAACTCTGTAGCAAAAAATAGTTAAATAAATATCAAAAATATCTTTTCTAAGAGTTCAAGTAATTCAATCAAAAATTAGATCAAATATTGTAATCATCATTTTTAGAATATGATATAATCATATAAATATAATATATATCATATTATCATTGATATATAAGTCTTATATCACACTATATAAGACTTATTTAGGAATAAGATATACTCCCTTCGTCCCCTATTAAATGTCCTAATTTCTTTTTAGGATATTCCATAATAGATGTCCTATTTCTATATTAGTAACTATTTTTATCTTATTTTTCACTTATACCCTCATAATCTTTTTAATCAACTTTTGTTGAAAACTTAAGAAATGATAAAATATTTATATTGGGAAGTGATGTATTGTTAGACCACTTTTCTCTCTCATATTATCATTATAACATCTCTTTTATTTAATGTGAGAATAACAATAAAAATAATAAAGTAGCTAGAAATATACTTATTGGAATATGAGAATAACAATAAAATGATATAGAGAATTGATTCATGTGGGAACTAACAAATAATAATTAATGTTGGGGTCATAAAAAAGTGAATGGATGCTTCAATTAAAAAGTAATTTAGAAGGGAAATTAGGTAAAAAAAATATTATTAATTAGCATGCCAAAACTAATTAGGACGTTTAATACGAGACGGATGGAGTATATATATATTTATTGTAATTCTATAATTAAGCACACCTAGAGGAGGGGTGAATAGGTGTAAATACTCAAAAGTGATCTACAGTGGTCTATTTTTAAAGTTTACTATAGCAGGCTATAATCGGACTGGCCTAACCATTGTCAGTATTAGTTATATTCTTTAAATGTTCATATAAATGCATGACTAATACCTGTCCGTATTAGTATAAAATTTTTCCTATTTAAGCCAAAATCTGGAGATTTTTAAAGCATATAACAAAAGCAAAAGAACAGTAAATCACGCCAAGATTTTTATGTGGTTCAGTCTCTCTCCTCTAATCTAGTGGCCTAATCCACGTCCAATCCCAACTAGGATTGGAGACTCACTTTATTAAAATAATATTCAGTTATTACAAAGTAAATAGAACTCCTTGTTACAACGACGATCGATTGGACACCTCTGTCCCCTTTACACCTCTGCAACACCTCTCACCTCTGAGACTTTGATAGCTTCGTTGTACATACTGAATATCACTAAAATAAAAAACCCCAAGCCAAACTAGACTTGTACTATGTTTACAATAGATATGAATGAAGGAATACAAGAACTACAGTGTAAACCGAGACTAAAAGAGTGATATGATGATTTGAGTGTATCTCAAATAGCTTTCTTGAAGAGTTTCTGTTCTGCAGTCTTGTGTCTCCTTGTAGTCGAGCAAACATAATATATAAAGGAGTAGAGCAATGGTTATGTCAGCAACGTTCCAATTCAAGCAACGGCTAATTCTTTGAAATAGTAGATATACGTTAGCAATAACAACTCAGTAGATATATAAGAGATGTACTGTTATGAAGAAGTCAAGTAATATCCAAAGACAAGCTGAAAGAGTCCCACTAGCTGTTAGCTTATAATCTTAAAAGAAACAACTGCTTTTGAATAAGAATCCTTAATTATCCAAATTCCTAAAAAATCTCCAAGCCAAATATGAATTGGTAACCAAATATATATATATATATATATATATATATATTAGAAAGATATATTTCTATAAATATGATGGACTATAATTAAGGAACTTAGATAAGATTTCAAATTCAGTTTCAAGACACTATTACCTTGTATAACCTCCAGATTTCAATCTCCTTATTATACACTCCAATTCACATTTGAATTAGTCTTCATAACAAAACAGGTTTAGTTATAAATATAAACATCTAAATATTAGATTCCAAAAACTTAAGCTCATGGCAAATATAAACCAACCTCCTGCAGTAAACTTTTATGGGCTAGCATACAAAATGATTAATCCATGCAATAACCCATGCAAAACTATTATATAATTAATATGCATAAAAATATTTGATTAACAAGACCCAATTAGATTATAAGCCAATAAAAAATCAATTAAGCTCATATAAACATTGTCATCATTAAAACCACAAAGTATATATACTAACATTCTCCCCCTTTTCGATGATGACAATATATATACCATACCCCCCCCCTAAATACATGGCTCCGCCTAAATTTAGGCATATTTGTTAAACAGAATCTTTCAACATGACATATATATCAAATATCTCATGTTAATTGCATGTATATCAAATAACTTATGTTAAACAAATAGTACCCAAAATATAACAGTAAACATAAATCATATAGTCATATATCTGCTTAACCAACCAAAACAAATTCAAATGTTTATCAATAGATTCAAATATTTACCAAATTCCAAAACAGTTAAACAATTATCTAAATATTCAAAATATCCAAAATCCCTAATCAATAATATTCAAAATATCCAAAATCCCCAAACAGTAATATTCAAAATATCCAAAATCCTCAAAATCTCCTCCCTTTGACATCATCAAAAAGGAGAAATTAATTATCTTCTTAATTAGTCTCAAACAACCCATCTTCAATCTTCTTAGAAAGATCATTGAATTGAACATCTAAAGATTTAACCCTCTCAGTAACTGTGAGTACTCTATCGGATAAGGAATTGAGTGAAGCTAAAAAATTATGCATGAGTTCAAGCATTGTGTCGAACTTGAAATTCATATTAGTAACAAGATGAGAAAGGTCTAAATTTTTAGAAGCAGGAGGAATTGGAATAGAATGAGTAGTAGGTGAATGGGAAGGAGAAACAGTAGGATCAGGAATATCTTCTTCAATGTCCCAAGATAAAATATAGTCAGCCCCAATTTTGAGTTTTGAATTTTTAAAAACGAAGTCATCAATTACTTCAGTTAATTGAAAAACTTCTTCATTCTTAAAAGATATATCAAAATGAGTAAATATCTTTGTCAAAAAGCCACCATACGAAAAACATTTAGATTTAGTTTTAACACAACTTTCCATATGATTTAACATTAAAAGAGCACAATTAAATTTTGTTTTTGACAAAATAAGGGATGACGATATCAAATCTTGATAAGTCATTTCGGACCTACCACCAGTTCAAGGAATAAGATTTGCACGAATAAGCTTGTGAATCACACTATTTAATGGAGTTATTTCAAGAACTGTGGGTAAAGAAACAAACTCAGATTGTTGACTTGTTAATATTCTAACCTTATTGTTTTGATGATGACTTGATATTGTGTACTAATTTGTTTATTATGAAATTTCAAGAGGTTGATGAAAGGTTTATTATCTAAAGACTTTGAAGATTTGTGTCCTAAGATTAATATGTAAGGTCATTGCAAATACTTAATTTTTCAATACAAGGCTCTAGGGCATTTTATGTGTGCATTTAAGTTGATTAAAAAATTAATATTTTTTGCATACTTAATATTTTGCTAAACTATTTTGAATGTCCATATTTTATGTGGTTAGTATTTATATTGTCATGCATACAAAATTGAATTTATTTTTAAAAATAAATGCCACCACTTTTGATGCATATATGTTGGTAATGAATGGAAAGGCAGTATATGTGGCTGTAGAGTTTTACTTTAGTGAATCAGTTTTAATAAGTCAAATGAGCACAATTCTTGGAAATAGCAGATCATGGTTATCTTGGAGAGTTGGGTTTTGTTACACTTTCTATAAGTTAAGTAACTAATACTCCTATATTTATTGTGATATCTTTCTTATTGCCTGAACTTCGGAAATGATATATATTGACGCAATGAGATGAGATAAGAAAAGATACTTTACTTGATAATAATTAATATAGGAAGTTGAAGAGTCCATACGACTTATATATATATATATATATATATATATTTGTTTCCAACTGGATCATTTTGAAAGAGTCCAACATTTATTCGTAACAACCAAAGATAAATGGATTTGTTATTCCTTAGTCATTAACGGGAATATTTTTTGTTACTTATCTGCTGGCAACGTAAATATTCTTATACAACGGAACTGTGTTGTAGAGCAACGGTAATATTTGGTCTATAAAAGAAGAACTGATATCAGTGAACTATACAACACTTGAATTAATCTTTGCATTCATACACTTGAAAAACTATTCCATTATTCTTGGTGCAAATTCTCAGCTTCTGTGCAATTAATATTTAGATTATTTCTCAGCTATTTTCGTGAGCTTCATATTGGTGATATCTCTTTTACTATTTGATCATTGCATTCATTAGTTGAGCCTTGCATCGTTAAATTGCTTATTTGCTTTGATCATTAGACCTCTATATTTGTAATCTTATATTTTTAGACTAAGTGTTGTCTAAAGGAATTTAATCCAGGTGGATTAAGGTTTGATTAAAAACAGGTTCAAGGAAGCATAGGTGCTTAAGGGGTGCAATTCAAATTTGATAGAATCTATTTTGTAACAAGGGTCAATTTAAAGAAATAAAAGTGAGTCTCCAATACTAGTTGGTATTGGACGTGGACTATGCTATTATTATAGAGGGTAATAGTTGAACTACGTAAAAAATCTTGGTGTTAATTTTATTGCTTGTTTTACTTTAATTACTCACAAAAGCTTGTTAATTGACTTAACAATTAAAATTTAAATATTTGCATTATCTTAATATAATTATTTAACACTAAGTATTTTTATCTAAGTTATAATTTCAGCAAGATATTTTCATAAGATCAAATAGTCAATTCGGTAGGCCATATTCAGTCAGCAAGCTGCATTCATCAATATAATAGGCTATATTCGAAAGTTTTGTTTAAAGTTTAAAAATTGGTCATAGTTTATACCCACACTTATTCAACCCCCCTTCTAAGTGTGCCTTATCTGAATTTCATTTGGTATCAAAGCTTGGCTTTACTTACTTGGTCTTAAAGGTGACTTGTAGGGAAAGATTCTGACATGGCACAGTTCGGGAACAACAATCAAGAAGGTCAATCAACCAATAGACCTCCTTTGTTGTATGGAACAGAAAATTACAACTTCTAGAAATTTCGAATGAGGATTTACCTTAAAAGAGATCCTTGGGAATGGTGGGTTGTGGAGAACGGACCAGTTATTCCAAGGAAAGATGACGGTACTCCAAAGACTTTGCTAGAGATGGACTCAACTAAAAATTTCATGGTTTCCTATGATTCAAGGGCTATGAACACACTACTTAGTGGCATGGTACAGTCCGAGATTGACAAAGTTTCCTCATGCAACGCAGCTAAGGAAATTTGGGACACTCTAGTGGTGAGCCATGAAGGAACATCAAAGGTTCGAGAAGTTAAATTAAGAATGCTCATGCATGATTATGAAATGTTCAAACTCGAGAAAGATAAAACTATAAAGATGGCTCAAGCAAGGTTCCTTGTTCTTCTGAACTCCTTAAAGCTACTGGACAAATCCATTCCACAAAGTGAGATTAAACGTAAGTTACTTCGGGCTATGCTCAAGAGGTTTACTTCTAAAATTACTACTCTTCAAGATTCCTCTACTATTTCTACTATGGATACACTAACTCTTTTTAGTGAACTTGAGGAATATGAACATCAGTTAAAGAGGTAGGATGATGAGGAGGAAACTCCTCGAAGAAAGGTTTTAGCTCTTAATACAAGAAATGAAGAAGAGCTTGATGATGATTCGGATGAAGAGATTGCCATGATGTCAAGTAGGCTCAAAGGACTTCTTCAAAGGAAGAATAAACGAAAGAATACCCTCAACTCGAATAAAGCCAAAGTTAAGCAAATCGAGGAGACATGTTTTGAATATGGACGTCCATGGCACTTGAAGAAGGACTTCTTTCAACTAAAGAACAAAGGAAAAACAGGCTTTAAGGATAATAAGAGAAACAAGGCACTTGTCACTTGGAGTGATGAAGAAGAATCTGAAGTTGAGGTCGATGCCAAGGATCAAATAGCTCAAGTATGCTTTATGGGAATTGAAGGTGAATCAAATGAGGTATCCATTTTTGAGTTTAATTCTTTGAAACAAGAAAATGATAAATTAAAAGAAAAGAATGCATATTTGAAAGACTTGGTAAATACATTAATGAGTGAAGTAGACTCTTTAATAGATGAAAAGAAAGATATTAAAAAGGAATCTACATGTAAAGAAGAAAAGATTTTAATTGCTAAAATTGATTATTTAGATAATTATAACAAAATACTTTTCAATAAGGTAAGTTTTTTGAATAATGAAGTCCAAAAATTGACTAATGAAATAAAAATGAGAGATGTGTGTATTGATGCATTTAGTGATAAATCACCTGTTAAAACCTTTCCTAATAATGAACTTCAAAAAGAAATAGATTCACTAAAATCATCTCTTCCTAAATTTGTTCAAGGTGAAGAAAATTTAAATGTCATAATAGGTAAACAAAGACCGAGTTTTGAAAGACAAGGAATTGGTTATAATTTTATGCATAAAAAGGGTAATATGAAAATGCTAAAATTAAAATCATGTTTTAGATTAAATTATTGCTCTCCTTTCACAACATGTAGAAATTTTGGCATTAAAGGTCATTTGGACATAAACTGCTTTAAGAAAAATAAGATTAAAAAGGTATGGGTTAAAAAGGATGATTTACGTGCAACTATCATTAAAGGACCCAAAAAGATGTGGGTACCAAAAGGATGAATTATTTTTTCTTGATAGGTATGTCTCAAGGTAAGGGTTACATCTCAAAAATGGATTATTGATAGTGGATGCTCACGTCACATGATTGGTGACAAATCAAAGTTCATGGAGCTAAAAATCAAGAAGAAAAATGGTAAAGTTACATTTGGAGATAATCGAACATGCAAAATAATCGAAAAAGGTAAAATCAGAAATGGTAAGGTAAATATTGATAATGTACATCTTGTTAGTGGACTTGAATTTAATCTTGTTAGTATCAGTCAATTAATGGATAATGGTCACCAAGTTAGTTTTGATAAAGAAAAATGCACTATTTCTCATGGTACTAACAATGTTGCTCTAGTTGCACAAAAAGAAGGAAATATATACTATTGATTTTGAGCAACAAAATGAAGAACTATATCTTGTGTCTGTACAAGATGAGGCTAATTTGTGGCACAAGAGGATGGGACATGTTCACATGGATTTAATCAAGAAATTATCCTTAAAGAATCTTGTCAAAGGGTTGCCAAAAATAAAGTATGAAAAGAAGGGAATTTGTGTTCCTTGTCAACTCGGGAAACAAGTAAGAACATCATTTACGGCAAAGAATATGGTATCAACTTCTTCTCCTTTACAATTACTTCATCTTGATCTATTTGGACTAGAAAGACATCCTATTATAAATAGTAAGTTTTATGTATTTGTAATAGTAGATGATTTCTCTAGATATACATGGGTATTATTTTTGAGAACTAAAGATGAAGCATTTAAAGAATTTGAGAAATTAATAAGAAACTTGGAAACAAAATATAGTCTCAAACTTGTAAAGATAAGAAGTGATAATGGTACTTGTGACGCCTCCAAAATAGGTATACATCACCCATTCTGAGTTGTCAATAATATGGTACAGAAACAACTATAACTTTATTAATACATTTGTCGTGCAAAATACGACAACACTTAAACTGTGAATTTAAATTACAAATATTGTCTTCTAGACAATATCCACAACCAAATAAATCCTCATCATAATTATTAATACATTATTTTATAAAATGGTGAGGACTACTAAAACAACTTCTAGAACCATCACTTCATACCGCTAAGTTTTCGCCACATTCTCGCCTCCCGAGAAGAAAAATGGAACAACAAGGAAAAGGGTGAGCTCAACTAGCCCAGTAAAGAATATTATGACTAAGATAATATAGAACAAATTATCGTTAGTCCTCAACAGGGAAAAATTTGATAGAATACAATAGACAACAAATTTCAGATCAATATTCGCAGCGGAAAATAATAATTCATAGAATAGTTATGTAGAGAATGAAATCTACTAGTATCTATGAATTTAAAAGTCCATCATCAATATTTTATCCGTAACATCAATCAATATACATCTTCAATCAAATATTCATTTGCACTACAGCCAAAGATATTCATCGATTGGTCATGTTCATCTCAACACTGCTCATCTTTTACTACTGAGCCAAAGATATTCATAAGAAAATCAACCATCTTTACACTACTGAGCCAAAGAAATTGAAGAACATCATCATTTAGGACCGAGGATGATGAAAATATTTTTAAAGAAAGCGAATCCGGTGAAACAAAAGACAAGGATTAAGGATTAAGGATTCGTAATTCGGTTTATCCATGTCCAAAAATACCTCAATAATAATCATAGTGGAGTAAAATTCAAGAATGATCAAAACATGGATACAATCAAAGCTAGTATACATAATAAATATTTTGGACGAAAATGAAAATTTTTCATTTTTTGATGAATAGTGTCATATTCGTGAATAGTGTCGTATACGTGAATAGTAATCCCGACACAAAAAGTTTTAAATTTGATAAAAATTTTAGATCAATACTTCGGTATAATGATATTGAAAGAATAACATCATTATGAAAAAAATAACATCCCTTACCTCGAAAAGACGGTACTTTTGACTGAAAAACTGGATACAGGGCTGAAGGGAACTTGCACCGTATAACAACACTCAAAGTATACTCACAAGAATACGCTCAATATATCGAGAGAGAAAGAGAGAGAAGATTTCAGTTTCTAGTGTAATTTTCAATTCTAACCTAAGCACCCTATTTATAGGAAAATGCTTAGAACACCAAAACAGAAAATTTAATAAAATAATAATATATTTATTAAATTATCAAGCCCACCTTAGACAACTGATTTCAGCCCATTAATATCACATGTTGAGCCAACAAAAACGTTTTTCTTTAAAAAAATAATTAAAACTTCCAGAAATCAATTATTTCAGAATTTCAGAACTTCAATAATTCACAATAAATTGCCCTTTTGTCAGAAAAATTTGAACCACATGTCCTTTTCATAGAAAATCCATTCTTTACAACTTTGCAAAAGAAAGTTTTTCCAAATTCCAAACAGAAATTGACCGAAATCCACAAACGGGTGATTTTACAGGCTATAATCAATTTTCGGTCAATAATTGAGGTCTACCGACACACAAAATATGTGTTAATCATTTAATGCTACAAAAATACTCTTCCTCCTCATATACTCATATATCTCACATTCATTGTAAAAATATCACCATCAATATATTATTAAAATAATATATTTAATTGAATTATTTTATCAGAAAAAGATAAAATATTAATTTTTAACAATTATCACATTAAAATTTTCTCCATCTATATCCACATAAAATCAATATTTTCTTTATCATAAAAATCAATAATTAATTATTCACAAATAATATTACGTAATCACATTATCGATAAACAGGGCGGTTCTACAGAAAGAGAGGGCTTTCCAATAAGAATTTCTCCTTACTGGTGCTCAATTAGATGACCTAACCTCTCATTGATAGAACTTTCTAGACATTTCCAATAATGTTATCTAATAATATTATTCAAATAATATGAATTATTGCTCCGATAATAGAAAATACTGTGCTGTGACAATTATTAAAATAAAAGTAATATAAAATATCAACGCAACAATTATTGAATCAATAAAATCTTTGACGATTAACTAATGTAACAATTATTGAGTAAGTGCCTTCTACGTAAGGATCAATAATTCAAAATATTGTGCAATACCATGTCTTCTTTGCAACAACGCCGTAGACATCGTATTTTAACCACATTAGAATCAAGTGTTAATTGGTAATAACTACGCCATCATTTATAAACAACGATATTTGTCGTTTTTCTTCATCCAATCGCTTCAGTTATAGGGACCACACGAAAGGTCGCGCCATCGCATTTAATATTTCCTAAGCGGTAAGAATATTCCACGACCAAACGAATATTCCCCGACAACAATGAATATTTTATAACCACTTGCACATTTCACCCATAATTAACCACATTAATCAAAATAACCCTTACTATTTCAAAATAATAAATAGAGGAAATTTCATTTTATTAATAAAAAGTCGGGGTCTTATAGTACTGAATTTTAAAAAGGCTTTATAATATTTTGTGATAAAAAAGGAATCAATCATGAATTTTCAGCCCCTAGAACCCCTCAACAAAATGGAATTATGGAAAGAAAGAATAGGACATTATAAGAAACAGCTAGAACTTTGTTATAAGAAAGTAAACTTCCTAAAAAGTTTTGGGCCGAAGCTATAAACACTTCTTGCTATGTTTTAAATAGGGTATTTATTCATCCAATTATTTTGAAAACCCCTTATGAACTTTTAAATAACAAGATTCCTAATATAAGTTATTTCAAAGTTTTTGGATCTAAATATTTTATTCTAAATACTTGTGAAAACCTAGGAAAATTTGATGCTAAATCTTGTGAAGGAATTTTCATTGGGTATTCACAAAATAGTAAATCATATCGTGTATTTAATATTAACAAACTATGAGTTGAAGAATCTTTTCATATTACTTTTAATGAAACTCACAATGATCTTCCGAAAGAAAAAGATGAGGATGCAGGGAATTTGGAGATCTTAGTGAATCCAGCAAACCGGAAAAGTCAATTCAGCAAGCCGAATGGACAAATCCAGCAAGCTGGATTAGAAAACTCACAAGGAGTAGAACAAGAAACAACACGAGAGCTTGAAGTAGATTTCTCTCAACAAGAAGAGGTAATACATGATGTACAAATACCAAAGACTGCAAGATATCTCAAGAATCATCCACCAGAAAACATCCTTGGAGATATAAATAAAGGAATCACTACAAGGAGAGGATTGCAAAATCAATGTACATTTTCTGTATTCCTATCACAAGTTGAGCCAAAGAATGCTAAGGAAGCTATTCTAGATGAAAGCTGGCTAATGGCAATGCAGAAAGAACTTCAGCAATTTGAACGATGCCAAGTCTAGGAACTTATGCCTCCTCCTAAAGATGTTTTATCATTGGAACAAAGTGGGTATTCAAGAACAAGCTTGATGAGCATGGCACAATTACTCATAACAAAGGAAGCCTAGTAGCTCAGGGATACAATTAATAAGAAGGGATAGACTATGAAGAGATTTACTCTCCAGTCGCTAGACTAGAGTCCATCCGAATCTTGTTAGCATTTGCTTGTTACAAGAAGTTTAAACTTTATCAAATGGACGTAAAAAACGTCTTCCTCAATGGATACATCAATGAAGAGGTTTATGTAAAATAGCCTCCTAGATTTGAATATGAGAGATATCCAAACCATGTCTATAAGCTAAAGAAAGCTCTCTATGGGCTAAAGCAGGCTCCAAGGGCTTGGTACAAAAGGTTGAGTAAGTATTTACTTTCAAATGGTTTTATTAGAGGAAAAATTGATTCTACATTATTTATTAGGCATAAAAATAAAGATATTATTAGTGTACAAATATATGTAGATGATATAATTTTTGGTGCTACTAATGATTTTCTTTGTTAGTGGTTTTCTAAGTGCATGCACAAGGAGTTTGATATGATTTTAATGGGAGAACTTAATTATTTTTTGGGACTCCAAATTAAGCAAACAAAGGAAGGCATATATATCCATCAAACTAAATATAAAAAAGAGCTACTCAAAAGGTTTTGTTTTGAAGGATCAAATTCAAAGGTTACACCAATGAGCACTTCAATAAAGCTTACGTCTAATGAAAAAGGTATAGATGTGGAGGTAACTAAATCTCGAGGTATGATTGGACTTTTATTATATTTAACTATATCTAGATTAGATATTATGTATATTGTTTATTTATGTGCACGTTTTCAAGTAAAACCTAAAGAATCTCATTTACAAGCTGTTAAAAGAATTTTTAAATATTTAAGTGGTACAATCAATTTGAGATTATTTTATCCAATCTGTAATCATTTTGAACTAATGGGGTATTCAGATGCTGACTATGCAGGATGTCGAATTGATAGAAAAAGTACCAATGGTGCTTGCACATTTTTAGGTCATAGTCTTGTTACGTGACATAGTAAAAAGCATACTTCAGTTGTATTATCAACCACTGAGGGTGAATATCTAGTTGTTGGGAGTTGCTGCTCTCAGATATTATAGTTAAAACAAACTCTATGTGATTTTGATGTTTTGTGTGATAGTGTGCCTATTTACTGTGATAATTCTAGCACTATTGACATATCAAAGAATCTTGTTTTGCATTCACGCACAAAATATATAGAGGTTAGGCATCATTTTCTAAGGGATAATGTTTCAAAAGGTTTAATTAAATTAATTTTTATTCCAACAGAAAAATAATTGGCTGACATTTTTATAAAACCCTTAAGTGAAGAAAGGTTTTGCATGTTAAGGATAGAACTTGGAATGTGTATGGTATAAAATGATCACGTACTAAAATAGGTCATGCATAAAATGTCTCATATTTACAGTACATCTGCATTTTTTTTAAATGCGTCATGTTAATAAACATTATCTGTTCATAACCGAAGACTAAAAGAGATGTATCTGTTTGGCACAATTCACGGTAGATATCATTATGGGTTTTTAAATTTAAAAAGACAAGAGCTGAGGAGTGTTTATCTTATCAAGGAGTCCTTTTGACGTCCAACACTTTCTATTAAATACAGAGCGCCTCTTTTTCTCACACATACTCAGAAATTTCTTCATCATTCTTCAGCACTAACTCTTGTTTCTGTAATAACAATGAAGACTCGCGCCAACAAACGATCATCCGGCATCACCATCAAAGAAGGAAAACATCCACGGTCTCCTAATACTATGAGATCACCGAAGAAGTCCAAAAGACAAACTCGCCAAACATCTGTTCATGTCTCTTCCGACGATTCTGATGGGTCCGATTCCAGCTTTTTCTTCCTAAAAACATCCCCACAATCTCCTGGTTCGGAGCCTCCTCCTTCTCAACCAGAGTCACCATCTAATCTGGTAAACCCTTTCTCTGCTACTTCAGATTTGCCAGACAATTTCTTTAGGGGTCAGAGTTTTGAAGCTTGCTTCAAAACCTCCATTGCTACAAAATAGTTTGTTTATGAAAAAATTATGGATCTATTTTAATTTAAAAATTCTTATTTGGAAAAACTTTTTACTTCTTGTAGTATTTCTGCTATGTTCTTTCCCCCCCCCCCACTAGGGCATATCCCTGATTGATACAATAGTTTTACACAAATTTAGAGTGTAATGGGGATTGTTATACGTCCTTTGTGAAGGGAAAGTCATTATTTTTCATTGTTGTTGATTTTGGAAGTATTTTTGATATTTCATCTTCTGGTCCTTGTCCTTTTACCTTGAAAGGTGTTGCTAATATACCCTTTCCTCCCCTTGAGCAACTTCGCACTGTGATGAATGATTCATCTTTATCAACTCTGTTCACTCCTAAAACCGTTAATGTCTGTCCAATCGTGTGCATCTTATATAAATTACTTCGTTATAATCTGTTTCCACGAGTAGGTGGTGGAGCAGATTTTATTTATCAAGATCTTTTGGTTGTTGCTATGATTTTGAAAGGTGTTAGTTTTAATTACTCCCTCATGATGTTGTCCCGCATGCTTAGTTGTATTCCACAAGCTAAAAAGTGTCTGCCTTATGGATTATTTTTGACAAAAATGTTTCAGCATTTTAAAATCTTTCTTGATGATGAAATTGTGGTGTCACACAATGAATTCATTGATTCTGCTAATTTAAAACAATCCCATATCTCGTTTGTTGATGGTCTATTTGTTCGAATTTTTCCTAATCTTATTCCTACTCCACCGAGCTCTATTTTGTTCGATTTACCATCTGATAATCCTCCTTCCTCTACACTTCCTACTTCATCAGTTTCATCTCCAAAAGTAGTCGATTTGTTGACTCAAATTCTTAAAAATCAAGACTCCATGCGTACAGATATTCTGGATGTTAAACAAAGACTTTTGGTTATGGAAAAAGGAAAATTTCCCATTCGGACTAATGATTTGAAACAATGTTTTTCCCAAATCGAAGAAGAATTTATTGATTTACAAGCTGGTTTTGAGTTACAAACAACTACTATGGTCGAAGCTCTTCAAAGGAAAATTAATAGAAATTCTTGTCAATTGAGTCAGGAACTGAAGTTTATGAGTTACCAAATTGGAGAATTTGCTGACTTTATGGTTTTTCGAATGAATGACGTTGGAAGGAAGTTGCACTTTGACATGATGCACTCTCCAATCCCAGAATGGCCTCGATGTAATTGGATGGCCGAGTACGTTGGAGATTTTCTTGACTTGCCTCTACCCAATGAGACCTTTATTCCTCGTCCTTCTAGGTTTGCTCATGAATTTTCTATGGAAGAACGGATTCATCGTCTTCTTCATCGTCCCTATTTCACTTCTCATCCTCTACTTGTGATTCATGTTGATGACATTGACATCTGATGACTTTTTGTTGATGACAAAGGGGGAGACATTAGACGAGTTGGTTGCTGTGAAGAAGAAGTATGAAGAATGCTGATTTCATGATGATGTTTTTTGGTTTTATGTTTAAAAACGATTTGGTTGGCACCAATATTTGTTTAAGTTTGCTAAGATTCTATTTTTGATGGGTTATTTAAAACGATTTGGTTGGAGCTAGTATTTGATATTTCGTATTATCTTGCTAAAACTAACCAATTTGCAGGATGAATTATGCCTAAATAAAAGGCATGATGATAATCTATTTGGATATTGTTTATTTTAACCCAAATTTTTTTAATAAACATGAATTTAGGGGGAGTTATAATTTTTGGTGTTGTCATTATCAAAACGGGGGAGAATATTAACTTGTTAATATTCTAACCTTATTTTTTTGATAATGATTTGATATTGTGTACTAATTTGTTTATTATGAAATTTCAGGAAGTTGATGAAAGGTTTATTGTCTAAAGACTTTGAAGATTTGTGTCCTAAGATTAATATGTAAGGTCATTACAAATACTTAATTTTTTAATACAAGGCTCTAGGACATTTTATGTGTACATTTAAGTTGATTAAAAAATTAATATTTTGTGCATGCTTAATATTTTGCTAAAATGTTTTTAATGTCCATATTTTATGTGGTTAGTATTTATATTGACATGCATGCAAAATGAATTTATTGTTAAAAATAAATGCCACCACTTTTGATGCATATATCTTGGTAATGAATGGAAAGGCAGTATATGTGGCGGTAGAGTTTTACTTTAGTGAATCAGTTTTAATAAGTCAAATGAGCACAATTCCTGGAGAGTTGGGTTTTGTTACACTTTCTATAAGTTACGTAACTAATACTCCTGTATTTATTGTGATATCTTTCTTATTGCCTGAACTTCGGAAATGATATATATTGACGTGCAATGAGATAAGAGGTAACAGACTTTAATAGTAATAATTAATATAGGAAGTTGAAGAGTCCATATGACTTATATCTGTTTCCTACTGGATCATTTTGAAAGAATCCAACATTTATTCGTAACAACCAAAGATAAATGGATTTGTTATTCCTTAGTCATTAACGGGAATATTTTTTGTTACTTATCTGCTGGGAACTTAAATATTCTTATGCAACGGAACTGTGTTGTAGAGCAACGGTAATATTTGGTCTATAAAAGAAGAACTGATATTAGTGAACTATACAACACTTGAATTAATCTTTGCACTCATACACTTGAAAAGCTATTCCATTATTCTTGGTGCAAATTCTCAGCTTCTGTGCAATTAATATTCAGATTATATCTCAGCTATTTTCGTGAGCTTCATATTGGTGATATCTTTTTTACTATTTGATCATTGCATTCATTAGTTGAGCCTTGCATTGTTAAATTGCTTATTTGCTTTGATCATTAGACCTCTATATTTGTAATCTAATATTTTTAGACTAAGTGTTGTCTAAAAGAATTTAATCCAGGTGGATTAAGGTTTGATTACAAACATGTTCAGGGAAGCATATGTGCTTAAAGGGTGCATTGGTGCACAAGGAGCAAGTGTGCTCAAGTGAATTATTGTAATTCAAATTTGATAGAATCTGTTTTGTAACAAGGGTCAATTTAAAGAAATAAAAATGAGTCTCCAATACTAGTTGGTATTGGACGTGGACTAAGCTATTATTATAGAGGGTAATAACTGAACCACGTAAAAAATCTTGCTGTTAATTTTATTGCTTGCTTTACTTTAATTACTCACAAAAGCTTGTTAATTTACTTAACAATTAAAATTTAAATATTTGCATTATCTTAATATAATTATTTAACACCAAGTATTTTTCTCTAAATTATAATTTTAGAAAGATATTTTCATAAGATCAAATAGTCAATTCGATAAGCCATATTCATTCAGCAAGCTGCATTCCTCAATATAGTAGGCTATATTCGAAAGTTTGGTTTAAAGTTTAAAAATTGGTCATAGTTTATACCCACACTTATTCAACCCCCCCCCCTTCTAATTGTGCCTTATCTGAATTTCACAGATGTGGGACAATCTTTAACAATGCGCAATTGTTGCAAAACAAAGAGGTTTTAAAATTCCAGTGGTCCTTTTAGAGTGAATGGGGAAGGGCCAAAACATGGTATGTCAAACAAAACACCTAGCAAGGCAAAGTCAATTAAAATAGTTTTGTTTTGCACAAAGGAATAAATCTAATTATGTGTAACTGACAAATTCCCATTAAATTGCTTAATCAATTTGGGATAGGCCAAGGTTGGGGGAAATAACAAGATAGATAGACCAATTTGATTAAAAATTTCAATAACACCAATAGTATAAAAAAGAACTAGGTCGACAGGTTTGCCATACACGATGGGTTTATTGACCATTAATTTATGAAATTGATTTGCAAATTTGTGGGATCGAAAAATAAGAGTTGAATCATGAGTGCTAGAAATAGAAGTGCAATTGGGTATACTCACAGCAACTCGGTTTTTACCCTTAGATGTTTCCCCTGTCTTCTTCATCTTCTTTGAAGAAGTTCCCAAATCAGAGACCATCTTGGAGAGGTTTCTATTCAGGTGACACTCAGCTCTTGGCCCCCTTGATGAAGACACTCCATCTTGATGATCTGACGCTTGAGATGCTACTTCCGTCGTCTTGGGTCGTTGTATCGGTTGCCGTCTGGTATTGAAGATAAACTCGCCCCTTGTTTTGGTCATTAATTCTATGGAGATTATGTAAAAGATTGAAGCAAATAGTGAGAAGAACAAACCTTAGGTTGGTGAGAAAAAAGAGTGACAGAAGGAACAAAGGAGATGAAGGGTTTTGTTTAAAAAAATTCTGTTACGGATATCATAGAAAAAGAGAAGAAGTAAAGAATAACGAATAAGGAAAAAATAGATAACAGAATACTAAAAGGATTTAGATACCAAATCAGTTTAGAATTTGGTCCAAGAAGAGTGGAAGATGAAGAGTTTTTTTAAAAAAAAAAAAACTAAAAACGGGTAAGAATTGATAAAAAAAAATCTCTTAGAGTTTTTATTCCCGCTCAAAAACCAACATAACAAATACCAATTGTGCCCCCATAAACTGAAAATATCAATTTTACCCTTATGTAAATAAATTCAGAATGCTAACTCACATAAAACAAGTATAAAAACAAATATTTTATATAATGTGAGATGAATCCTAATATAATTTTTATTTCAGAAAGAAACATATAATAAACTGAAATATATATATATTTTAATTTTATGATTTTTTTATTAATTTTTTTTAAATATTTTTTTATTAAAAAAAATTCTAACCACATACAGACATTCCAAGTTCTCTTCTCAAAGTGCAAAAACGCTCTTCACGTAAAGGTTTTATAAAAATGTTAGCAAGTTGATGTTCATTAAGGACAAATACTAATTTAATTAACCCTTTAGCAACATTATCTCTTAAAAATGATGTCTCACTTCAATATACTTAGTACGAGAATGAAGCACATGATTTTTTGAAATATCAATTGCACTAGTATTGTCACACATAATAGGCACATTTTCACATATTACATTAAAATCATGAAGAATTTGAATCATCCATAAAATTTGTGAACAACTACTACCTGCCGCCAAATATTCACCTTCCGTAGTAGACAAGACAACTGATGTTTGTTTTTTGATGTGCCAAGCCACAAGACTTTGTCTTAAAAATTCACAAGCACCACTTGTGATTTTTCTATCAACTTGGCACCCTGCATAATATGCATCTGAATATCCAATCAGTTCAAAGCTAGGAGATACAGGATAGAATAAGCCAAAATTAATTGTACCAGATAAATATTTAGATATTCTTTTTACCACTTTAAGATGAGATTCTTTCGGTTGAGCTTGAAATCTAGCACAAAGGCATACACTATACATAATATCCGATCTTGATGCAGTTAAATAAAGTAAACAACCAATCATACCTCAATACATTGTCACTTCAACATCTTTACTTGTAGCATCTGCAGTAAGCTTGATGGTAGTACTCATTCATGTTAACTTCAGTTTGCTATTTTCAAAACTGAATCTCTTTAATAACTCCTTTACATACTTGGATTGGTGAATGTGAATCCCTTCATTGGATTGTTTAATTTGAAGCCCCAAGAAATAGTTTAATTCGCCCATAAGGCTCATATCAAACTCATTATGCATACATTGGGAAAACCACTCACACAAAGAGTTAGTAGTAGCTCCAAAAATTATATCATCCATATAAATTTGAACAATTAATAAATCTTTATTTTTGGTTTTAATAAAAAGAGTAGAGTCAATTTTACCACGATTAAAATCATTTTCTAATAAAAACTTACTTAGTTAGTCTTTCATACCAAGCTCTTGGAGCTTGTTTTAATCCATACAAAGCCTTTTTTAATTTAAACACATGATGTGGACATTTTTTATTTTTGAAACCGGATTTAGCAGTTTGGCTTCCACAACTCAAATTGTTATTTCCTGCAGAATCCTCATCTTTTGACAGATCATGGTTAAATTCATTAAATATTACATGCACTGATTCTTCAACATTTGACTTGTCAAGATTATAAACCCTATATGCCTTACTATGTACTGAATAACCAAGAAAAATAGCTTCTGTTGATTTTGCATCAAATTTTCCAAGATTACCATTAGTATTTAAAACAAAACATTTAGTACCAAATACTTTAAAATAATTAATATTAGGAATCCTTTTGTTTAGTAACTCATATGGTGTTTTCAATAATATGGGTCTAATCAATACTCTATTTAGAATGTAACATGCAGTACTTACAGCCTTTGCCCAAAATTTTTTAGGCAGCTTACTTTCTTGAAGTAAAGTTCTTGCAGTTTCTTGGAGAGTACGATTTTTGCGTTCCACTACACCATTTTGTTGTGGTGTTCTTGGTGCAGAAAACTCATGTGTAACACCTTTCTCACTACAATATGGTATAAAGTCTTTTCCAAATTCTCCACTATGGTCACTCCGTATACTAATTAGCTTGAGGTTGTGTTTTGTTTCAACATTCTTTATAAGCTTTTCAAATTCTGCAAAAGCTTGATCTTTAGTTTTCATAAATAAAACCCATGTAAATCTTGAAAAATCATCAACAATAACAAAAGCATAATGATTATTTCCTAAGCTAACATATCTCTCGGGTCCAAATAAATCAAGATGCAATAATTGAAGAGGTAAAGAAGTTGATACCTGATTTTTGCTTATAAAGGAATTTCTTGTTTGCTTACCTAACTAACATGCATTACAAATCCCAGTCTTTTCATATTTTAGCTTTGGCAATCCTTTGACAAGGTTCTTGGTAGCTAGTTTGTTAATCAATTTCATATGCACATGTCCTAACCTTCTATGCCATAAAATAGTTTGATCTTGAATAACAGTTAAACAAATATCTTCATTTTGATTATCAAAATTAATTGTATAAATATTACATTCCCTTTTAGCAATAAAAGGAAAATTGTGAGAAGCGTGAATAATAGAGCATTTTTCTTTTTCAAAAATTATTTTATATCCACTATCCATTAGTTAACTTACACTAATTAAATTATATTTTAATACATGTTGAACATTATCAAGGAAAACCTTACCATTTCTAACTTTACCTTTACCGATGATTTAACATGTGGTGTCATCTCCAAAGGTAACAGTTCCTCCCTTCTTGTAGCTAGTGAAATGAATTTAGTACTATCACTCGTCATGTGTCTAGAACATCCACTGTCGAGTACCCATTTATGTGATGATACTTTTGCTTTTAAACATACCTACAAAACAAAGAAGTAGCTCATCGTTTTGGTACCTAAATCTATCTGGGTCCAGTATTGTCAGTAACAATTAAATCTCTTTTCTTTACCCAAACTTGTTTTATTTTAATTTTATTACAGTTTTTATCAAAATATCCTTTTAAACCATAATTTTTGCAAGTAACAAAAGGTGAGCAATAAAGAGACTTGTTCCTTGGTTTATTATTTATTACTCTAATTTTATTAGTAGTACTTGTAATGTTCTTAACAGGATTGTAATCAATTCCTTGTTTATCTAGACTTGACCTTTGAGCACCTAACATTATATTTAAATTCTCTTCCCCTTGAACAAATTTTGCAAGATCCTTTTTCAATGAAATTATTTCTTCCTCATTATAATTTTGCATGTTTAATATTTTTTCATCATTAAAAGCATCAATACAAGTATCTCTCATTTTCAAACTTTCTTTTAAAACATCATTTTCCTTTTTAAGATCATTAAATTCTTCATTTAATTTGTTTGCACGATTATATAGAATTTTATTATAGTTATCAAGATATAATCAATTTTAGCATTTAACTTAGATACTTCACTTGATGTGCAATCTTTAACTATTTCTTGTTTTTCTTAAATTAATGTTTCTGTAAGACCCCAACTTTTTATAAATAAAATTGAATTTTCCTCTATTCATTATTCTGAATTAATAAGGTGTTAATTTGATATAATGCTTTGATTATGGGTGAAATGTGCAAATTTTGCAAAATAAGCAAGTGGTTATAAAATATTCATTGTTGTCGGGGAATATTCGTTTGGTATTAGAATATTCTTGTTGTCGGGAAATATTAAATGCAACGGTATGTGACCATTCAGGGGACCCCATGTGAAAAATGGTTGGATGAAGGAAAACGACAAGTATGAGTTTTTATAAATAACGACGTAATTATTACCGTTAACACTTTTGGAATACCTGGTGGCTAAAATACAGTAATACGCGTGGTTGAACAATAGCACACGGTATTGCACAGTATTTTTGAATTATTAATTCTTGCATAAGAAGGCACTACTCAATAATAGTTCTGATAATTCTTTATTCAATATTTTATTTTATTGGTTCAATAATTCTTTGCATTGATATTTTATATTATTATTGTTTTTCAATAATTGTCATGACAAGATTTCCCATTATCATATCAATAATTCATATTATTTGAATAATATTATTAGATAGCATTATTGACAATGTATAGAAAGTTATGTCGAGGAAAGGGGTTAGGTCATCTAATTGCCCCCCACTAAGGAGAAATCCTTATCGGAAAGCCCCCTCTTTCCTAGGAACGACCTGGTTGTCATTATTGTGATTCTGTAATATTATTTGTGAATAATTAATTATTGATTTATATGATAAGGAAATATTTATTTTTATGTGGATATAAATGAAGAAAATATTTATTTTTATGTGGATATAAATGAAGGAATTAATGTTGAGGTGTTTTATCAGTATTTTGTCGAAATGGAGGTATTAAAAATCATCTGTATATGGATTTTGGACATTTTCTATTTGAAATTTGGAAAAACTTAAAGCTACAAAGTTGTAGAGAATTCGATCTCTTATGGAATGGACATAAAATTCATATTTTTCTGATAAAAGGGCTATTTATTATGAATTATTGAAGTTTTAGAAAATAAATGTTTTTATTTAAAAACATGGTGGGCCCCACTTTTGGTTGGTGTAGAAAATCTGATCTTGGTGGGCCCCACTAGAGGTGTGCTGAGTTTTGGGCAAAGATGGTGGGCGTAAATTTTTTTTAATCAATTAATATTTTATTAATTTAGTCTCCTTTGGCGTTCTAGCATTTTTCTATAAAATAGGATGCTTAGTTAAAATTGAAAATCACACCAGAAACAAGTTTTCTCTCTCTATATTATCGAGTGTATTTTGTGAGTATTTAGATACTTTGAAAGTTAATATTCAGTGCAAGTTTCCTTCAGCATCATATCCGATATTCCATTCAGAAATACTGTTCTTTTGAGGTAAGTGATGTTATTTTCTTCGTAAATGATATTATTTTCTTCAATATCATTATGCCGAAATATTGATATAAATTTTATTGTGGAATTTCTACCTTTTCGTGTCGGGGTTACTATTCACGTATACGACACTATTCACAAATACGACACTATTCACCAAAAAATGATTTTTTTTTCTTTTTTGTCCAAGATGTCTATTATGGTTACTATCTTTGATTGTATCCATGCTTTGATCTGTATTCTTGAATTTTACTCCACTATGGTTATTATGGAGTATTTTTGAACTTGGATAAACCGAAGTACGAATCTCTAATATTTGTTTTTTTGTCTCACTGGATTCGTTTTTTTAAAATTATTTTCATCATCCTCAGTCCTAAATGATGATATTACTGAATATCTTTGGTCTGTAGTGCAAAGATGAATGATTACCTAATGAATATCTTTGGCCTGTAGTGCAAAGATGAACAGGTGTTGAGATGAACATGACCAATTGGTGATACAAATGAATATCTTTGGCCTGTAATGCAAAGATGAATATTGATTCAAGACATATATTGATTTTTGTTACAGGGATAAAATATTGATGATGGACTTTTAAATATTAGAAGATAGTAGAATTCATTCTCTACTTAAGTCTTCTAATGGATTGTTGTTTCCGCTGCAGTTGTTGATCTAAAACTTGTTGTTTATTATATTCTATCAGATTTTTCCCTATTGAAGACTAATAATGATTTTTTGTATATTATCTTAGTCATAATATTCTTTACTGGGCTAGTTGAGCTCACCCTTTTCCTTTTTATTCCATTTTTCTTCTCAGGAGGTGAGAATTTAGCAAGAACTAGCCGGGGTATGGAGTGATGATTCAAGATAGTTGTTTTAGTAGTCCTCACTATTTTGTAAAATAGTGTATCAATAAATGTAATGAGGACTTATTTGAGTGTGGATATTGTCTAGAAAACAATATTTGTATTTAAACTCACAGTTTATGTGTTGTCGTATTTTGCACGACAATTGTATTAATGAAGTTGTAATTTTTTCCTGTACCATGTATTTGGCGACTCAGAATGGGTGATGTATACCTATTTTAGGGGCATCACTGTTTCTACCTTTTTCATTAAATCATTTATCCAATTTTTTAAATGAGCATTTTTCTCTTTAGTACGAATATTTTCATTCTTTAAAACTAGATAATCAGAAATAGTAATATCACCAAGTTCAGAGTTTACCTCGGATGATTCTTGATTGCACAATCCAGTGAAACAAAGTTAAACAATTTCATCTTCTTGCTCTTCATGATTGGACTCATCATCGCTCTATGTCATTAATGCCTTTCCTTTTGAATTGCTTGCTTTGTTCTTCCTTTTTAATTGGAAACTGTCTCTCTTGAAATGTTAGGGCCTTCCACATTCAAAACAGGTATCTTCTTGTGGCTTTTGCTTGGCGTCTTTCTTGTTGTTGAATGTCTTGCCTTGGAACTTTGATTTCTTCTTTCTAATCAGCTCTCCCAATTTTCGGGACATCATAGCTATTTTTTCATCGAAATCTTCATCATCACCTTCTATGTAGCTTTCAACTTGAAGAGCAAGGTCTTCCTTTTAGGTCCTTCATCTTCTTCATCATACCTCTTTAGTTGATTTTCAAATTCTTCAAGCTGTCCAAATAAAGTTAGAGTTTCCATCGTACTGATTGTAGTTCTTGAAGAGTTGTAACTTTTGGTGCGAACCGTTTGTGTGACGCCCTCAAAATAGGTATACATCACCCATCTTGAGTCGCCAGATACATGGTACAAAATTCACATACAACTTAATTATACAACAGTCGTGTAAAATATGACAAAACATAATCTAAGAGTTTTAATAAGAATATTGTCATCTAGACAATATCCACACTCAATGGAGTCCTCATTACATTTATTATCACACTATTTCATAGAATAGTGAGGACTACTAATGCAAACATCTGGACCGTCACTCTGTTCTCCGACTAGTCCCAACTACGTTCTCATTTCCTGAAGAGAACCATGAAAGAAAAGGGTGAGCTCGACTAGCCTAGTAAGAAATATTATGACTAAGATAATGCATAATAAATTATCCTTAGCCTTCAACAGTATAACAATTGATAGAATATAATAGACAACAAGTTTTAGATCAAAAACTGCAGCGGAATAAGCAATCCATTAGAAGGGCAAGTAGAGCATAAAATCTACTATCTTCTATGATTTAAAAAGTTTTTCAACAATTTTATCGCTGAGACTCAGCTTAATAAATAAAATCGAATCATCCCTGCACCACGGTCAAGGATATTCATGTAATCATCAATGGTCATGATTATACCAAATAATCCCTGGTCATAATCATACCAACAACTGTCCATCAATGAACTATAGGCCAATGGGGACTTTCACTACATCATTCGTCACATTACGGTCATGATTATACCGAATAATCCCTGGTCATAATTATACCAAGTCCATCTATGCATGTAAGCTAAAGATGACTTTCATCACAATATAAGCATGAGGATGATGACAATGACATAATAATTCAATAAAAAAAGTTCAAGGATAAATTTTAAAGATTTATAATTTAATTTATCCAGAATTCAATAACGTCCAATTTATCAACATGATATTGCTTTGTGGAGTAAAATTCAAGAATGCTCAGAAGAATATTTTCATGAAAAGATACAGGATGAAGCGCAAATATCCAGGATATTCTACTAATTTCATGGAGTATAGAAGCCAAAACTTTAACCCACTGAGTATAATAGAATATATGAAACTGCAAATGGATTTTCGCCCGCCATGCGGTAATCCATGTAGACAGATCATTTCCAACAGAATAATAAAGAATGGAATAACAGAAGAATTCACCATGCATGCGATAGACCGCACAGATAGGTTATTCCAACAGAATAATAAAGAATGGAATAAAGAAGACTTCACCATGCATGCGATAGACCGCATGCAGCGAGGTTATTCCAATGAATAATAAAGAATGGAACGGTCATGCGTAATCCTTGACCGGCTGGGATATTCCAATGAATAATAAAGAATAGAATTAGGTCGTGCGTAATCGCGCACCGGCTGGATATTCCAGCAAGAATAATAAAGAATGGAATATCAACAGAATTCACCGAGCACGCGATATAGGCCTTGCAGGCACGAGTTATTCCAGCGAATAATAAAGATTGGAATAACAGAAGAATTTCACCATGTATGCGGTACTTCACATAAATGAGTTATTCCAACATAATAATAAAGAATGGAATATGAAGAATTTCACCATGTATGCGGTACTTAGATAAGCAAAGTTATTCAACATAATAATAAAGAATGGAATAACAATAGCACTCTTCATGAATACGAAAGAAATAATACCCCTTACCTTAGAAGAAAACTGGAATAGGGAGGTAGCAGACTTCTCTTCTTCTTTCTCTCTATAATTTCTCTCTATAATAATTGCTCTATAGCTTTAGTGAATTAGTGAGAAATGAAGGAAGAATGAGCTTCTATTTATAGGAAAATATAGTTTCGATAATTGCACGTTTTGGGGCTCAAAATATTACTGATATAATTACATTTGTTATTCCATTCTTTATTATTATGTTGAATATATCACATGCATGCGGATTACATGCATGACCACGGTTCCATTCTTTATTATTATGTTGGAATATATCACATGCATGCGGTCTATCGCATGCATAGTGAATTCTTCAGTTATTCCATTCCTTATTATTCTGTTAGAATAACCTGTCTATGTGGATTACCGCATGTATGGTGAATGATCATTCGTATTCATTCCTTATTAAATTGTGGAAATGATCTATCTACGTGGATTACCGCATGGCGGGCGAAAATCCATTTACAGTTTCATATATTCTATTATACTCAGTGGGTTAAAGTTTTAGCTTCTATACTCCATGAAATTAGTAAAATAACCTGGATATTTGCGCTTCATCCAGTATCTTTTAATGGAAATATTCTTCTGAGCATTCTTGAATTTTACTCCACAAAGCAGTATCATGTTGATAAATTGGACGTTATTGAATTCTGGATAAATTAAATTATAAATCTTTAAAATTTATCGTTGAACTTGTTTTTATTGAATTATTATGTCATTGTCATCATTCTCATGCTTATATTGTGATGAAAGTCATCTTTAGCTTACGTGCATAGATGGACTTGGTATAATTATGACCAGGGATTATTTGGTATAATCATGACCGTAATGTGACGAATGATGTAGTGAAAGTCCTCATTGGCCTATAGTTCATTGATGGACAAATTGTTGGTATGATTATGACTGTGGATTATTCTAAGATAATCATGACCATTGATGATTACATGAATATCCTCGACCGTGGTGCAGGATGATTTGATTTTATTTATTGTCGAGTCTCAGCGATAAAATTGTTGAAAAACTTTTTAAATCATAGAAGATAGTAGATTTTATGCTCTACTTAACTCTTCTAATGGATTGATTATTCCGCTGCAGTTTTTGATCTAAAACTTGTTGTCTATTATATTCTATCAGTTGTTATACTGTTGAAAGCTAAGGATAATTTATTCTGCATTATCTTAGTCATAATATTTCTTACTAGGCTAGTCGAGCTCACCCTTTTCTTTCATGGTTCTCTTCAGGAAATGAGAACGTAGCTGGGACTAGTCGGGGAACAGAGCGGCGGTCCAAATGTTTGCATTAGTAGTCCTCACTATTCTATGAAATAGTGTGATAATAAATTTAATGAGGACTCCATTGAGTGTGGATATTGTCTAGATGACAATATTCTTATTAAAATTCTTAGATTATGTTTTGTCATATTTTACACGACTGTTGTATAATTAAGTTGTATGTGAATTTTGTACCATGTATCTAGCGACTCAAGGTGGGTGATGTATACCTATTTTGGGGGCTTCACAGTTGGTATCAAAGCTTAGGGATATGATCCCTGGCTGAGATGTGAGATAAGAACTAGGAAGGGAGAGACGGTGAATTCCTTCGCTAGTATGACCTACCTAAGTTTATTTGGTATTTAATTGGTCGGTCAGATTATAGGGATAATATATGATATGTTAATTAACCCTTGTTTTGTGGCAGTATTAAAAAATGGCATCCTAAAATTTTGAGATAAACAATGAAGCACATGAGATCGTGGAGTCACCACAGATTAATACCCAGGATAATGTGCAACAAGAAGACAATAATCCTCAGGTAAACAATAACACCGATGAAATGGTGAACGATGGGATGTTCAGAGGCTTTATGCAATTCATGCAACATCAGGTGAGGGAGACTCCTGTCCAAAATGCAGGTGGAAACACTGAAAACTCTCAGATAGTCACCGCTAAGAAGTTCAAGGAGCTGGGACCACCGGAGTTTTTTGGAGAGCCAAAACCACTTAAGGCGGAGACATGGATAAAGAAGATCAACTAGATATTTGATGTCTTGGGATGCTCCGAGGAGCAAAAGGTTCCCTTTGCCACCTTCATATTGCGAGCAGAGGCAGATTATTGGTGGGAATCCATAAAGCGTACTCAACCTGCCACACTGAGGATGTCTTGGGAGAAGTTCCAAGAATATGACCGTGGCGCAGTAGAGTTCATCAAGCTTGAGCAAAATAATATGACCGTGGCGCGGTACGAAGCTAAGTTTGCCGAGTTATCTCGGTTTACGTCCCACTTGGTTGATAATGAGGAGAGAATGACGCAGATGTTTCTAAGAGGTTTGAAACCCGAGGTACGTCAATACCTTATCTCTCACAAACTTTGCTTATATTCAGATGTTGTGAATAGGGCTCAATTATTGGAACGCGATAATGAGTCAACCCAACCAAAGGAGAGCAGCCGGCAAAATGATAATACCAGTGGTAGCAGTCATCGAAGCGGTGACAATAAGCGTGGAGGGAATCAACATGCCAGAAATGGTAATCACTTCGGTGGTAATCATGGCCATGACAATAAGAGTGGACATTTCAAGAAGAGGAGATTTAACAATGATGGAAAGACGTCAGCACCAACACTTGTTGTTAAGGAAGGAGAACGACCGTCGGTCGTATGTTAGAAATGCGGAGGGGAGGGACATATCAGTCCAAACTGCGTGATACAGTTCAAAGCTTGTTACAATTATGGAAGAGAAGGTCACCTAGCCCAATTTTATCGTTTACCGAAGACAAGTCCAGCTGGGATGGAGGCACCAAAGGCCGTCCCAGAAAAGTCAAAGCTAGTAGTACAAAGGAGAGCATTTGTCGTGACCTCCCAGAAAGCAAGGAACTTGAACGAGGTCATCACGGGTAAGCTTATCATAAACTCTAGTGAAGTATATACCTTGTTTGATACTGGTTCTACCCATTCTTTTATTTCTCCTACTTGCACTCAACGTTTAAATTTGACTCCGGAGAAATTAGACTTTGACTTATCGGTTAAAACTCCGTTGGGAGAAACCTTCATTACATCCATTGTTTATAAGTCTTGTTTGATTCAAATCGGTAACCGCACGTTACCTGTCAATCTTATTTCTTTAAAAATACTTGCAATTGATGTGATTTTAGGGATTGATTGGTTAACTACCCATCATGCTAAAATCAATTTTTTCGTAAGGTTGTTAGCTTTCATATTCCTAACCAAGCTATTATGCGAATTCAAGCAACCAAACCACTAAAATCAATCACTGTCATATTAAGCCATAAAGCTATTCGTTTATTGAAAAAAGGATGTCAAGCTTTCTTAGCCCATGTCACGGATTTAAATAAAAATATGTCGATTTGAATGATATTTCTATTGTTAATAAATTTCTGGACGTATTCACGAAGAACTTCTGGCCTACCCCAGGCGTGAAATTGAATTTTGTATCGACCTTGAATTGAGACAAAACCCATTTCCAAAGCCCCATATCGAATGGCTCTATTGAACTTCGAGGAGTTAAAAACCTAACTATAGGAATTGTTATATATCGGTTTCATTCGTCCAAAACGTCTCCTTGGGGTGCTCTGTTATTATTCATGAAGAAGAAAGATGGAAGTATGCGACTTTGTATTGATTATCGGGAGTTGAATCATGTCACCATCAAAAATATGTACCAGTTGCCTCGCATTGATGACCTGTTTGACCAGTTGCAAGGAACCAAATTCTTTTCAAAGATTGATCTTTGTTCCGGATATCATCAGTTGAAGATTAAAACTGATGACATTCCAAAGATTGCTTTCAGAACTCGGTACGGGCATTATGAATTCCTAGTCATGTCTTTTGGATTGACTAATGTTCCTGCTACCTTCATGGACATGATGAACCTTGGTCGTCTTTATTGATGACATCCTCATATACTCCAAAAGCCGTGAAGACCATGAGCAACACTTGAGGCTGATACTTCAAAAGCTTCGTGAGAACAAGCTTTATGCCAAGTTAAAGAAATGTGAGTTCTGGCTTGAGGAAGTTTCATTCCTTGGGCACGTGATATCAAATCATGGAATATCTATTGACCCAGTAAAGATTGAAACAATCCAAAGCTGGGAGCAACCAAAGTCAGTGACCGAAGTACGTAGCTTTCTCGGCTTAGCTGGTTATTATCGGAGATTCGTGGAAGGATTTTCTCGAATCGCTACTCCATTAACTCAGCTAACTCGAAAAGATACAAAGTTCGGTTGGTGCGAGGAATGTGAGAAGTGTTTTCAAGAACTCAAGGGAAGACTCATTTCAGCACCTGTTCTGACAATAACATCTGACTCGGAGGGATTTGTCATCTACAGTGATGCTTCAGGCAAAGGGTTAGGATGAGTTCTCATGCAACAAGGGAAAGTCATAGCTTATGCCTCATGACAACTCAAAGTATATGAGAGGAATTATCTTACTCATGATCTAGAGTTGGCAGCAGTCGTTTTTGCGCTTAAGATTTGGAGGCATTACCTGTATGGAGAGAAGGTGGAGATCTATACAGATTATAAAAGCCTCAAATATTTCTTCACTCAATAGGAACTCAACATGCGGCAACGAAGATGGCTTGAGCTGTTGAAAGATTATGATCATACCATCCAATACCATCCTGGAAAAGCGAACGTAGTAGCTGACACATTGAGTAGAAAATCATATGCGGGTACGAGTGCAATATTGTCAACGCAAAGACCCATTTTGTATGACTTACGAAGGATGGAGATAGAGTTAAAAACTCCAGGGACCCATGTGACGATGACGAATATACGAGTAGAACCGACTTTAATCGATAAAGTTAAAGGCTTTCAAGCTACGCACTGGAGGCCGATGCGTATGAGGAAGAAAGTGCAAGAAGGTGCTATTTCTAAGCAAGAATCGATGAAGAAGGAATACTTGAGTCAACTCCGGACTTTGTGTTCTAACGATTTCGACTTGAAGTATAGAATCATGATGGAGGCGCACAACACACCGTTTGCAATCCATCCTGGGAGTACCAAAATGTATCGTGATCTTCGACATATATTTTGGTGGAGCAATATAAAGAGAGAGATAGCGAGGTTTATCTCAAGGTGTCTAACTTGTCAACGAGTCAAGGCGGAGCATCAAGTGCCAAAAGGTCCATTGCAACTACTTGAAATTCCAGAATGGAAGTGGGAGCACATTACCATGGATTTCGTTACTGGTCTTCCCAAGGTTTCTCAAGGCATAGATGCGATTTGGGTCATTGTTGATAGATTGACCAAGTTTGCTCATTTCTTACCGATAAGAGAAACTTATACACTTGAACGTCTTGCTAGTACGTACATAAACAAGATTATAAGATTGCATGGTATGCCAGTATCCATAGTTTCTGATCGAGACCCAAGATTCACTTCAAGATTTTGGGTTAGTTTACAAAAAGCTATGGGCACGAATTTACGATTTATTTCGGCATATCATCCTCAAACGGACGAGCAGTCGGAAAGGACTATTCAAACTTTTGAAAATTTATTAAGACTTTGTGTCCTTGACTTCAAGGGAAGTTGGGACAAGTTCTTACCATTGGTGGAGTTTTCCTACAATAATAGTTATCAAGCAAGTATTGGCATGACTCCATTTGAGGCGTTGTATGGAAGAAAGTGTCATTCTCCAGTATGCTGGGATGAGGTGGGTGAAGCAATGTTGTTGGGACCGGATTTGGTACGTATGACTACGGAAAAGATTCAAACGATTCGACAACGTATAAAAACCTCACAAGATCGACAAAAGAGTTATGATGATCTTCATCGAAAGGACGTGGAATTTAATATTGGAGATCATGTGTTGTTACATGTTACTCCATGGAAAGGAATTACGAGATTTGGAAAGAGAGGAAAGCTCAATCCTCGATTCATTGGCCCGTTTTTAATCATCGAGCGAGTAGGAACTGTGGCCTATAGACTCGCCTTACCGCCAAGTATGTCTCGTGTTTATAACGTTTTTCACATATCTATGTTACGTAAATATGTGAAAGACCCAAACCACATTATTGAGTTAGAACCAGACAAGATAGAGGAAGATTTAACGTATGAAGAGTTACCTGTTAAAATCTTGGATAAGAAGGATCATGTTCTACGCTCTAAGGTTATACCTCAAGTCAAAGTTTTGTGGAGAAACCACGATGTGGAGGAAATGACTTGGGAGTTGGAATCTGAGATGAAGTCAAGGTATCCTCATCTCTTCGACAGACCAGGTATGTACCCTAATTTTAAGGATGAAATTTCATAAGAAGGGGAGGTTGTAAGACCCCAACTTTTATGAATAAAGAATAATTTTCTCGAAATATATTTTTGAATATTATGGTGTGGATTTGATATAATGTTATAGTTGTGGGTAGTATTTATAAATTTTACAAAGTAAGCAAGTGGTTATATAATATTCGATTGGTCAGGGAATATTCATTTTAACAGGGAATATTCGTACGATGGCACAATCATTGGTGGACCCCACAACGGAAGTATTGCCGTAGTTAGAAAACGACATAATTATCTTTTTATAAAAATAACGGCGAAGGTGTTACCGTTAAAACTGTTGAACTACTCGGTAGTAAAAGTATAGTAATACGCGTGGTTGTATAGTAACACACGGTATTGATTATTGATGCTTACGTGAGAAGTCACTCAGTTATACTCAATTATTGCTATAGTAATTGTTACATCATATCTCTCATATTATTGATTCAATTATTGTCACAGTATTATCTGCATAATATGTTATATTAGCAAATCAATAATTGAGACGACAAAGTTATTAATATTATTAAATTTCAATATTGACAATGTCTAGAAGTTCTGTCAAGGAGAGGTTAGATAATCTAATTGTGTGCCAATAGGGAGAAATCCTTATCGGAAAGCCCCCTCTTTCTTGGGAACGACCTGGTTGTTAAATATTGTAAGTTATAATATTAATGATGAATAAGTTGTATTGATTAAAGATGAAGTTGATAGTTCCATTATGTGGGAATTATTAGTGTTAGTGAAAATTGACATTTATTTCGATATTAATTGATGTCTGGAAGTTATACTGACCAGTCGGGTAATTAATCAGATAAATGAGTAATTAATTGCTATTAATTCACATGATTATAACTATTTATTCACATGTGTGTACTATTGATTCACATTCATTTACTATTAAGGGAGTTGGTGCAAGATTGATAATACTTGCAGGACTAAATTAAAAATGAAGAAAATGAGGAAGGTATTATACTGTAATATTTCGAGCCCTAAAACGTGCAATTATCAAAACTATATTTTCCTATAAATAAAAGCTCATTCTTCCTTCATTTATCACCAATTCACTAAATCTATAGAGCAATTATTATAGAGAGAAATTATAGAGAGAAAGAAGAAGAGAAGTCTGTTACCTCCCTATTCCAGTTTTCTTCTAAGGTAAGGGGTATTATTTCTTTCGTATTCATGAAGAGAGCTATTGTTATTCCATTCTTTATTATTATGTTGGAATAACCTGTTTATGCGAAGTACCGCATACATGGTGAAATTCTTCTATTATTTCATTCTTTATTATTATGTTGGAATAACCTGTTTATGCGAAGTACCACATACATGGTGAAATTCTTCTGTTATTCCATTCTTTATTATTCTGTTGGAATAACCTGTCTGTACGATCTATCACATGCCTGGTGAATTCTGTTGATATTTCATTCTTTATTATTCTGTTGGAATATCCAGTCGGTGCGGATTATGCATGACCTGGTTCCATTCTTTATTATTCTGTTGGAATAACCTGTCTGTGCGGTCTATCGCATGTATGGTGAATTCTTCTGTTATTTCATTCTTTATTATTCTGTTGGAATAACATGTCTGTGTAGTCTATCTGCATGGTGAATTCTTCTGTTATTCCATTCTTTATTATTCTGTTGGAAATGATCTGTCTACGTGGATTACCGCATGGCGGGCGAAAATCCATTTGCAGTTTCATATACTCTATTATACTCAGTTGGTTAAAGTTTTGGCTTTTTATACTCAATGAAATTAGTGGAATATCCTTGATATTTGCGCTTCATCCAGTATCTTTCATGGAAATATTCTTCTGAGCATTCTTGAATTTTACCCCACAAAGCAGTATCATGTTGACAATTTGGACGATATTGGTTCCTGGATAAATTAAATTATAAATCTTTAAAATTCATTCTTGAACTTGTTTTATTGTTTAAGTATGGCATTGTCATCATCCTCATGCTTATATTGTGATGAAAGTCATCTTTGGCTTACGTGCATAGATGGACTTAGTATGATTATGACCAGGGATTATTCGGTATAATCATGACCGTAATGTGATGAATGATGTGGTAAAAGTCCTCATTGGCACGTAGTTCATTGGTGGACGATTGTTTGTATATGATTATGACTGAGGATTATTTCGGTATAGTCATGACCATTGATGATTACATGAATATCCTGGCCGTAGTGCGAGGATGATTTGATTTTATTTATTGTCGAGTCTCAAATGATAAAGTTGATGAAAAACTTTTTAAATCATAGAAGATAGTAGATTTTATACTCTACTTGACTCTTCTAATGGATTGCTTATTCCGCTGTTGATCTAAAACTTGTTGTCTATTATATTCTATCAGTTGATATACTGTTGAAGGCTAAGGATAATTTATTCTGCATTATCTTAGTCATAATATTTCTTACTGAGCTAGTTGAGCCCACCCTTTTGCTTTCATTGTTCTCTTCAGGAAAGGAGAACGTAGCTGGGACTAGTCGGGGAACAGAGTGATGGTCCTAGATGATGCATTAGTAGTCCTCACTATTTTATGAAATAGTGTGATAATAAATGTAATGAGGACTCCATTGAGTGTGAATATTGTCTAGATGACAATATTTGTATTAGAACTCACAATATATGTTTAGTCATATTTTACACGACTGTTGTATAATTAGTTTGTATTTATATTCATTACCATGTATCTGGCGACCCAAGATGGGTGATGTATACCTATTTTGGGGGCGTCACAATCGTCTTATGATTTTTAATTATAAATAGGAAATAATGATTGAATTTATATTATATTTTTACTCAAATAATTATCCTTATTAGAGTGAATATAATATAAACTCAATCACTATTTTCTATTTATAATTAAAAATCATAAGACGATAATCAGTAATTATCCTTATACATACTTATTTTATTAATAAGTATAAGGATAAGTATAAGAATAATTATTGATTATCCTTATAATTTTTTATTATTTTATTTACTGATTAATAAGTAGTATGTATAAGAATAATAAGTAATTAGGATAATCAGTAATTGAGCCAAATTCTTTTATATTGGCTACTACTCCCTCTAACGTCTAACGGACAATCAAAACACACATCGTTTTGTTGACCCTAGAGAGAGTAGTATACCAACATAAAAGAATTTAATTTGGCCATAGAGGAGTAGCATTTGGGCCCTCATCTTAGCCATTCACTTTAATTTTGGACGGCTAGATAACAGTTAGTTGAAACAATATTTAAAACTAATGTCTTCCACGGATCATTTCCTTATATATATATATATATATATATATATACGGTTAGGATCAAGTGCATACCCTTTATCTTACTCACCCATGCTCACCCCCTTTAGCGGATTTTAATTAAATACAATACAAGTAAATACATACTTTTAGCGACAGACAACATATAGCGTCGCTAAAAGTATGACGACGGTTTTTATGATCGAACCGTCATCACGAGTCTCGCTACCAAAGGGGGTGAGCATGGGTGAGTAAGATAAGGATATGCACTTGATCCGGACCGTATATATATATATATATACGGTCATGATCTTAAGCTCACACCTTATCTAGCTCACCTTGATCACCCTCCCTTTAGCAACTGAGATCGGCGACGATTGATCAAAATCACTATATATATAACCGTCATATTAGCTTTTAGCGACAGACAACATATAGCGACAGACAACATATAGCGACGGACCGAATCGTCAGCCCGGTCCGTCGCTAAAGGGGGGTGAACAAGGTGAGCTAGATAAGGGGTGAACTTAAGATCCGAACCGTATATATATATATATATATATATATATAGTTAGAGAAAAAGATTCAAATTTGTGGCTATTTAACATGAACCTTTTTATTTATAATCTCATCTCTGTTTGGATGTGGGGTGTGTTGGCTTTAAGATGGGGAGCAAGAAAATGCAATTTTTCATTTTTTACATTATATAAAAACATGTTTATGTTAAATTTATAAATGGGTCCAAATTTAATATATAAATACATCAAATTCTTTAATTTAAAATCAATTGACCATGAAAAGATGGCACAACTCATATATATTGACATAATATGTTATTATTATTAGATATGCAACAAGATATATACTAACCGTTTACATATTATCAGTGTTGTTAACGCCAAGTTTCGTCCGCGCGTCCAATCACAAAATCCACGCGCTGGAACCTGCACAATAACAGATCACACAGAAGCTTGACGGCTTGTGCCGCCGGGGGATAGCTCCGGTGTGAGAATAAGTACAGGCCGTTCACAAGGTTTAACAATGGAGGCTTAGTATTTAGTGCTCAAAAGTAAGTATTACCTGTTAATTGTAACCTTAGCCTTGTATTTATAATGATCTCACCACCTTAGAATCCTTCTCCGAATCGATTTAGGACTCCTAAATATGGTAGGTTACCAATATTTGGATCCAACACAATCTCCTTAAAAGGTGCAAGTAGAATCCAATTCAATCACTACCTTTGGAGTTACTTTATTTGGGACACTACCGGTCCTTGGTTTCGTGACGCAGATGCCCCCTAACGCATGACAGCCCAATCTAACCAACCCTGTTACATGGTTCGGGCTTCGACCCAGAGGACTCGAAGACCCGACCCCGAATACCTATCTTCACATCCAGGCTCCGGCCCAAAAGGGCTCGGATGCCGACCCGAACATCTTCCACCTCTCCATGGGCTTCAACCCAATGGTCTTTTGAAGCCTTTCTGATGTCGGGCCCTCGGTTCACATGAAGGTCGGTAAAATGGTCCCGAACATTACCCCCCAGTCTCTGGTTATAATGAACTTATGACTGAAGACTTGAAAGGTCAGACATTTGAAAGGACACGACAACTAATGATGAGTCGCCTAGTGAAGCCAAAACGGTCCATCCTCGTGTCTCGAGATGTTTGCTCACTTCCCCATGCCGGGTCCCACCTCCAACATTTAATAGCCGCCCTTGGGCGGCGTGCCCCTACCTCTATAAAAACCTCCCTTTCCCCCCCTCATAATCACCTTTTCTGAATATCTTCATTCACAAGATCCTTATTCAAATTTTTTCTGGCAAGGGCGATTTCCGGCGAGTAGCTCATTCTTCATTCCTCTGAAATTTCAGCCACTCTGTGTTGCTTTAATCTCCATTTTTTGTACTTTCTTCCCAAAAGCTCACATTTGTGTCCTATTCCCTTCAATTTCAACTCCCAATGGCTGATTCCAATATTCCTCCGACTACTGAGCCAGTTCCCACCATCGTTACCACCGGCGATCTGATTCCAGTTGATTTACTGGAGGCCCCCATCGATCCCCCTACCTCCTCAATAACTCCTAACCCCATTAGTGCCAAGGCCAGAGTCCGCAACGCCTATCACTCCGCAACGGAGTTCTCTCATATAAACACCCCATCTTCCATCATTCCTTCTCATATCTACCGGCCCGACCTGTGCCGTTATTACCAGTGCCCCGTCATGTGGTTCAATGTGGTCGGTGGGATAGTCTTCGTCCGAGAAGGAGATGGACGCTCCTGAATATGCCCTTTCCCGTCTGGGCGATGAACCGGCTACTGCCAACACGGCCTCGAGATGCCCGTTCCTTTTCCTTCGGTTACACGCCCAACCGACCTGCCCGAAATCACATCAATAACTCCTCGGGCTTGTGGGTGCGGTTGCGACTGTGTTTCCCGGGTCGGTTCCCTATTCTTTTCCCGGGGTGCTTTTGAGCCTTCTCGACCAACCACATACTGCACCAGCTGCCCGTTCTGGATGTTCTTCTCTATCAGATCCTTCAAGTTGTTACAATCCTTCGTCGTATGCCCCCGACTTTGATGATATGCACAATACTCGTTCCGACCTCTCTTCCCAGGCTTCGGGATCGTTTGGCATGGTTCAAAAAAGGGCTTGTTTCGTATCTCCTCGAGTATTTTAGCCCGGTTGGTGTTGAGGGCAGTGTAGACTTTGTTGACATTCTTGCTCGGGAAGGGTGGTCTTCCGCTGGCCGACCCTCCCCCATTGTAGTTCTTCTTACCATAATTGTCTGACTTCCCCTGGTTGTCGGACTTTTGATAACTCTGCTTATCCCGATCCCTGGATTTGTCATAAGATTGGGGATGTGGTTTGAAATTCCCCATCGCTTCTTCAATCGCTATGTGACCCTCGACTCGGTGGAAGGCCTCCGTCAGGTCAGTCGGTGGGTTGATCACCAGATCCTTCATCAGTTTCTTCGATTTCCCGATATCCAGGCCTGTGGTGAAGAATCCCAGGGCTTGTGGGGAATTCAACTCTGCCACCGACCCCACAGCCTCTCTGAACCTCTTGACATACTGACCTAAACTTTCATCGGATTTTTGTCTGACCTGTATGAGTGAGGCTGTGATGTTTCCCCTCCTCTTGTTACTCCCAAACCGGGCATGAAATTTTTCCCGAAGATCGCTCCAGGAGTTGATCGATCCCGTTGCCAAGGTCCCCATCCATTCACGGGCACTCTTCTTCAGTGTAGTCGCGAACATGTGACACTTAGCCGCATCAGAATGGCCGTAGTATGTCATTAGTCTGTCGTACCCGTTCGAATGGTCGTATGGATCCCCCATCCCGTCGTAGTCTCCATCGGGGACATTTTCTTCTTGGAGTCGGCTGTCTCTTGGTTGATCTCCGGCGAGAAAGGTGATCCTAAGCAAGCCGAAGGTATCCTTGTCAAATTTTTAGCCAACATCAACTTTTCCAACTCAGCCACCCATCGAGCGAGGGGGTCGGTCTCCTCTTTACGAGGGGACGATCTATGTCTGTCTCTCCCGTATTCGGGGGACGCGTCCCTCCTCCTCAGTCCCGATCTACCTGGACATTCTGACCTTCGTTCTGCTAAATGGCTCCTCCTTCGATTTAGGCCATCTCGCGATCGGCTTCGATGCCTACTCCTTCCCTTGTCCGTTTCTCCCCGTCGAGGTGACCGGGAACGGCTCCGATGCTTGCGTCTCTTCGAGGATGCCTCCTGTTCTCCAGCCATATCAGACATCTGCCGCTCGGGTTCTTCCTGCTGAAGGCGCATGGCTATCATGGCGTCCTTATTCTGCTGTATCTTCTTCTGCAGAATGAACTCTCTCTGATCTCGACTGCCCTCGCCCCGATTTTTTCCATGCACCTCCAGTTCCTGCGAGTGAACCTCGTCTGCCCGACTAGCTTGGTAAGGGGTATGGGGGTTGTCCTGGAAGAGCCTTCCCCGGGGGGAGCCAGCCGGTTCCACCTAATCTCCCTGGATTCTGGAACCCAGTCTGTCTTTCACCGACCCCCTCACCTAGGTGGTCTGGTGGGTTTCAGCCTTTTCGTGGTCAGAAATCGCATGCTCCACACTCGCCATGGTCTCTTACCAGAAAAATCAGTTTGTGATTGTAAAAACACTAAAGCCCTCCTTCTAGCGCCAATGTTAACGCCAAGTTTCGTCCGCGCGTCCAATCACAAAATCCACGCGCTGGAACTTGCACAATAACAGATCACACAGAAGCTTGACGACTTGTGCCGCCGGGGGATAGCTCCGGTGTGAGAATAAGTACAGGCCGTTCACAAGGTTTAACAATGGAGGCTTAGTATTTAGTGCTCAAAAGTAAGTATTACCTGTTAATTGTAACCTTAGCCTTGTATTTATAATGATCTCACCACCTTAAAATCCTTCTCCGAATCGGTTTAGGACTCCTAAATATGGTAGGTTACCAATATTTGGATCCAATACAATCTCCTTAAAAGGTGCAAGTAGAATCCAATTCAATAACTACCTTTGGAGTTACTTTATTTGGACACGGCCTGGTCCTTAGGATCTGCACGCAGGACAGCCCTGCGCATAGGCCCAATCTAACCAACCCTGTTACATGGTTCGGGCTTCGACCCAGAGGACTCGAAGACCCGACCCCGAATACCTATCTTCACATCCAAGCTCCGGCCCAAAAGGGCTCGGATGCCGACCCGAACATCTTCCACCTCTCCATGGGCTTCAGCCCAATGGTCTTTTGAAGCCCTTCTGATGTCGGGCCCTCTGTTCACATGAAGGTCGGTAAAACGGTTCCGAACAAGTGTTGTTAAAAAAATAAATTAAAAGACAATGTAATTATTTTTTAACAGTCAACTAGTCAAATGTAGTCAATTAAAGATATTTTTCATATTAGAAAAAATAAAATCTCTTTCATTAATTTAAAGTTTAAATTAATTTTTTATTTAATAATTAATAAAAAAAAATAACGAGAAGTTGATTAATTTTTGACGTCATTTACCGTGCCATCAAACACAGCTTTAGTTTCAAAATGACCCCGGCTACTAGTCCGGGTATGTTTAGGAGTTGGGACTTGGGTACTTAAATATCCAATTCGCGCATCCAATTTCTAGGGTTTTTTTCGCATCGATCTCGATCTGCTTATACTCTCTCCACCTGTCGTTCCTTTCGATTTAGTTTTAGATTTAGTTTTAGGTGTTGGTTTCTCCCTCATCAATTTAGGGATTTGTATTTGATAACCAGAAGAAGAGATGCCGCAGAGACACTCGAAGAATAACAATGATCTAGCATTCTTTACATACGATGAGAAGCGAAAGCTCGGATATGGAACTCAGAAGGAAAGGCTGGGAAAAGACTCAATTAAGCCTTTTGATGCTTGTTCCCTCTGTTTGAAGCCCGTAATCGATCCTATGTGTTGCCAGAAAGGTCATATCTTCTGTAAAGAATGCATTCTCGAATGTTTGTTAGCTCAAAAGAAAGATATTCAAAGGTTCGTTCTATCATATCTATCCCTGTTCTTTGAATTTTTGTTACTTACTATTGTTTGGGTTATGCAGTGGTTCAAATTCATGTATTAACTAATTTGTGTACTTTTGGTTTGCAATTCTGTTAATTCAGTGAGCTTTATTGAATTATTCGTTAGTGAAGTTTGTATTTTTCTTTTTAGGAGGTTAATTTTGATATAATTCTGCTTGTTGGAAAGATCAATATTAGGATTTTTAAGCTGGGTTGCTGGGATTGGGCCCATATTTGTTGATTTGTGGGGAGTGAGTTTTGCCTCAATAGAAAGTCAAATATAATACTATTTGCTGCTCTTTGTTTCTTATGATAGAATTATGTTTAAGAGATGTTATGATGAAGGCTTTAGAGGAATTCTGCATAAGCTTGGTTGGTTAACTACACTAGTAGGAGTGATTTACTTACTACATAATTGATATTGCTTGGAGGGGACACAGTACTAGAATAACATGCACTAAAGTTATATATTCTACAGCTTACATTTTATTTTATTTTACTTTTTTTTTTTGTTTATTTTGGTTGGGGAGGGGTGGTTTGTAGGGATGTCAAGGCCCAGGGCCGCACTTGCCTAATTTTTCCCTGATGTAGAGGAACTATTTGGTTTCAGAGTTCATTTCAGTTGATTGTTAGCACCTCATTTTGTTTTGTCCCGATATAGTCTATCCATTCTTGGTTCTTAAAGTAGTTATGTTCTTATGGTTCCTAAGAGCAGATATTTGTAAACCTCAAAGTCTGCTGGGTTTCCTTCTGTAGTTGGGTACGTGGTTTTAGTGGAACTGGTGATCTACTATTTCTATGTAACTGGAGAGTGGAGATTATGAACTACTGGAGAGATTGAGAATATGTTTTGAATGAAGAATAACTTCTTTTACATCTCACAGTTAATTATAACTTTTTATTCTTTATTTTTCTAAAACAGGTCTAGTTCCAAACCCTTTTATTCTCCAGTTGTCTCCATAACTCTTCTCAAGCAGGAAAAGAAACTTCAGAGGACATAGGAATCTGGGTTACTTTATTGAACTTGAAATGTCACTTTTAGCTTTCCTTGGAGGAATAAACTAGTCTCAGTATAGGGGAAGTTATAATTAAAAGTTCTATCCCTTTGTCAGCCAATATTATATGAAGCAATTTTGTTTCCACCCTGTCTGAATTGATTCATGTGATGAGTCATGTGTTTGGTTTGCCATTCATTTTGCCAATGCATGCTCAAGTTTATGTTGAATATTACACTGCAGGAAAATAGCTGCCCATGCTGTTCAGCAGAAGCAAGAAAAAGAAGAAGAAGAAGAAAAGTTAGAGATGCAGAAAGCAAGAGAGCTTGATGCATTTGATCAGCAAAACCATGGTGCATTACCTCAATACAGCGATAAGAACTATAACAGAGACAAGAGTGGTTTCCATGGGGCAAACAGTGTGAAGGCCACATCATATGAAGAGGAAGCACTGAGAACAATGAAAGCATTCTGGCTACCTTCTGCTACACCTGAAGCTCCTGTTAAAGTAGAGGCACCATCCACCTGCACCACTTGTCCAGAAGGCCAGGAAAAACTAAAAATGAAGACCCTCTTCCCGATCAACTTCACAGAGGACAACAATGAGGAGAAGCAATCCACGTCTCTCAACAGGACCTATATCTGTCCTAGCTGCAAGGTCACAATGACCAACACATTAGCGCTCGTGGCCCTAAGCTCTTGCGGACACATCTTCTGTAAAAAGTGTGCTGATAAGTTCATGGCTGTTGACAAGGTCTGTTTGGTTTGCAACAAGGGATGCAAAGAGAGAAATCTGGTGTGCTTGGCGAAAGGTGGAACGGGTTTCTCTGCTCATGGAGATAATCTTGAAGCAAAAGACTTCAAGCATTTGGGGAGTGGTTCTGGATTGGGACTGGTTAGACCTGCAATGAAGACGTGATCTTTGTGTTTGAGTGAGGTGCATTATAATTTATTATGGGTGGTTTCTTTTCTTTTGGCGAGGTACTGAATTCTTATTAATATGTGCCTGCACCTTGTTTGTTAAATCCTGAACATGCTTATAAAAGACGGTGATCTAAAAATGCATCACTATGTAACTTGTTCGATTGTATTAATGTCAAATTTATTCACATATCATTATAATTAAAGGTGTCAATCAACTAAATTGAGGGTGTCCATTTGTTTATTACTTAAAGAGAGACTGTTTTGTTGAACGTGTTTAATCTTGAAATACATTAAAAAGAAAAACGTGTCTCTAATTTTGAAAAGAATTAAAAAGAAAAATGTATTCCTAATTTTGAAACAAAATGAGTTTTATTGGAGGAATTAAAGGGGATAACTAGGTTGTTATTCTAATAACTAATTGCTTCTAATCAGATAACGGCCAAAAATAACTCATGACATGTAAGACTGTTTCTGATAAAGTCCCATGTAAGAATGCAATACTAGAGAGAGAATCACCCGATTGGTAGTAGGCTTAATGAAAGTTTCCGAGTAGTCTAAACCCTCTTCTTGATGATAGCTCTTAGCAACAAGACGGACTTTGTATCTTTCAATTTGTCCATCAACCCTCTTTTTAATTTTGAACACCCACTTGCAGCTAACAATATTCATGGAATGAAATTTGGGAACAAGAGTCCAAGTACCATTAGTCAACAGGGCATTAATTTCATCAACCATTTCTTTGCGTCAATGAGGATGGCAATTTACTTGAGAGAAACAAGTTGGCTTGGAGTGAGTCCAGGATTGAGTTTAGAGCTGATGGTGGAAAATACCCAAGCCGATGAGCCATAGAACGAGTCATTACTTGTGAAACTAGTGGATTAGAGTGAATTTGTAGATAGAGGTAGGACAATATTGGTGACAGTAGATAATGATTCTGGGGAATCCATGGCTGTTGATTGTGATTGCCCAGATTGTGAGGAGGGACCAACGAAGAGAGGGACAGTACGAGCATAAATGTCGCTTAATCGTGCAGTCCGAACATGTGTTGTAGCAGTCCTAGTATGCGGCATGGGAATGGAATGGACCAATGATGTATTTGGATGTGATTGCAGTGAGGTTGATGTTGATTGTATTGACGTAGCAGAAGGAGCAAGAGGGGAAAATTGTTGGAATGCAAACAAGTGCGCATCAGACTGTCTGGATTGGGGCGTAGACTGTCTGAATTGGGGTTCATGCTGTCTGGATTAGGGTTCAAACTGTCTGAATTAGGCAGAAGCAGAACCTGAAACAAGAGATATAAATTCCTAAGAATGACTAGGTATCACTGGTTGTAGGTTAGTGTCAGGAGGAGATATAGTGTTAGAAAATGGATAATAGTTTTCATGAAATCGAACATTCCTAACAATATAAAAACGATTCGTTTTTAAATTAAGGAAACGAGAAGAACTATATCCTAAGAAAAGACTAGCTGTAGAACTGTAATAAACCTTATGACGATTGTGACGCCCCCAAAATAGGTCCACACAACTCATTCTGAGTTGCCATATACATGGTACATAATTCAAATACAAACTTCATTTATACAACTATTAATTGTCGTGTAAAATACGACAAAACATACGCTGCGAGTTTTAATACAAAAATTATCTCGTAAACAATATCCAAACTCAAATAAAATCCTCATTACAATTATTGTCACACTATTTTTCAAAATAGTGAAGATTACTAAAATAACCATCTTGGACCATTACTCCACTCCTTGACTAGTCCCAGCTACATTTTCGCCTCCTGAGAAGAACAATGGAACCGAAAGGAAAATAGTGAGCTTAACTAGCCCAGTAAAGAATATTATGACTAAGATAATGTAGAACAAATTATTCTTAGTCCTCAACAGGAAAAAATCTGAGAGAATACAATAGACAACAAGTTTTAGATCAACAACTGCAACGGAAATAGCAATCCATTAGAAGAGTAAAGTAGAGCATGATGTCTACTATCTTCTATAATTTAAAATTCCATCATCAATATTTTATCCATGCAACACAAATCAATAAATATTTCAAATCAACAAATTATCCATGCATTACGGGCCAAAGACAGTTGTTAGTATCACTAGTGGTCATGATCATGCCAAACAACTGTCTATCTGTGCACTACGGGCCAAAGAGGACTTTCACCACATCATTTGTCTGTAACATTATAGGTCATGATTATACCAATACACAATTCCTAATCATAATCATATCAATAAACAGTCCATCTATGCACTACGAGCCAAATATGACTTTCACCACAATATAAGTATGAGGATGATGACAATGATATAAAGAATCAATCAAGTGAGATCAATGATAAATATTAGAGATTTATAATTCAATTTATCTAGAGTTCAAGAATGTCCAAATTGACAACATGATAATTAATTGTAGAGTAAAATTCAAGAATGATATTCATGTATCAAAAATAATTTGGACAAAAAAGAATCCAATTTTTTTGTGAATAATACCTAGTGAATAGTACCCCGAGTGAATAGTACTCTGTGAATAGTATTATGTGAATAGTAACCCGAGTGAATAGTACCTCGAATGAAAATTATTCCGTGAATAGTACCCCGAATAAAAATATTAAAATTTAATAAGAAGGTTCGGACAAATATTTCACTGAAACAATACTAGAAGAAGCGCAAAACTCAAGGATATTCTACTAATTTCAAAGATTATAGAAGCAATACTTATCAAAGTAAGTGTAGATTTAGGAGTATGAAATGAAATAATATCACTTACATACTATAGGGTATGTAAGAAAATAATATTCATTACGAATATTGAACGAAAATAATATCCCTTACCTTAGTAGGAGACTAAATCTGACTGGTATAGCGGAGATATTCTTGAGGAAAACTTGCACTATTTGCTACACTCAAAGTATCCTTATACTCAAAAGAAATACGCACAATATTATAGAAGAAAAATTATCTGATTCTGGTGTGATTTTCATTTCTTAACTAAGCATCCTATTTATAGGAGAATGACAGGGCACTATTTAAGAAAATAATTACGGGTGAACAGAAACTTTTTTCACGGACGAATTCGCGTGATTTTTCTGATTTTTACTATTTATCACTTTGCAATAAAATATTCTAATAAAACACGAATTTTATATAAAATATAATATATTCTAATTATAATCTAATAAAATAAATAACTTTATATATAATATAAAAAGTATTTTGTTTTATTGCTATTATAATAATAATAAAACAAAACTGTGACAACTTTCTACTAGCGATTTTGAAAAATGAGTAAGTAGGGGTCTATGTAATAAGCCAAACTTACAACATATACTTCATGACAAATGTGACGCCCCCAAAATAGGTCCACAAAATCCATTCTGAGTCGCCAAATACATAGTACAGAAAATAACTACAACTTCATTGTTACAATTGTCGTGCAAAATACGACAACACATATGCTGCGAGTTTAAATACAAATATTGTCTTATAGACAATATCCAAACTCAAATAAGTCCTCAGTATAATTATTGATAAATTATTTTACAAAATAGTGAGGACTGCTAAAACAACTAACTTGAAACATCACTCCACACCCCGACTAGTTCCCGCTATATTATCGTCTCCTGAGAAGAAAAATGGAACAAAAAAGAAAACAGTGAGCTCAACTAGCCTAGTAAAGAATATTATGACTAAGATAATGTAGAACAAATTATCGTTATCCTTCAATAAATCAGATAAAATATAATGGACAACACGTTTTAGATCAATATTCGCAGCGAAAATAACAATTTATTAGAAGAGTTAAGTAGAGAATGAAGTCTACTATCTTCTATGATTTAAAAGTCAATCATTAATATTTTATCCCTATAACATCAACCAATATACATCTTGAACCAAATATTCATCTTTGCACTACGGGCCAAAGATATTCATTTGTATCACCAGTTGGTCATGTTCATCTCAACACCTATCCATCTTTGCACTACGGGCCAAAGATATTCATCAGGTAATCATTCATCTTTGCACTACACATGCCAAAGATATTCATCAAGTATCACCATTTAAGACTGAGGATAATGAAAAATATCTTTAAAAAAAAACGAATCCAGTGAGATAAAAGGACAAAGATTATGGATTCGTACTTTGGTTTATCCAAGTTCAAAAATACTCCATAATAATCAATTGTGGGGCAAAATTCAAGAATGAAGATCAAAACTGTGACGCCCCCAAAACAGGTATACATCACCCATCTTGAGTCGCCATATACATGGTACATAAATCAAATACAAACTTCTTTATTACAATTGTCAGGTAATATACGACAAAACATAGCTGAGAGTTTTAACACGAATATTGTCATCTAGACAATATCCACACTCAAATTTAATCTTATTACATTTATTATTATACTATTTCATAGAATAGTGAGGACTGCTAATGCAACCATCTGGACCGTCAATCCATTCCCCGACTAGTTCCAGCTATATTCTCATTTCCTGAAGAGAATAGTGAAAGAAAGGGTGAGCTCAACTAGCACAGTAAAAAATATTATGACTAAGATAATGCAGAATAAATTATCCTTAGCCTTCAACAGTATAACAACTGATAGAATATAATAGACAACAAGTTTTAGATCAATAACTGCAGTGGAATAAGCAATCCATTAGAAGAGTCAAGTAGAGCATAAAATCTACTATCTTCTATAATTTAAAAAGGTTTTCATCAACTTTATCGCTGAGACTCAACTTAATAAATAAACCACATCATCGAATTATCCCTGCACCACGGCCAATGATATTCATGTAATCATCAATGATCATGATTATACTAAATAATCCCTGGTCATAATCATACCAACAATTGTCCATCAATGCACTACAGGCCAATGAGGACTTTCACCACATCATTCGTCACATTACGGTCATGATTATACCGAATAATCCCTGGTCATAATCATACCAAGTCCATCTATGCACGTAAGCCAAAGATGACTTTCATCACAATATAAGCATGAGGATGATGACAATGATATAATAATTCAATAAAACAAGTTCAAGGATAAATTTTAAAGATTTATAATTTAATTTATCCAGAATTCAATAACGTTCAATTTGTCAACATGATACTGCTTTGTGGAGTAAAATTCAAGAATAATATTGTACCCAAAAATGATTTGGACCGAAAAGAAATATATTTTTTGGTTAAATAGTATCCCGGGAATAGTACTTCGAGAATAGTACCCCGTGAATAGTACCCCGACATGAAAAGTGTCCCAAATACCCGAGTGAATAAAACTAGAGTGAATAGTAATCGGGTGAATAGTAACCCATGAATAATAACCCGTGAATAGTATAAACACGAAAAGTGCCGAATACCGAAAGTGAATAATACTAGAGTGAATAGTAACTGGGTGAATAGTAACCTGTGAATAGTAACTCGTGAAAGAAAAATACCAAAGAAAATAATATTCCATGACGAGTACAAAATAAATGATATCTTATACGAGTATAATAGAATATACGAAACTGCAAATGGATTTTCACCGCCATGCAGTAATCCACATGTATGATTATTTCCACAATTTAATAATGAATGAATACGAAGCGGTCATTCACCATGCATACTGATGAGTCCGCGTGAGAGACAAAGTTATTCCAATGTAATAATAAAGAATGGAATAATGAAGAATTCACTCATGCATGCGGTGAGTCGCGTGTATAGCGGAGTTATTCCAATGTAAGATAATAAATAATGGAATAATGAAGAATTCACCGTGCATGCGATAGATCGCATAGACAAAAGTTATTCCAACGTAATAATAAAGAATGGAATAATGAAGAATTCACTGTGCATGCGATAGATCGCATGCATGAAGTTATTCCAATGAATAATAAAGAAAGAAATAATGTAAGAATTTCACCATGTATGCGGTAGTTAGATGTATGTATGATTATTCCAACATAATAATAAAGAATAGAATAACAACCCTTATGAGTATTGAAAGAAATAACTCTCTTCATGAACACAAAAGAAATAATACCCTTACCTTAGAAGAAAACTGGATACTGGAATAGTGAAGTAGCAGAATACTTTTCTTCTTTCTCTCTATAGTTTCTCTCTAGAGTTTCAGTGAATTCGTAAGAAATAATGAATGAATGAGCTTCTATTTATAGGAGAATGGACTGAATAGTAACTAATTCATGAACGGTCCAGATTGATTTACTTTTAAACGGACGGTCCATATTGATTTACTATTAAAACTTAAAGCAACGGTCCATACTGATTTACTATTAAAATTTTAAACTAGCGATCCATATTGATTTACTATTAAAACTTTAAACCATCGATCCATATTGATTTACTATTAAAACTTTAAACCAACGATCCATATTGATTTACTATTATAATTTCAACCAACTGTCTGAAAAATTAGCACATCTCCTCATGGAATAATAAGCCGAGCTTATAACAAACGCCTCATAACAAACCCTTATATTTATATCAAAAATTGAATAAATATTTACCACAAATCATTTATCTTTAATCAACACATTTTTAATTTTCAATAATTATTCATCATTTAATATTATAATTCACAATATTGACAACCAGATCGTTCCTAGGAAAGAGGAGGCTTTCCGATAAGGATTTCTCCCTATTGGCGCGCAATTAGATTATCTAACCTCTCCTTGACAGAACTTCTTGACATTGTTAATATTGTAAATAATAATATGAATAACTTTGTTGATTTAATAATATAACATATTATAAAGATGATATTTGTGACAATAATTGAATCAATAATATGAGAGATATGATGCAAAGAATTATCGTAGCGAAGAATTGAGTATAACCGAGTGACTTCTTACGTAAGCATCAATAATCAATACCGCAGTGCTACTACGCAACCACGCCAGACATCGCATTTCTTTTACTACCAGGTAGTTCAACAGTTTTAACGGTAACACTTTCTCCGTTATTTTTATAAAATGATAATTCTGTCATTTTCTAACTACTACAATACTTTCGTTGTGGGGTCCACCAATGATTGTGCCGTTGTACGGATATTCCCAGACAAAAAGAATATTCCCCGACCAATCGAATATTATATAACAACTTGCTTACTTTGTAAAATTTATAAATATTATCCACAACTATAACATTATATCAAATCCACACCATAATATTCAAAAAAATATTTCGAAAAATTTAAATCATTATTCATAAAATTTGGGGTCTCACAATCTCCCCTCCTTATGAAATTTTGCCCTCGAAATTTTCGTACGTACCTGGTATGCCGAAGAGATGAGGATACCTTGACTTCATTTCAGATTCTAACTCTTGAGGTATAACCTTTGAGTGTTGAATACGATCTTTCATATTCAAGATTTTAACATGTATCTTCTCATACGTTAAATCTTCTGCTATCTCATCTAATTTTAATTCAATAATATGGTTCGGATCGTCCACATATTTACGTAACATCGATAAAAAAAAATGTTATGAACACGCGACATACTTAGCGGTAAAGTGAGTCTATAGGCCACAATTTCTACTTAATCGATGATTTCAAATGGGCCAATTAAATTGAGGGTTGAGATAACGCCTTCTTGAACCTTCTTTACATTCATCAGATTCGGGTGTCTAGCTTGAGCGGCTTTAACTTTATCGATTAAAGTCGATTCTACTCATATATTCGTTATCTTCACGTGGGTCCCTAGAGTCTTTAACTCTATCTTCATCATTTGTAAGTTATACGAAATGGGTTTTTGTGTTAACAACATCGCACTCGTAAATGCATACGATCTTCTACTCAACGCGTCAGCTACCACGTTCGCTTTTCCCACGATGGTATTGAATGGTACGATCGTAATCTTCAATAGCTCGAGCCAACGTCTTTGGCACATTACACGTTCGTTTTGGGTGAAGAAAATATTTGAGGGTTTTAGAAATGGGTTTTGTACTGGGGTCAATACAAAATTCGATTTCACGCTCTAGGGGTAGGCTAAGAAGTCTTCAAGAATACGTCGGGAAATTTATTAATAATAGAAATGTTATTCAAAATTGTGACTCTCATCCCAAGACTTGGATAACACGTCACATTGATACCTATCAACTTGCCATCGTCATTCACGGTGTCCCCTACGGATAGTCTGGCTTCAATGCATTCCACATAAAGAAGTCACCAGCGAAAGGCTCGGGGCTCTTTACTTATGGCTTGGTATGACAGTGATTGACTTTAGGGTTTGGTTGCTTGAATTCGCATAATAGGTTGGTTAGGAATATGAAAGCTAACAACCTTACAAAAATAATCAATTTTGGCATGATGAGTAGTTAACCAATCGATTCCTAAAATCACATCAAAGGTAAGTATTTTCAAAGAGATAAGATCGATAGGTAACGTGAAAGTATTGATTTGAATCAAACAAGATTTATAAATAATGGAGGTAACGAAGGTTTCTCCCAACGGAGTTTTAACAGATAAATCAAAGTCTAATTTCTCCGGAGTCAAATTTAAACATTGAGTGCAAGTAGGAGAAATAAAAGAGTGGGTAGAACTGGTATCGAATAAGGTATAGACTTCGCAAGAATTTATAATTAACTAACCAGTGCTAACTTCGTTCGGGTTACTCGCTTTTTGAGATGTCACGAAAAATGCTCTTCCTGAAACCACCAACTTTGTTTTGTCCGTATCCTTCTTTGGTGCCACCGTCCCAGCTGGACTTGACTTTGGTGCATGACAAAATCGGGCTAGGTGACCTTCTTTTCCACAATTGTAACATACTTTGGACTGCTGCGTATAGTTTGGACCGATGTGTCCCTCCCTTTCAGATTTGAAGCATACCAATCGGTCGTTCTCCTTCCTTTGTGTGTTGAGCTGTTGTCTTTCCATCATTATTGAACCTTCTCTTCTCGAAATTTCCACTTCTATTATCTTGGCAATGATTACCACCGAAGTGGTTACCATTCTTGGCATGATAATTTCCCCACGATGGTTATCATTGTTAGATGGCCGTTGCCTGCCACCCTGTATGATTATTATCGTGTTGTTGCTCGTTATCTTTTGGTTGGGCTGGCTCATTATCGCGCTCCAATAACTGAGCCCTATTCACTACATCTAAATACAAACATAATTTGTGAGAAATGAGGTATTGACGTATTTTGGGTTTCAAACCTCTTAGAAACATTCGCGTCATTCTCTCCTCATTATCAACCAAGTGGGACGCAAACTGGGATAACTCCGCAAATTTAGCCTCGTATTGCGACATGGTCATATTGTTTTGCTCCAACTTGATAAACTCTACCTCCTTCATGTGACGAATACTTTCGGGAAAGTATTTGTCGTTGAACAGATCTTGGAACTTCTCCCAAGACATCTTTGAAGGCGACAGTCGAGTACGCTTTTATTGATTTCCATCAAGAATCGCCTCCTCGCAACATAAAGGTGGCAAAGGGAACCTTTTGCTCTTCTGAGAATTCTAAGACATCAAATATCTTGGCGATCTTCTTTATCCACGTCTCTGTCTTAAGTGGTTTTGGCTATCCCAAAAACTCCGGTGGTCCCAGCTCCTTGAACTGCTTAGCAGTGACCAACCGTGGGTTGCCATTGTTTCCACCTGCATTTTGAATAGGAGTCTCTCTTACCTGATGTTGCATGAATTGCATAAAGCCTCTGAACATCCCATCGTTCATCATTTCATCGAGGTCATTGTTTACCTAAGGATTATTGTCTTCCTGTTGTACATTATCCTGGATATTGATCGTTGGTGACTCAACGGTCTCATGTGCTTCATTGCTTATCTCAATATTTTTGGATGCCATTTTCAAATACTGCCACAAAACAAGGGTTAATTAACATGTCACATATTATCCATATACTCTAACCGACCAATTAAATACCAAATAAACTTAGGTAGGTCATACTAGCGAAGGAATTCCCCGTCTCTCCCTTCCTAGTTCTTGTCTCACATCTCAGCCAGGGATCATATCCCTAAGCTTTTATACCAACTGTGACGCCCCCAAAATAGGTATACATCACCCATCTTGAATTGCCAAATACATGGTACATATATCAAATACAAACTTCTTTAATACAACTGTCGGGTAATATACGACAAAACATAACTGAGAGTTTTAACACGAATATTGCCATCTAGACAATATACACACTCAAATTCAATCTTATTACATTTATTATCACACTATTTCACAGAATAGTGAGGACTACTAGTGCAACCATTTAGACCGTCAATCCATTCCCAGACTAGTTCCAGCTATACTCTCATTTCCTGAAGAGAATAGTGAAAGAAAGGTTGAGCTCAACTAGCCCAGTAAAAAATATTATGACTACAATAATGCAGAATAAATTATCCTTAGCCTTCAACAGTATAACAACTGATAGAATATAATAGACACAAGTTTTAGATCAACAACTGCATCGGAATAAGCAATCTATTAGAAGAGTTAAGTACAGCATAAAATCTACTATCTTCTATGATTTAAAAAGATTTTCATCAACTTTATCGCTGAGACTCAGCTTAATAAATAAACCACATCATCGAATCATCCCTGCACCACGGCCAAGGATATTCATGTAATCATCAATGGTCATGATTATACCGAATAATCCCTGGTCATAATCATGCCAACAATTGTCCATCAATGCACTATAGGCCAATGAGGACTTTCACCACATCATTCGTCACATTACGGTTATGATTATACCGAATAATCCTTGGTCATAATCATACCAAGTCCATCTATGCACGTAAGCCAAAGATGACTTTCATCACAATATATGCATGAGGATGATGACAATGACATAATAATTCAATAAAACAAGTTCAAGGATAAATTTTAAAGATTTATAATTTAATTTATCCAAAATTCAATAACGTTCAATTTGTCAACATGATACTGCTTCGTGGAGTAAAATTCAAGAATAATATTGTACCTAAAAATAATTTGGACCGAAAAGAAATATATTTTTTGGGTGAATAGTACCCCGTGAATAGTACTTTGGGAATAGTACTCCGTGAATAGTACTCCAACACAAAAAGTGTCCCAAATACACGAGTGAATAATACTAGAGTGAATAGTAATCGGGTGAATAGTAACCCGTGAATAGTACTCCGGCATGAAAAGTGCCCCGAATACCTGAGTGAACAATACTAGAGTAAATAGTAATCGGGTGAATAGTAACCCGTGAATAGTAACACATAAAAGAAAAATACCAAAGAAAATAATATTCCATGACGAGTACAAAAGAAATGATATCTCATACGAGTATAATGAGAATATCTTTAAATCGCGAAATGGATTTTCACCCGTCATGCAGTAATCCACGTAGACAGATCATTTCCACAATTTAATAAAGAATGAGTACGAAGGGTCATTCACCATGCATGTGGTAGTCCGCGTAGACAGGTTATTCCAACTGAATAATAAAGAATGGAATAATGAGAAGAATTCAATGAGTATGCGATAGACCAGATAAACAAAAGTTATTCCAATGTAATAATAAAGAATGGAATAATGAAGAATTCACCAGCATGATGATATCAACGCATGCACGAAAAGTTATTCCAATGTAATAATAAAGAATGGAATAACAGTAGAATTTCACCATGTATGCGGTAGTTCGCATAGACAGTTTATTCCAACATAATAATAAAGAATGGAATAACAACCCTTACGAGTATTGAAAGAAATAACTCTCTTCATGAATACAAAAGAAATAATACCCCTGACCTTAGAAGAAAACTGGATACTGGAATAGTGAAGTAGCATAATACTTTTTTTTTCTCTCTATAGTTTCTCTCTCTAGAGTTTCAGTGAATTCGTAAGAAATAATGAAGGAATGAGCTTTTATTTATAGGAGAATGGAATGAATAGTAACTAATTCATGAACGGTCCAGATTGATTTACTTTTAAACGGACGGTCCATATAGATTTACTATTAAAACTTAAAGCAACGGTCCATACAGATTTACTATTAAAACTTTAAACCAGCGATCCCTATTGATTTACTATTAAAACTTTAAACCAGCGATCCATACTGATTTACTATTAAAACTTTAAACCAACGATCCATATTGATTTACTATTATAATTTAAACCAACGATCCAAAAATTGAAGACATCTCCATGGAATAATAAGATTATAACAAACACCTCATAACAAACCCCTATATTTATATCAAAAATTGAATAAATATTCACCACAAATCATTTATCTTTAATCAACACATTTTTAATCTTCAATAATTATTCATCATTTAATATTATAATTCATAATATTGACAACCAGATCGTTCCCAGGAAAGTGGGGGTTTTCCGATAAGGATTTCTCCCTATTGGCGCGCAATTAGATTATCTAACCTCTCCTTGACAGAACTTCTAGACATTGTCAATATTGTAAATAATAATATGAATAACTTTGTCGTCTCAATTATTGATTTAATAATATAACATATTATATAGATGATCTTGTCGTGATAATTGAATCAACAATATGAGAGATATGATGCAAAGAATTATCGTAGTAATAATTTAGTATAACTGAGTAACTTCTTACGTAAGCATCAATAATCAATACCGTGTGCTACTATGCAACCACGCGTATTACTGTACTTTTACTACCGGATAATTCAATAGTTTTAACTATAACACTTTCGCCGTTATTTTTATAAAATGATAATTCTGTCATTTTCTAACTACGACAATACTTTCGTTGTGGGATCCACCAATGATTGTGCCGTCGTACGGATATTCCCAGACAAAAAGAATATTTCCCAACCAATCGAATATTATATAACAACTTGCTTACTTTGCAAAATTTATAAATATTACCCACAACTATAACATTATATCAAATCCACACTATAATATTCAAAAAAATATTTCGAGAAATTTAAATCTTTATTCATAAAATTTGGGGTCTCACAAAAACATAGTTACAATCAAAGATAGTAACCATAATAGACAACTTGGACACAGAAGAGAAAATTTAATTTTTCTGTGAATAATGTCGTATTCGTGAATAGTGTCGTATACGTGATTAGTGCCGTATACGTGAATAGTAACCCCGACACAAAAAGGTATAAATTTCACAATAAAAATCACACTTTGTGAATAGTACTCATAAATAGTATCGTATTCGTGAATAGTTCCATATACGTGAATAGTATCGTATACGTGAATAATAACCTCGACATGAAAAGGTAAAAATTTTATAATAAAATTCTTACCAATATTTCGGTATAATGATATTGAAAGAAATAACATCATTTACAAAAAAAATAATGTCCCTTACCTCAAAAGAATAGTACTTCTGATTGAAATATCGGATATAATGCTGAAGAAAACTTGCACTGCTTATCAACTCTCAAAGTATCTAAATACTCACAAAAATACGCTTGATATTATAGAGAGAGAAAACTTAACAGTGTTAAACTGATAGAATACAATAGACAACAAGTTTAACTACAGCGAAACAAACAATCCATTAGAAGAGTCAAGTAGAGCATGATATCTACTATCTTCTATGATTTAAAAGTTTATCATCAATATTTTATCGCTGTAACATAACTCAATAAATAATCCACATCACTGAATTATGCATGCACTACGGGCCAAAGATATTCATTATTATCACATCCATGAATTACCCATGCACTACGGGCCAAGGATATTCGTTATTATCACAAATGGTCATGATCATGCCAATAACTGCCATCAATGCACTACGGGCCAATGAGGAATTTTACCACATCATTTGTAACATTACGGGTCATGATTATACCGTTACAAATTCCTGGTCATAATCATACAAATCAATAGTCCATTTATGCACTACGGGCCAAATATGACTTTCACTACTAGAAAAATAAAAATACGTGACGGAATTTTGTGACAATTTTTAAAAACAATCATAAAAGATAGTAATTTGTGATAGACTTTTTAAGCAATCACAAAATAATAGTATATATGATGGCTCTTAGTGATGACTAATATTGCCATCAATGTATTATAATTGTGATGGTCATGTCAATCACACTAATTTTTTCACACAAAATAAATTTTCTTTCCGTGACTCACTAAGTCATCACTTATAGATATACCATTTTCATGATTGCATTTAAGCTATTACTAATATTTTAATATATGAAATAATCAAAAAAATATTTTATGACGGCCGTGACAGTCATTAAAAAGATAGATTTTTGTGACGACTTATATTTGCAACTACAAAAGAAGGTATTTTGTGATGGAATTTTTAAGCCATCACAAAATAATAAAATATATGATGACTCTCAGTGATGACTAATTTTACCATCATTATAGAGTATTTGTGACTGCCATTGCAATCACCAAATCTTATGTGAAGGTAATTTTGTTTAGTAAGTTAACTCACAAATGTTTCCTTTTATATTTTGTTTTAAAATTATAATCATGATCTGGGCTTTAGTGTAGTGGTAATACTCATTATTTAGTTTGCAAATGGGGGAGGGTTCGAATCCTATAAGTATCATTTGATACAATTAATATAGTGAAATAAATTATACGTAAATAGAGATTCACATTCTTACATTTGATCCCTAAAGTCTTATTTTTTTTTTGTGATAACTTTGACAATCACAATAGATTACGTGCTAATGTGATTGTATTAATCATCATAAAAGCACTAAGCGTTTGCGTGATTGCTAAAACCATCACGTAAAATCTTTCATGATGGACGTATACAAAACGACCATTGTGATGCTTAAAGCCATCACGTAAACCTTTCGTGATGGTTTTCCTATTTTTTGTGATGGCTTTTGGCCATCACAAATGACCATTTTTAGTAGTGTTTCATCACAATATAAACATGAAGATGATGACAATGATATAAGAATTCACTCAAACGAGATCAAAGATAAATATTAAAGATTTATAATTTAATTTATCCAGAGTTTAAGAATGTCCAAATTGTCAAACATAATAACTGCTTTGTGGAGAAAAATTCAAGAATAATATTCATGTATCAAAAATAATTTGGATAGAAAAGAAATTAATTTGTGTCGTGAATAGTACCCTAGGTGAATAGTGCCCGAGTGAATAGTACTCCGTGAATAGTACTTTGTGAATAGTATCCCGTGAATAGTACCCCGACATGAAAAGATTAATATTTAACAAGAATATTCAGAAAAATATTCCTGTGAAAAGATACTCGATGAAGTGTAAGACCCCGAATTTTATGAAATAAAAGTATTCAATTTTTCTTATAATTATTATTCAGTAAATGACTAAATTGATAAAAAGTTAAAAGTTAAGGGTGATATATGTAAAGTTTACAAAATAAACAGGTGGTTATAAAATATTCATTGTTGTCGGGGAATATTTGTTTGGTCGTGAAATATTCTTGTTGTCGGGAAATATTCGTACGACGGCGCAAACATTTATGGGGCCCGTAACGAAAAATTTTCGAATGAAGAAAACGACAAGAATGAGTTTTCTAAAAATAACTGCGTAGTTGTTACCATTAACACTATTGGAATACCTGGTGGTTAAAATACAGTAATACACGTTGTTGCATAGTAGCACACGGTATTGCACAATAATTCTAATTATTGATTCTTACGTAAGAAGTCACTACTCAATAATTGTTACAGTAATTACTGTTCAATATTTTATTTTATTGATTCAATAATTTCTACGTTGATATTTTATATTATTGTTGTTTCAATAATTGTCACTACACAATATTTCCCATTATCAGATCAATAATTCATATTATTTGAATAATATTATTAGATAGCATTATTGGTAATGTCTAAGGAAGTTACATCTCAGGAAAGGGTTTGGTCACCTAATTGCGGCCAAGAAGAGAGAAATTCTTATCGGAAAACCCCTCTTTTCCGGGAACGACACGGTCATTATTATTGTGATTTTGTAATATTATTTGTGAATAATTAATTTTTGATAAAAAATGATAAGGAAATATTTATTTTATGTGGATATAAATGAATGAATTAATGTTGAGATGTTTTATCAAGATTTTGTCAGAATGGAGGAATTTTTAGAAAAGTGACAATTGTTGAAAATTGATATTTTATCTATATTATTATATTACATTATAAATGTATAATGTGATAATATAATAATATAATAATGGTGATATTTTTACAATGAATGTACGATATATGAATAAATGAGGAGGAAGAATTTTTTTGTTACAAAAAATATGTTAAATATATTGGTGGGCCCCATTTTTGACTGGAATTTGATTATAGCATGTAAAAATCGTCCGTATGTGGATTTCGGTCAATTTTTGTTTAGAATTTGGAAAAACTTTCTTCTACAAAGTTGTAGAGAATTGAATTTCCTATAGAATGGACATAAGATTCAAAATTTTCTGATAAAATAGCTATTTATTATGAATTATTGAAGTTTTGGAATATTGGGTCTGAATTGATTTTGTTACAATAAATGATAAAAACATGTTTTTCATGTTGGTGGGCCCCACTTACATGTGTAAAATTCTGAATTCAGATTTCCAAGGTGTGCGTAGGAATTTTTTTAATAAATATTATTATTTTATTAAATTTTATGCTTTGGTGTTCTAAGCAATTTCCTATAAATAGGGTGCTTAGGTTAGAATTGAAAATCACACCAGAAACTGATGTTTTCTCTCTCTATAATATCGAGCGTATTTTTGTGAGTATTTCGATACTTTGAGTGTTGCTATACGGTGCAAGTTTCCTTCAGTATTATATCCGATATTCCTGTCAGAAGTGCTATTCTTTTGAGGTAAGGGATAGTAAGGGATAGTAAGGGATGGTAAGGGATGTTATTTTCTTCGTAAATGATATTATTTCTTTCAATATCATTATACCAAAATATTGGTATGAATTTTATTGGGAAAGTTTTACCTTTTCGTGTCGGGGTTACTATTCACGTATACGATACTATTCACGTATACGACACTATTCATGTATATGACACTATTTACGTATACAACACTATTTATGTATACGATACTATGTACGAATACGAGGTACTATTCACGAGTTACTATTCATATGTTACTATTCACGAGTTACTATTCACGGGTTACTATTCACAACAAAATTAGTTTCTTTTTCTGACCAAATTATCGTTGATTTATGAATCTTACTCTTAAAATTAAATCCATATTTTGATTATATTGTTTTTACTATCATATATAACATTTTTATAATCCTGGTGATAAAATTTCTCTTTCACTTGAGTGTAAAGATGGGTAGATTATTGGTATGATCATAACTATGAGTTCTCTTTGGCCAGTAGAGCAAAGATAAATTGTTGACTGGTATGATCACGACCATTGAATTTATAATTGAATATCTTTAGCTTAAGTGCAAAGGTGAATTGATCAACATGGTTATAATTATTGTTTATATAAATTCTGAAATGATTATATATTTCTTTGAGATATTAATTTCTTTGGCTCGTAGTGCAAAGATAACTTGTTGTTGAATATCTTTGGCATGTAGTGCAAAGATGAACTGTTGATGAATATCTTTGGCCCGTAGTGCAAAGATGAATTTATTAGTACGATTATGAACAGGAACTGTGATTTGGTATAACCATGATCTTTGATGTTTCAAGTAAAGACAGATGACAAAAATTATCTTCATCCTGGGTGCGAAGAGGAATTTAGAACCACCATTAGAATTATGGGTTATTCACATGATTGTGGACATAAACTGTTTATTGATGTTACAGGGATAAAACATTGTTGGTGGACTTTTAACATGGAGAAGATAATAGACTTTACGGTCTATTTGACCGTTTTAATGGATTGCTCGATCCGCTGCAACTATGTTTGAAAAGTTTTATCATCTACCATATGTTCTAAATCTTTGATTCATTACTGATGAAGGCTATTGATAAATTATTTATCTTAGTCATGATATTCTTTACTAGGCTAGTTGTGCTCACCTTTTGCTTCACAATTTCTTTCAGGTAATAAGAGTGTAGCTGGGTCGAGCGAGGGTAACAGGGGAATAGAACGGTGGTATATAGCTGTTGAGGTTTCCCCTAAATAGTATGGAAATAATTTTTTTAGAATTTTAGATAAGTGTGTCGTATGTTATACATCATTTAACCGTTGTTTTTGGTGAACCGAATAGGATGAGGTGAACCCAACTTTGGAAGGGTGTTTTGCCACTATCATACAAGATGTATAATGACATCCGACTTCGTGTTATCATAAGACAGGGTTGTGTACATCCACTTGCTGATTATATCTATGAACACTACCTATATAATCTTGGAGTTTGATTGAAATATAATTCTCAATTGGAGACAATAGAGATAATTATATGTCAAGAGAAGACTCACCATTGAAAGAACATGATAGTAATCTTCTCATTTTTAGTTTGGGTATATTAGGTCAACCAAGGATAATTCTCGAGTTATATGATATCTATTATAACTTAGATGCACGGCCTCCCATGTACGAAGGTTTCCTTGAGCATTTTCCAGAGATTTTAATTTCTAAAATAGTTATTGACTGTACCTTTATGTAAGGTATCAATGTGAGGTGCTATCTAAGTAAAGGGATGAGAGTTACAGTTGGTATTAAAACTCATAGTATATGTGTTGTCGTATTTTGCACGACCATTATAATAAAAAGTTGTAGTTATTTTTTGTACCATGTATTTGGCGACCCAGAATGGGTTGGGTGGATTGGACCTATTTTGGGGGCGTCACATGAAGCGCAAATTTTAAGGATATTCTACTAATTTCAAGGAGTATAACAGCAATACTTATCAAAATAAGTGTAGAATTAAGAATATGAAATGAAATAATATTACTTACATACTACAGAATATGGAAGAAAATATTATTTCTTACGAATATTGAATAAAAATAATATCCCTTACCTTAAATGTAGAGTATTTCTGACTGGTATGACGGAAATATTCTTGAAGAAAACTTGTACTATTTTCTACACTTAAAGCTTCCTTAACTCAAAAGAAATACGCTCAATATTATAGAAGAAGAATTCTCTGATTCTGGTGTGATTTTTATTTCAAAACTAAGCATCCTATTTATAGGAGAATGACCAGATACTATTTAAAAAAATAATCACGGACGCACAGTAAAAAAAATATTAGGACGCAATTCATCAGCATATATTTGAGACAGCCAATAAGAGAGTGCACTCCTGAGGAGGTAATTGGAATTTGGGAGATATGGACCAATAAGGGAGCACCCTCATTCATAAGTCAGTGAACAGTAGCTGCATTAATTGAAAAGTTGGACAATAATCTCATATCCCACCAATCAGAAAATTACCTTCTTTGAAGGTAATTGGCCATACGGACAATTATGCAACCTTTAAAAAAACTAAATGAACAAACACCAATTTGAAAGGATAATTGAACAAACATCTTCCACTCATCAATTATTATTCTTATCTTTAATCAACACTAACTTATTCATCATTAATATTATAACTCACAATATTAACAACCAGATCATTCCCAGGAAAGAGGGGGCTTTCCGATAAGGACTTCTCCTTATTAGCGCACAATTAGATGACCAAACCCCTTTCCTCGATAGATTTTTCTAGACATTGTCAATAATACAAATAATAATATGAATAACGGTGTCGTCTTAATTATTGATTTAAAAATATAAAATATTGTGACAATAATTGAATCAATAATGTGATATACTATGCAACAATTACTGTGGCAATAATTGAATAAAACTGAGTGACTTCTCACGTAAGCATCAATAATCAAAGATACTTGTACAATACCGTGTACTTTTATGCAACCACGCGTATTACTTTACGTTTATCACCGGGTATTTTAACAGTTAACGGTAAAAGTTTTGCCCTTATTTTTATAAAAAAGTTATTTCTGTCGCTTTCTAAATTCGACGATGAATTACATTAATGGGGTTCACTAATGATTGTCTTGGCCGCATTTAATATTCCTTGATAAGATGAATATTCCCCGACCAAACGAATATTTTATGACAATTTGCTTAGTTTGCAAATTTTGTAAATATTACCCACAACTATAACATTATATCAAATCCACTCCTTATTATTCAAAAATAATATTTAGAGAAAATTAAATCTTTATTCATTAAAGTTGGGGTCTTACAATAATCATGTGATGACCCGAGAAATCGGATGACCTTGTTATAGGTTTTTATTTTGAATATCTAATAAAATAAAATTTTATTGATAATATTATGTGTTATGTGATTATGTATGAGTGTTGGGAGTTTTTGGGAGAAAATACTTTTTTTCGAGAAAAACGCTAAATCACTATTTATAAAACGCAAAAAATGCCTTTTCATTTTTTAAACTTTTCAAATTACGGCATATCATTTTTTTAGAAAAAGGAGACGAAATCTCCAATAAAAATATTTTTGTCAGAAAAGACGTAAAATCACTATTCACGCTAAAAATACGTTTTCATATTTTCGAATTTTGACATATTGTTTGTTCAAGAAATGGGGATGGAAAATGAAATCGAAATTTAGAAAAGTGAAAGTCAATATTTTGACTAAGTATAAAAGTTAGAGAAACTAACTAAAAAAAAGAAACTAGAAATAATAATAATAATAATAATAATAATAATAATAATAATAATAATAATAATAATAATAATAATAATAATAATAATAATAATAATAATAATAATAATAATAAGTTAAGAAATAATCAAACCAAATGAAGCCTAAGAATTAAAATGGCTTGGCTTTAAATTAAAATAGCTTGGCTAAGGAAATGAAAGAGGCTTGGCTAGGCATTTAAAAATGGATAGGTTAGGGAGGCTTAAGCCTTGAAGCCATTGCTTGAAAACTTAAGCCAAACTTGGAGCCAAAGCTTTGCAATTTTATGTGTCACTTGATTAAATAAGTTGATAACCAAGTTTCTTGCAAACATAAATAGCACATGGGATAAGGAAGAGTGAAAAAGGCTAAAAGGGTGAGTCATTGAGCTAGGAAAGGCATGTGTCACTTGCTAGATAATTGACATGAGGTTATTTGAATTTGGAAAAGGCAAGGAAGAGGAAAAGTGTGCGGATGACATGAAAAGAAAGAAGAGTTGGATGGAAACTTTCCATTTTTGGTAAGTTTTGGTCCATAGGAAGCAAATCAATTAATGTTTATTCCCTCGACACAATTGTTTCAAACCAAAAATGGCCTTAATGTTATTATTTTGTCTATCTTAAGTTAATTGATCATAGGTGGTTAACCCTTGGTAGCATGGTTGAGTTAGTTGGTGGGGGATTTAATTAATCCAATACTTGGGTAATTGTTCATTTATTCATTTCATCTTATGAGTTAAGTAAGGAAGAAAGAGAAAGCTTGAGAGGGAAAAGAAAGAGGGAGGCACGGGCAGAAGAGAAGAGGAAGAAGGAGCTAAAAAGCTTCACTATTTAATCATCTAAGCTTAAAGCAAGAAGAAGAAAGGACCGTAAAGGATAAGCCATGAAAAACCTAACTTCTATTTCATCATCTAAAGTTTTTATTATATATGCTTAGTTGTTGGAATGTTGTTGTTGTTATTTTTGGGGATCATGATGGATCCGGAAGTGATAAGGAGGTTATGATGATGGTTATATAATTAAACCATGTAATAATGCAAGAAAAAGAAAGAAAATGAACATATGCATAAAGGATGGCCATGGACAATAGTGGACTGTTAAGGGGCTGTTTTGGGGCCATTTTTCGTGTGGTGTCCCAAACCTAAAAATTAAGTTCTAGGGTGTGATGTTATACTCTTATGAGTCATGAACATTGATAAGTAGGTTTTATACCTACTTATTGGGTGCTAACTCACTGGATTATGCTCATCTCAAGTAGTTTTTATTATGTTTTATTTGCATTTTATGTTTGTTTTATAGTAAATGTAGTTGGAACCCCTTTTAGCAACATAAGGCATGAATTGGCATGGAAAGCACGGATTGGCATGGTGGTATGAAGCTAGCAAAAGCGTGGCAAGGTGAACATGAGCAGATGAGGAACTGAAGCAGTGGAGAAGTGTCGTGCAGAACAGAAGGAATGAAGAGCAAGTAAGTACACAAACAAAAAAAAGCAACAATGACAACGTAAGACATAAAAAAGCAGTAGATACCTTTGCCACACGCCTCAAAAAGAAAAAATATGGCTACCGCGCTTAAGGCAAAACAGAGACAAATTATGTAGCCGCGTGGTCGCGCGTTGACAAAGAAGAATTATGGCGCGCCCGTGCTAGACACTCGACAGATATGCACACACTGGTAGCGTCCACACACGCTTATAGATGTAATATTATGGCCATGCGTGAGTCTTCTGATGCGCTTTTGTTGACTTTTGGTAAATTTGAAATTTGAGCGCACTGAATGATATGGTTGGCACTAGAGACGTGTTGAGGGCAGTTTTTTTATCAGTTTTTCATTTTATCATTAGGGTTTTGAAGTCTTAGTATTCTAGAGAGGATTTGGAGCATTTAATCACTACATTTGTTTTTCTCTTATTCTAGATTACAAAATAAAGTCTAGTTTTCATTTCTGGAGATTTTGGTGACTTGGAACAAGCTTGGAACAGACTCTGCAACATAGATTAATAGATTTACTCTACTATTTCTATTATCTCTTTTGGTTGTATTGTTTAATTCCATGTGTTGCTTTAATCCCATAATGGTTTTTGGTTCAGAAATGAGCTAAACTCCATTATGGGATTCTAATAGATTTTAATATGTAGTTTAAATTTGTATATCTGATTGTATTGTTGTATATTTATCGTTGGAATACCTATTATGGTTATGCTTAATATTTGAATGTTTGATCACCATTCACATGAATTACTTGTATGGATAAATATACCTTTCGCTGAGGCATTGGAATAGATGCCTAGTTATGCAAAGTTCATGAAGGGTATCTTGTCAAGAAAGAAAAGGTTAGAAGACTTAAAAACAGTGGCCTTGACCGAAGAATGTAGTGCAGTGCTTCAACGCAAGTTACCTCCAAAGCTGAAGGACCCGGGTAGCTACACGATACCTTGTACGATTGGAAAGATGAGTTTCAGCAAATGCTTATGTGATCTAGGGGCAAGTATTAATTTGATGCTGTTGTCAGTCTTCAATCAATTGGGATTGCCGGCTCCAAGGCCGACAAATATTTCTTTACAGCAAGCTGACAGGTCTATTACCTATCCATGGGGTATTGTGGAAGATGTACTGGTTAAAGTGGATAAATTCATCTTCCCGGCTGATTTCATCATATTAGACTATGAAGAGGACAAAAGTTGATGATTGGGTAATATACCTATGAATCGGATACACTTGGGCTTAAATTATTGTAGTCTCAAGTCATTTAGAAGCATTTTTATTGTGTTTAGTTGTCGTTTTGCAGATTCGGGAGCTGTAGGGACAAATTGGGGAATTTTGAGCTAACAATAGAAATTTGGTAAATACTTTGAAGTTCAAAGGTCGGGTATTGGGGAAATGTCTTACATGTAAGCGCCTTAATGTATTTGAAGCTGACGTCCGTTGACCAGAGCTACGTGTGTTGACTAAGCGTGTGACTTGCATAATAAGTGCTACATTGTTATGTTGATAAAGTGGATTTGAAAAAGGATTGTGGTGGGATAAGAGGAGTATATAAAGTCTATTTTGATTGACTTAGGGATTTATCTACATAATTGGAGGCTAAGCAAGAAAGAAATTACAGATTGAAGATTTGGCTTGGAGTTTTATTTCTTCTCCATATTTCCAATTGGTGTAATTCTTTAAGGATGATTTGCAAAAGATTGTTGGTTTTAATTTTTGTCATGAACTAATTTCTTTCATTAAGATTTCAATTGAACCTTTTATGTCTATGAATTAGTTATTCAATTTATTCCAATTATTTATGTCAAAGTGAATTGTTTATCTTGTCTTGAGCTTATTGATTAATTATCTGATCAGTAATTACCTTGTTACTCTAGAAGGAATTGAAAGAGGAATTCTAGGGTTAGAACTGGGCATGATAACATGTGACTTAGTTATTTGTATGGTGAATAATTAGGTTTGTGAATTGAATGGAAATATCTATTCACCGCATGTAACACATAAGGAATTGGAAAGGAAGGATTATTTTTAGAATATAATCAAGATTAAATAAAGAAGTCAATTGATCACTTGGAAAAGGGCTTTTGGCAATTGAGAATTCTTGTTAACAATTCAGTAGGCATAATAATTGGGATAATTGGATAATTAATTTATAGTTCATAATTGGGGATATTGAAGTCTTAATCTTTATTCATCTGAATTCATTTGTTAAAACCTTAGTTTTGTATATTTAATTTCTTTTAGAGTAATCTCTCTCTTTAATTGTTTTATTTAGTTTCATTATTTTGAAAAATCACAATTTATGGTTGTTTAAATAAAATTGAATTGATATAGTGCTAGTAGATGGAATTTATTAATTAGAATTCTCTGTGGGATCGACACTCTATCTTATCACTTTATTACTTGTTGACCGTGTATACTTGCACGTTTGCTTTGATTGTGAAATCAACCAATAATTTTTTGGCGCCGTTGCCGGGGACTTCTTTATTAATATTAATTCCATATTAGTTATAATCAATTCGGTCTTAATTTAAACGTTATTTATTTTTCTTCTTGTATTTGCAGGATTTTTTTTTGCGAGTGTATGCACACTAGATTAAAGGCTAAAAGGAACTTTTTCCTTATACAGACGATATCGAAAGGAAGTTCCGAAAATTGCAGTTGACTAGTGCAGTGTCACCTGAGGAAGAAAAACTGGCAGAACAAGAAATTCTAGTGAACATTGTAGGGGACGAACAGAAATCACTTGGGGATTATGCCATGTCGAATGTCACAGATATACAGTCGAGTATTAGGAGGCCGACAATCAATGCGAACAGTTTTGAGATAAAATCGGGAACAATTCAGATGCTTCAGAATACATGCCAGTTTGGGGGTAGCTCGATAGATGATCCTAATGAGCATATTTTGAGTTTCTTGGAAGTTTGCGACACCTTCAAGTTTAATAATGTATCGAAAGATGCTATAAGGTTGAGGATGTTTCCGTTTACATTGAAAGATAAAGCACGGAGTTGGTTACACTCTTTGCCTCCTGGTTCAATCGCATCTTGGGACGACTTAGCTCAAAAATTTCTAGCTAAGTTTTTCCCACCAGCAAAGTCGGCAAAACTACGGAACGATATTCACTCCTTTGCACAGTTCGATTCAGAATCGTTATATGAGGCGCGGGAAAGATTTAAGGATATGCTCCGTAAGTGCTCACATCACGGAATTCCACAGTGGATGCAGTTGGGGATATTCTGTGATGGTTTGCATGCATCCACAAGAGCCAATATTGATGTCGCAGTAGGTGGAACAATCATGTCTAAGAATTTTGATGAGGCATATCAGCTGTTAGAGACGATGGCCAACAACAATTATAGTGTCCTATGACTAGATCCAACCCTCCGAAAACACCGGGAAAGCTTGAAGTGGATCCAATGACAGCATTAGCAGCACAGGTGGCCGCAATAGCTAAGAAAATGGAGACATGGAGTCCACCATCCACACAGCAAGTAACAATGGCTTGTGAATTATGTGCTGGGAGTCATGCTATAGATCAATGTGCCATAAACGCTGAATCAACTCAGTTCATAGGGAGCTACAGTCGATCAACCCAACCGTATCCGAATCAAAATGCGTATAATCCGGGTTGGAGAAATCATCCGGGATTTTCTTGGAGTAACAATCAAGCTCAAGCGCCTAGACAGCAAAACACATCCAGATTTTAAAATCAGACTCAACAACAACCAGAGAGGAAATCAAGTTTGGAAGAAGCTTTGGAAAAATTCATTAGAGCTACTGACAAAAGGATCGATGAACAAGACAAGATATTGAATCAAGTAGATCTGAATAAGAAAAGCCAAGGTGCGTTGATAAAGAATCTGGAAAGTCAAGTGGGGCAGATAGCACATGCACTGAATATCCGACCACTTGGAACACTCCCGTGTGACACAGAGAAAAATCCCGGCAGAGATGAGCATTGTAAGGCTGTAACTCTACGAAGTGGAAAGGATTTGCAAGAGACAGTTAAGGAGAAGGAAAAGAGGGACACCACAATAGATGAAAAAGAAGGAATGACGGGCACCGAAAAATGTCAAGATGAGACCTTAGAGCAGAAAGAACCGGAACCAACCATCACAATGCCTTCCATACCGTATCCACAGAGGTTTTAGAAATCCAAGTTGGATAAGCAGTTTTTAAGATTCTTGGATATTTTCAAAAAACTGCATATCAACATCCCCTTTGTCGAAGCCTTGGAACAAATGCCGAGTTACGCTAAGTTTATGAAGGAGGTTTTGTCGAGAAAGAGGAAATTGGGTGAGTTCGAGACAGTGGCATTGACCGAAGAATGTAGCACGATCATTCAGAAAAAGTTACCGTCGAAGCTCAAGGATCCAGGAAGCTTTAATATTCCATGTGAAATTGGAAATCAATTTTCGGGACGAGCATTGTGTGATTTGGGGGCCAATACAAATTTGACGCCATTATCCGTCTACAGCCAGTTTGGACTTCAAGCACCACGACCGACAAACATCAGTTTGCAGTTGGCGAATCGATCTGTTACATATCCATGAGGTATTGTTGAGGATGTTTTAGTTAAAGTGGATAAATTCATCTTCCCTGCGAATTTATTTATCTTGGATTGTGAAGTAGATAGCGAAATTCGGATTATTCTCGGGCGACCATTCTTAGCAACAGGGAGAACATTGATTGAAGTACAAAAAGGTGAATTGACGATGCAAGTGGAAGATCAACAAGTCACCTTTAATGTATTTAAGTCAATGTCTTATCCGAAAGAAAAAGGTGAATGCATGCGGGTGGATATCATGGATGAATTAGTTAATCATAAGTTTCACGAAAATTATTCAGAAGACTCGCTAGAATCCATTTTGCTTGGGATGGACGACGATGGTATTGAAGATGATGTTGGGTATGCCAAATGGCTAGATACATCATCTTTCTTCTGGAAAAACAATCAACCATTCGACACCCTTGATAGGCCTGAGATAGAAGGTAAAAAGTTCAAACCCTCGATAGAAGAGCCACCGGTGTTGGAACTAAAACCGCTACCATCTCATCTACAGTATGCTTATTTGGGAAAAGATGATACCTTACCAGTTATTGTTTTAACGGAATTAACTGACACGCAAAAGGAGAAACTGCTACGGGTCTTGCGAGAGTTCAAAACAGCAATTGGGTGGACTATAGCTGATATTCGGGGAAGTAGTCCATCATACTGTATACATAAGATTTTAATGGAAGAGGGGGCAAAACCAACCATTGAGCTGGAAAGAAGGCTAAACCCCATTATGAAAGATGTGGTGAAAAAGGAGATCATAAAGTGGTTGGATGCCGGCATTATTTACCCAATCTCGGACAGTTCATGGGTGAGTCCTGTACAGTGCGTACCAAAGAAAGGGGGTATGACAGTGGTGAAGAACGAAGATAATGAGCTCATCCCTACTAGAACCGTTACAGGATGGAGAGTATGTATGGACTACCGAAAGCTGAATAAAGCCACACGCAAGGATCACTTTCCCTTGCCATTCATTGATCAGATGTTAGATAGGTTAGCGGGACATCAGTTCTATTGTCTCTTGGATGGATATTCCAGATACAATCAAATTGCCATAGCCCCAGAGGATCAAGTGAAAACTACATTCACATGCCCATACGTTACGTTTGCATTCCGGCGTATGTCCTTTGGTTTATATAATGCACCGACAACCTTTCAACGGTGTATGATGGCGATCTTCTCCGATAAGGTCGAACAGAATTTAGAGGTATTCATGGATGACTTTTCTGTGTTCGGTGATAACTTTGATTTATGTTTGAAAAATCTGATTTTAGTGTTGAAGCGATGCGTGGGGACTAACCTGGTCCTTAACTGGGAAAAATGTCACTTCATGGTACAAGAGGGGATCATTTTGGGGCACAAGGTTTTCGCAGCAGGCTTAGAGGTGGACAAAGCGAAGATTGAGACAATTGAGAAATTACCCCCTCCATCATCTGTAAAGGGAATTCGGAGCTTCTTGGGACATGCGGGTTTCTACAGACGCTTCATTAAAGATTTTTCCAAAATTTCAAAACCCTTATATTCCCTGTTGGAGAAAGACGTGCCTTTCAAGATGGATCAGTCATGTATCGAGGAATTTGAAGTACTAAAGAGGAAATTGGTCTCAGCTCCAATTATTGTGGCTTGCCGATTGGTCTTTCTGAATTCGAATTGATGTGCGACGCTTGATGACTACGTGATTGGAGCAAATAATGGGAAACGCGTCACAAAAAATACGGTGGGTACTATTTTTACAAGAATTTGATTTGGAGATCCGGGATAGAAAAGGCACCGAGAATCAGGTGGCGGATCATCTTTCCCGGTTGGAAAATGTAGAAGTGTAGAAAAAAGACAACGTAATGATTAATGAGAGATTTCTAGATGAACAACTTCTTCGAGTAACAACGACATTGCCATGGTATGCAGATTATGTGAATTACTTGGTTGGTAAGGTGTTACCACCGGATTTGAACTCGCAGCAACGAAAGAAGTTCCTCCACGATGTTAAGCAATACTATTGGGATGAACCATTTCTGTTTAAGGCTTGTGCGGATCAAATGATTAGACGTTGTGTGCCACATGAAGAAATGGACAGCATATTAAGCCATTGCCACTCATCAGATTACGGAGGTCATTATTCTGGTGATCGAACATCAACCAAAGTGTTACAATCGGGATTTTTCTGGCCTTCTCTATTCAAAGATGCTTACCTCTATGTGCTAAAGTGTGATCGATGCCAACGCGTAGGTACATCTCTAAGCGCAATGAAATGCGACTCACCACAATTTTGGAGGTTGAACTGTTCGACGTGTGGGGAATCGACTTTATGGGACCTTTCCCATCCTCTTTCAACAATCAGTACATTCTGTTGGCGGTAGATAACGTTTCCAAATGGGTAGAAGCCACAGCTTTACCCACGAATGATGCCAATGTTGTCCTCCGATTCTTAAAGAAAAACATCTTCACAAGAATTGGGACGCCGAGGGCGATAATAAGTGATGAGGGAACTCATTTATGTAATAAGCAGTTCACTAAATTGCTTATAAAGTATGGGGTTCGTCATAAAATTGCAGTCGCGAATCATCCCCAAACCAATGGTCAAGCGAAAGTCTCAAATAGGGAGGTCAAGCGAATTTTGGAAAAAAGGTGGTCAATCCGTCACGAAAAGATTGGTCATTGCATCTTGACGATGCCCTATGGGCATATCGAACAACATATAAGAATCCTATCGGCATGTCACCTTATCGGATGGTCTATGGAAAGGCATGTTATTTCCTGGTTGAACTAGAACACAGTGCACACTGGGCCATTCAGAAACTTAATTTTGATCTACAAGCAGCGGGGGAGAAAAGATTATTGCAATTAAATTAGATGGATGAATTCTGGTTCAATACTTATGAGAATGCAAAACTCTACAAGGAGAAAGTCAAAGCCTGGCACGATAAAAAAATTCTTGATCGGAGATTCGAACCGGACCAACAAGTATTGCTTTTCAACTCACGAATACGTTTATTTCCTGGGAAACTAAAATCTCGTTGGTCGGGACCTTTCATGATTATATCTGTCACACCACATGGAAATATTGAAGTCGAGGAACCGAATTCAAAGCGCACATTCAAGGTGAACGGTCAACGACTTAAGAATTACTGGAGTGGACCCATCGAACGTCAATCCACAGTCATGTACCTCTCCGAACCAATGAACAATTGAGCAACACTGCAAAGTCAGGCTGATGACTATAAACCAAGCGCTATAGGGAGGCAACCCCATTTTTATTTTATTTTATTTTTTTATTATTTTTATTTTATTTTGCCATATTCAAACTAGTGTAGTTGCAGTTATTTTATTTTTATTTATTAATTTTATTATATACTCTAAATAACATCTTCCTGTTTTACAATCCAGTACAGCTGCAATGTGACCATTCAAATACATAAGGAGTATCAGGGATAGAGCCCCGGCACTTGAAATCAATAGTAAGCCAGCGCCCCGGCTCAGTCCATCAGAATCTGACAATAGCCCCCAGCGCCCCGATGTTGGAGTTTAGTTTATTCACAAGCGCCCCGGCGCTACAGGCTGACACAAGCTACTGCACTATAGCGCCCGACGCTGAACTTATGCCTTATTACAGCGCCCCGGCGCTGGGCTCACGAATCAGGTACTAAAGCAGAGCACCCCGACGCTCTAGCTAAGCCAAAACACAGCGCCCCGGCGCTGGGGACGCGAAGTAGACTCCTATCTCAGTTCAAACGCTCGGTTTCTAACTCTTCACCTTTTCAGCTTCCCCACACGATTCCACTCCTCATCTGGTAACTGATCTTAAACCTTTATATAATGTCCCAATACCAAACACAACTCCACATATCACATTGAGATTTCCTTTTGCAAAGCAATTTTCATCTATCATCTCTACCGCAAAGGTATGTTACTAAATTACACTCCATTGGTGGTGAAATCAACTCTTGTTAATTGTGAAATGGGTAAGCTAATTTGCATCTTGATTCATATTCTCTACATCTACAATGCCGATTTTCATCCTTTTGATTTTGATTATCTCATATTGCCGGCATGTGAATCACGTTTGATTGTGCACCACTTTTGGTTGGGATATCATGCATATGTGGTGATTGAATACTAGGGATGTGATTTGATAGAAAACTAGTGTGATTCAAAACAAAATATGAATTGCCCATAAGGTGTTCGATAGTTTTGCCTGACTCAATATTGTTTGTTCAATGCGCACAATACCAGTCCCATACACTGAATTTACTTGTCGTTTTGCCATCACAATACTATAGGTCCCCTGTCAAACATTTATATCACTATTGTGGGGAGCTAAATTGTTTTGCATACATGGGATCATACTGCTATATATGTTACATCTTTTTCGTGTAACTTGTGTTACTTTTGCAAATTGGGTGCTTTGGTTGAAAAATAAGCATACTTGGTCAAATTTGTGATCCCATGCTACTTTGTGTTTCCCCACACCCCTAATCATTGCACATAAGATGAAGTTATTTCAAAGTTTGGGGGTAGGGTTAGGGTTATATATGTTCATATTTGTATTATACTCAATTATAATTTAGATGTATGCGATTTCTTGTAGAATTGTCTAAATGACATCGAAGCGTTAACGTGGAGAAGGTTCCGGAACTGCCTCAGCCCCACCAAAGTTTGATAATCGAAGGTTTGTCAGCACCGAGGCACAGGAACACTACAACAAGATGGCTACCCGATCACTAGTCCCCGAACGCGGTCTAAGGCCTGATCAAGCGAAGGATGGGGACATAGCCGTCATGATTGCTGAGAGAAATTGGTTTCAACTCACCGAACAACCCAATCCAGCAGTAGTTGTCATTGTCAAAGAGTTTTACGCCAACGTGCCCGAACACTTCCACTATGGGGTGTTTGTGAGGGGCAAAACTGTTGAAATTGGTGAAGAAGACATAAACGGTTGCTACCAACTACCGTTAGAGGGACTGAACAACAAGTATGCCAGTCTTGTGAGTCAAGGTCTAGACTATGAGAAAATAATTCGAGAACTGTGTCAACCGGGTACTACGTGGACAATACATGAACGTGGCAACATGACTTTCCCTCTTTCTCACCCCAGTCTATATAGAAAGGCGTGGTATGCCTTCATTTGTGCCAAACTCATACCATGCACACATGTGAGCCATGTCACCAAAGAGAGGGTTGTCTTACTGTATTTAATTATTCAAGGCCTAAAAATTGATGTCGGCCACCTTATCCAGCAGTCCATTCTCCGAGCGGCACGACGAGGGACCACATGAGGTTTACCTCATCCGTCTTTAATTTACGTTTTATATGCCAAGTTTAGGGTCAAATGGAAATCAGACGAGATGATTCAAACGCCTATGCCAGTGCTGGACCATAAGTTGATCAGTCGGTATAAAGTATGGACAGGCGGTGCCAATCACCCACGTGGGTTGGGTTTTATAATTTCTCAAGTTGAAGCTCCACAGGCTCCATAACCTATAGCACCACCCACATATGGTTCCTCCTCCACAGCTCACCGTGGTGTCGTTCCTGAAGCTGTCCAGCATGAAATAGACGGATGGTTCTTCAATATCGAATCTCAGAATGTCCGCCTTTCAGAACGTCAAGATGTCATCTATAAATATATGGTCGACCAATTTGCTGCTCAGAATGCCATGCACGCCCAACTGTACCCGGGCGTTAATCTTAGCCAGTTCCATACTGCTCCCATCCTGCCTGTGTTTCCCCCTTCCGATCAAGAGATGAGCGAGGATGATAATGCTCCACCTGAGGAATAATCTCGTCAGGGAAGTCCTCTGTTCTTTATTGTTATATTTTTCGCATGAGGACATTGCTCTTGATATGTTTGGGGGTAGTTATTTTTATTTTGCATTAGTAGTTTGTGGATAATTTATCTTTTTATTATTGGTAAAGTTTTGCATTTAGGATTGCACGTTAATTCTAGCTGTTCATTAGTTATGTATGTTTGGGGCCAATGATGAGAGTAAAATTGCATGAACAAGTCGAATATGGATTGTTAAGCTAGTGATACGAATTTCTTGGCATGATGTAAATCTTTATCTGTTTGACACTGATATTATAAGGATAACACGTTTTCAAAAATGACCATGTTGGCTATGAAAGTTTAAATGGATATATAATAGAATTCTAAAGGATGAATGCTAGTGAACCGAAGGAACAATGTGAATAGCTAGTGATGACTGAATTTAGACATAAACTCAAGTTTGGGGGAAAAATATCTGGAGTATATAAGCTATGAAAAAAAAACTGTGGCTAGTTTTGTTTCGGGGCCTTTGTTACTTGAGCAAGTACGCCCGAAGGGGTGTCTTAACACCTAGTGCCCTAAGGTCTTATATGGTCTGGGAGTCATTGGTTGAAAGCTCGCTAAGGGGTGGCACTGTTAGCCTAATGGAATGAGACATTGCACAGTCATGGAAAATAAAAAAAAATAAAAAAAATAATAAAGCGGGAAAAATGAAAAAAGCCCCCGTTTTAAAAAAAAAGAAAAAGAAAAAAAACATAAGTATTCCATTTTGACCCCTGGACTTTGGTAAGTGTTGATTTTAGTCAAAGCTAGTTATTTGAGGAGTTTCTGAATTGCACTGTATAATGCCTTCAAAGATACCTATTATCTTTCGTATTTTGCTTTTCATTGGTTAGCATGGTTGTTGAACACACACACACACACACACACAATATCAGTAATAACAGATTTAGATTCATTGATTGTCGGGATATTATTGATCTGCTTTAACATGATGTATTAACATGTTTCTGTGATTTTTCTGAGGCCTAATGGACATACGGTGTGCTATTTAATTGCTGGAATTACAAACATTTAGATAGTTTTAGTTGCATTTGCATGTTTGTTTATTTGTTCGTGTTGTTTTGTGTTTTGTTACTTGAGGACAAGCAACGATTTAAGTTTGGGGGCATTTGATGATTGGGTAATATACCCATGAATCGGATACACTTGGGCTTAAATTATTGTAGTCTCAAGTCATTTAGAAGCATTTTTATTGTGTTTAGTTATCGTTTTGCAGATTCGGGAGCTGTGGGGACAAATTGGGGAATTTTGAGCTAACAATGGCAATTTGGTAAATACTTTGAAGTTCAGCGCTGGGGCGCTGAAGCCTGACGTCCGTTGACCAGAGCTGCGTGTGTTGACCAAGCGTGTGACTTGCATAATAAGTGCTACATTGTTATGTTGATAAAGTGGATTTAAAAAAGGATTGTGGTGGGATAAGAGGAGTATATAAAGTCTATTTTGATTGACTTAGGGATCTATCTACACAATTGGAGGCTAAGCAAAGAAGAAATTACAGATTGAAGATTTGGCTTGGAGTTTTATTTCTTCTCCATATTTCCAATTGGTGTAATTCTTTAAGGATGATTTGCAAAAGATTGTTGGTTTTAATTTTTGTCATGAACTAATTTCTTTCATTAAGATTTCAATTGAACCTTTTATGTCTATGAATTAGTTATTCAATTTATTCCAATTATTTATGTCAAAGTGAATTGTTTATCTTGTCTTAAGCTTATTGATTAATTATCTGATCAGTAATTACCTTGTTACTCTAGAAGGAATTGAAAGAGGAATTCTAGGGTTAGAACTGGGCATGATAACATGTAACTTAGTTATTTGCATGGTGAATAATTAGGTTTGTGAATTGAATGGAAATATCTGTTCACCGCATGTAACACATAAGGAATTGGAAGTGAAGGAGTTTAATTCAATTGTTTTGCATAGGAATATACCAAGATTAATTTGGATTAAATAGAAGTCAATTGATTACTTGGAAAAGGGCTTTTAGCAATTGAGAATTCCTGTTAACAATTCAATAAGCATAATAATTGGGATAATTGATTTATAGTTTATAATTTGGGATATTGAAGTCTTAATCTTTATTCATCTGAATTCATTTGTTAAAACCTTAGTTTTGTTTATTTGATTTATTTTAGAGTAATCTCTCTCTTTAATTGTTTTATTTAGTTTCATTATTTTGAAAAATCACAATTTATGGTTGTTTAAATAAAATTGAATTGATATAGTGCTAGTAGTTGGAATTTATTAATTAGAATTCTCTGTGGGATCGATACTCTATCTTATCACTTTATTACTTGTTGACCGTGTATACTTGCACGTTTGCTTTGATTGTAAATTCAAGCAACAGAAGTATACTGATCATTCTTGGAAGACTATTCCTAGCCACAGGAAGGACCTTGATAGACATTCAGAAAGGGGAATTGACAATGCGAGTTAATGATCAGGAAGTCACTTTCAATGTATTTAAGGTGATGAAATTTCCAATAGATGAAGAGGAATGCTTCAGGGTTGATTGGGTGGAAAAGGTACTGAATGATGAAGTAGAGAACTTGGTGGAACATGAACCTTTGAAGAATGCTATTGTGGGAAGTTTAGAAATAGAAGATGGTGAGATTGACAAAATTATTCAATTACTTGATACAACTCCACAGTTCAGGAAGTTCAAGACTGTTGTTGAGCCATTAAAGATTGCTGGAGAATCATCAGTGAAATTAAAGTCATCTCTTGAGACACCTCCTGAACTTGAGTTGAAACCACTTCCAGACCATTTAAGGTATGCATTTTTAAATGATAATTCAAAATTACCTGTGATTATTTCTTCTGCACTAACATCTTTTTAGGAAGAAAAACTGCTAAGAATTCTCTGAGAATTCAAGTCAACGATTGGGTGGACTATAGCAGATATCAAAGGGATCAACCCATCTTTCTGTATGCATAAGATCCTGCTGGAAGATGATAGCAAGCTTTCAGTGGAGCAGCAAAGAAGACTTAATCCAATTATGAAGGAAGTGGTCAAGAAGGAAGTATTGAAATGGCTGGACGCAAGAATTATATATCCGATTTCAGACAGCTCGTGGGTGAGCCCAGTACAGTGTGTGCCGAAGAAAAGGGGAATGACCGTAGTCTCCAATGAAAACAATGAGTTGATTTCGATGAGAACAGTGACGGGGTGGAGAGTCTGTATGGACTATCGCAGACTTAACAAAGCTACAAGAAAAGATTACTTCCCACTGCCGTTTATTGATCAGATGTTGGACAGACTAGCATGTCATGAATTTTATTGCCTTCTGGACGGGTATTTAGGCTACAATCAGATTGTGATAGCTCCAGAAGACTAAGAAAAGACAACTTTTATATGTCTATATGGTACATTCGCTTTTAGAAGGATGTCTTTCGGATTGTGCAATGCCCTAGCCACTTTTCAGAGATGTATGATGGCAATTTTTTTGGATATGGTGGAGCATAATGTGGAGGTATTTATGGATGACTTCTTACTATTCAGGGATTCTTTTGATTTATGTTTGGAAAATTTAGTGATGGTATTGAGAAGATGTGTTGAGACGAATTTAGTGTTGAATTGGGAAAAGTGCCATTTTATGGTACAAGAAGAATAATTTTGGGACATAAGGTGTCGAAGAAAGGACTAGAGGTGGACAGGGCCAAGCTTGAGGCTATTGAAAATTTACCTCAACCAACTTCTGTTAAAGGTGTTTGCAGTTTTCTAGGGCATGCAGGCTTCTACCGCAGGTTTATTAAGGTCTTCTCCAAGATCACAAAGCCACTTTGCAACTTATTGTAGAAGGATGCACAGTTCAAGTTTGATAAAGATTGTCTGTTTGCATTTGAGCATTTAAAGAGGAAGTTAACTTCAGGACCAGTGATCACAACACCGGATTTGGATCTACCATTTGAGTTGATGTGTGATGCCAGTGATTATGCTGTGGGGGCTATTTTGGGCCAGAGAAGGGAAAAGATTTTTCATGTGATATACTATGTGAGCAAGACCCTTACTGATGCTCAGCTTAAACTACACCACCACAGAGAAGGAACTATTGGCAGTTGTGTATGCTTTTGACAAGTTTCGAGCTTATCTGATTGGAACAAGGGTTATAGTGTACACAAATCATGCGGTAATTTGATACTTGGTTCCAAAGAAGGATGCAAAGCCTCAATTAATCAGGTGGATACTTCTATCGTAAGAATTCGATTTGGAGATTAAGGACAGAAAGGGAACTGAGAACCAAGTGGCAGACCACTTATCTAGACTGGAAAATCCGGGAAGGGAGGTAGATGACAAGGTTATTATTAATGAGTCCTTCCCAGATGAACAATTATTTGTGGTGAAAGGGGAAGTGCCATAGTTTGCAGACTATGCAAACTACTTGGTGAGCAGGATAATCCCTTCTGACTTAGTTGGACATCAAAAGAAGAAATTTTTGCATGATGTGAAGTGGTTTATATGGGATGAACCATACTTATTTAAGCAATGTGTGGATCAGATGATAAGGAGATGCATCCCATATAGCGAGATAGAAGGTATTTTGAAGGATTGCCATGCTTCATTATTTGGAGGTCACTATGGTGGAGAAAAGACAGCGGCTAGAGTGTTACAAGCTGGATTCTATTGGCCGACGATTTTTAAAGATGCTTAAAGTTTTGTCCAAAGATGTAATAGATGTCAAAGAGTTGGGAATATATTGAAAAGAAATGAGATGCCATTGAACACAATCCTTGAGGTTGAGATTTTTGATGTGTGGGGGATAGACTTCATGGGTCCTTTCATTTCTTCATGTGAGAATTTATATATCTTATTGACAGTTGAATACGTTTCTGAGTGGGTAGAAGTGGCAGCCCTTCCAACTAATGATGCCAAAGTGGTCCTAAGATTTTTACAAAGAAGTATTTTCACAAGGTTTGGGACTCCTAGGGCTATTATTAGTGATGAGGGTAGCCATTTCTGTAATCGACAGTTCATAGCTCTATTGGCTAAGTATGGAGTAAATCATCACATTGCTATAGCTTATCATCCCCAGACTAATGGACAAGTAGAGGTCTCGAATCATGAAGTAAAGAGAATTTTGGAGAAGATAGTGAACCCCACAAGGAAAGATTGGTCATTTAAGTTAGATGATGTTGTATGGGCTTACAAGACTTCCTACAAGACACCATTGGGAATGTCACTATTTTAGCTGGTTTATGGAAAGGCATGTCACCTTCCTATGGAGCCTGAGCACAAGGTGTATTGGGCAATTAGGAAGCCCAACTTTGATTTGAAGGCTGCAGGTGAAAAATGCCTACTCCAACTCAATGAGTTGGATGAATTCAGATTGTAGGCTTATGAAAACTCCAAGTTGTACAAGGAAAAGGTGAAGAGATGGAATGACCGAAAGATTATGGAAAGAGTGTTCGAGCCGGGACAAAGGGTTCTACTATTCAATTCAAGACTTAAACTTTTTCCCGGGAAGCTAAAATTAAGGTGGTCAGGGCCATTTACTGTGAAGACGGTTTATCCACATGGTGCAGTTGAGATATTCGATAAATTCCCAGACAAGCCTTTCAAGGTTAATGGACAAAGGCTTAAGAATTATTATGGTGGTGAGGTTGATAGGCATAAAGTCACCTCCATTCTTTCTTCAACATGATTGAATCAGAGATAGTCAAGCTAATTGACTATAACTTAACGCTTCGATGGGAGGCACGCCATTATTTCTATCCTTACCTCTTGTTTAATTCTGTTTTGATCATATTTATTTTTCATTTTCATGTTATTTTTTTTATAGGATAACAAGTGTTGGTATAAGTTTTGTGGAGCTGAATGTGCACATGATGATGATTAGGAGTAGCATATAAATCATTGTTTTGGGATAGTCATTCATGTATATTAATTAGTTCATGTTTTGATTTTGGAGAATTGATATATCTCATACTGGTATTTATTATTTGTACAGGTGCATTGCAGATTATCAGTAGCCATTTTGCTATACTTAAAGATGTAGTTCAAGATGATCGGGGATGCGTGGGGCAGCAAATGGCAGGTGCAATGAAATAATTTAAAAATGGCGGCTACCAAGACCGTATCTCTATCGCAAAGATAGTCGATAGCGCCATTAGCTAGTGTAAAAGCTGCGCGGCCGCACCCTAGACCTGAGTTTGAAATTTTTTAAAGTTTTTAAAACGTGTCTCATCACATCTCTTATATCAGTTACACTTTGAAACGTGCGTATCCATCTCTCCCTACAAAATAGAAGCACGACTCTTCTCTTCTCCAAACCGTTCCATTTCAAATTCGTAACTCCTCACCCCATTATATACACATTCCATTCTCCTATCCACATTTAAACTTCTATCTTTATCTTCTATTCAGTTACATAGAAACTAGGGTTTCTTCAGAGGGTAAAAATTAACAAGTTTGGGGGTTATTGTTAGTATACAGAGAATTGGGTCGTCAGTCAGTTCTCAACTCAAAAGTTCTTCTTCATCAGTTCCAATGAGACCAAAATGAGCTCGTTCACGCACTCCACAGTCGTCTTCCTCAAGTAGCCAAAGTGAAGACACGGTTGATTTTTCCAAATTCGTCAGTCTTGATGCCCAGACATAGTACTATAGAATAGTTGCAAAAACCTTTGTGAGGGAACGTGGTTTTAAGCCTGAGGCACAAGATGGGCAACTGAAAGAAATGATTAGAGAAAGATGTTGGCTTGAAGTCTGTTCTACACCAGTGCCTGCACCTATGGACATTGTACTGGAATTTTATGCAAATGCAAAGGAGACCATGAGTGGGTTTTCATATGTCAGAGGTATGTAGATAGACTATCACCCATAGGCGATTCACAGCGTGTTCAATTTACCCGACCCTTGTACTGGATGTGCGAATTGGGTCGAGACTGCAAGGTTCGAGACTGACCTCGACAGGGTCATCACTGACTCGTGTGTACCGGGTACACAATGAGCTTACAAGCCTGACACGAATCAGCCTAAGAATTTTTAGTCTTCAAATCTCAACCGTTATGCCAAGGCTTGGAATCTATTTTTCTGTGCAAAACTTATGCCCTCATCCCATCAACATGAAATTACAACTGAGCGGGCGATTATTCTGTGGGGTATAATTATAGGAAAATACATTGATGTTGGTCATCTCATTAATCAGAACATGTTACGTTACATGCGGGGGAGCACTATAGGTAGTATACGACATGCCTCGATTGTTGCTCATTTATGTACTCGAGCAGGAGTCACATGGGCTAATGAACAGTTGAAATACCCAAGTCAGGATATCACTCACGCCACGATAGCAAAATTCGAGGATTGGGTATGAGGTACCCTGCACCCAAGGGGTAAGGGTTTCATCCTTCCACCTACATCGTCTATGCCATCACCACAGCCCTCGCGGACAAATGAAGCAGGCACTTCAACTCAAGCTACTGCTGCCATTGACGATCGACAACTCCGAAGGTTGGAGAGAAAGTTCGATGCAATATACGACAATTTTGCAGCATTTGCTACTGGATTGACGAGGTCTCTAGCAGAGGCTTTTTCTTTGAGACCCCAAATTTTACGAATAAAGATTTAATTTTCTCAAAATATTTTTTTGAATATTATGGTATGGATTTGATATAATGTTATAGTTGTGGGTAGTATTTATAAATTTTGCAAAGTATGCAAGTTGTTATAAAATATTCGTTTGGTTGGGGAATATTCTTTTTGTCGGGAATATTCGTACGACGGCACAATCATTGGTAAACCCACAACGGAAGTATTGTTGTAGTATGAAAAATGACAGAATTATCTTGTTATAAAAATAACGGCGAAAGTTTTACCGTTAAAACTGTTGAACTACCCGGTAGTAAAAGTACAGTAATACGCGTGGTTGCATAGTAGCACACGATATTGATTATTGATGCTTACGTAAGAAGTCACTCAGTTATACTCAATTATTGCTACAGTAATTGCTGCATCATATCTCTCATATTATTGATCGATTATTGTCACAGTATCATCTGCATAATATGCTATATTATTAAATCAATAATTAAGACGATAAAGTTATTAATATTATTAAATTACAATATTGACAATGTCTAGAAGTTCTGTCAAGGAGAGGTTAAGTAATTGCGCGCCAGTGAGGAGAAATCCATACCGGAAGGCCCTCTCTTTCCTGGGAACGACCTGGTTGTTAAATATTATGAGTTATAATATTAATGATGAATAAGTTCGTGTTGATTAACGATGAAATTGATAGTTCCATTGTGTTAAAATTATTTGTGTTAGTGGAAATCGACATTTATTTCGATAATAATTGATGTTTGGAGGTTATATTGTTTAATCGGGTATTCGGGGCACTTTTCGTGTCGGAGTTACTATTCACGATTTACTATTTATAAGTTACTATTCACGAGTTACTATTCACGGGGTACTATTCACCCGAAAAATATATTTCTTTTCTGTCCAAATCATTTTTGGGTACAATATTATTCCAAGAGGAGATGTGATAATTTTTCAGACAGTTGGTTGAAATTATACTAGTAAATCAATATGGATCGTTGGTTTAAAGTTTTAAATAGTAACTTGTCTCTTCGATTTTCCAAGTGTCATTTGTCTCTTCAGTTTTCCAAGAGTCATTTGTCTCTTCAGTTTTCCAAGAGTCATTTGTCACTTCAGTTTTCCAAGAGTCATTTGTCTCTTTAGTGTTCCAAGAGTTATTTGCCCCTTCGTAAATAGTAGTTGTCTCTTCAATATTACCAAGAGCCACTTTCAGTTCTTCTATAAATAGAAGCTCATTCCTTCATTATTTCTTATGAATTCTCTGAAACTCTAGAGAGAGAAACTATAGAGAGAAAGAAGAAAAGTATTCTGCTACTTCACTACTTCAGTATCCAATCTTATACTAAGGTAAGGGATATTATTTGTTGTACTCGTAAGGGGTATTAATTCTTTCGTATTCATGAAGAGAACTTCTGTTATTCCATTCCTAATTATTCTGTTGGAATAACCTGTTTATGCGAAGTACCGCATACATGGTGAAATTCTTCTGTTATTCCATTCTTTATTATTATGTTGGAATAACCTGTCTATGCGAAGTACCGCATATATGGTGAAATTCTTCTATTATTCCGTTCTTTAATATTCTGTCGGAATATCCTGTCTGTGCATTTACGCCGGACCTGGTTCCATTATTTATTATTCTGTCGAAATATCACATGCAATGCGTTTCTGTGGGACTGGTTCCATTATTTATTATTCTGTCGGAATATCCTGTCTGTACTTTTACGCATTACTTGGTTCCATTATTTATTATTCTGTTGGGAATAACCTGTCTGTGCGATCTATCGCATGCATGGTGAATTCTTCTGTTATTCCATTCTTTATTATTCTGTTGGAATAACCTGTCTATGTGGATTACCACATGCATGGTGAATGATCCTTTGTATTCATTCCTTATTAAATTGTGGAAATGACCTATTTTTGTGGATTATGATGAAAGTCATAATAAAAGCATTGGACTGATGAAAATCATGGGTATATGTAGTATTAATAAGTGTTATGATGAGTTATGTTGGTTATCATGTGAAAACATGAAAGTTTCTTAGAAATCACAAAGGATTGAAAATTAAATTTTGGTGAAAATGGAACATGAAATTCAATTGACCATATCTCCTATTATATTTCGAATTTTTTAGTGTGGTTAAGTTCTAGAGTTAGATCTATGAGTTTTCTAACTTATCTAAGTGGAATCACTGGAAAAGGTGTTGTATATTTTCGTGTTGACTGATTTTAGCAAAGGAGTCAAAAATTGCAAATTACCAAAAAGCTACTGCCCAGAAATTTAAAATGCCATTTTTGGCCACTTAAATTGTGAGAAAAATTCCCGCCTTTTGGGACATGGGAATATATGGTATAAAGTACCTCTTGTCCAAAAATGAGCTCATTCCGACTTAAAATGAGCAAGTTATGACTATTTCAATATTTAGGTTTTTCCGACGAAAAAAGCTATAACCGAAGTTCTATAACTCTGATGACCATGAAATTTAAACTGGAAGCTCACGTTAACATGTGTAAGATCCTGCCAAGATTTAGGAATTTCTGGAATTAAACTTGAGGTAGCTAATTTCTTAAGAAATTAATTAGAAATTGATTTTTGAAAAATAGTAAATAAATTTTAAAAATTCCGAGAAAAATATATGTTCAATATGGGACTACATTCTGCTAAATCCCAGAAAAGAATAATTTTTGGGACCGATTTGGTATTTTTCATGAAAATGGTTTAGTTACGAACATATGAATTAAATATGTTATGTGAAGTTAAAAAGTTGGTAAATAGGATTTTATGGCTTGGAAATCCTATATAAGGTATATACATATTTTTGATGAATGATTTGATCATTGGTGATGAAATCTTATGAGTATGGCATTTTTGAATGATTAAATGCATTATTTGGTAAAGTGTAAACAATTAAATTAAATTGTTTATAAGTTTAAGAAGTGATTAAAATATTGTTATAATATTAACAATATTAAATTATGAGTTTATTATGTGATGTATAATATTTGGATAAATTTAATGTCTTTAATATTTATCCTTATTTTCGTTTAATTAATGCTTATAATATTGTTATCATCCTCATGCTTATATTGTGATGAAAGTCATCTTTAGCTTACGTGCATAGATGGACTTGGTGTGATTATGAATGAGGGATCATTGATTGTGTATCGGAGACCGTAATGTGACGAATGATGTGGTAAAAATCCTCAGTGGCTTGTAGTGCATTGATGGACAATTTTTGGTATGATTATGACCAAGGATTATTCGGTATAGTCATGACCATTAATGATTTAATGAATATCCTTGGCCTGTAGTGCAAGGATGATTCGATGATGTGGTTTACTTATTAAGTCGAGTCTCAGCGATAAAAAACTGATGAAAACATTTTAAATCATAGAAGATAGTAGATTTTATTCTCTACTTGACTTTTCTCTTTGGATTCGCTTTGTTCTCACAGCCGTTAAACTTGATGTCTATAGTATTTTATCAGTTTAACATTGTTGAAGTCTAATGATAATTTATCCTGCATTATCTTAGTCGTCATATTTTTTACTGGGCTAGTTAAGCTCACCCTTTTCTTTCATGGTTCTCTTCAGGAAATGAGAACATTGCTGGGACTAGTCGGGGAACAGAGTGACGGTCCAGATGTTTGCATTAGTAGTCCTCACTATTCTGTGAAATAGTGTGATAATAAATGTAATGAGAACTCCATTGAGTGTGGATATTTTCTAGATGACAATATTCTTATTAAAACTCACAGATTATGTTTAGTCGTATTTTACACGACTGTTGTATAATTAAGTTGTATTTGAATTTTGTACCATGTATCTGGCGACTCAAGATGGGTGATGTATACCTGTTTTGGGGGCGTCACAGTTGGTATCAAAGCTTAGGGATATGATCCCTGGCTGAGATGTGAGAGAAGAACTAGGAGGGGAGAGACGGGGAATTCCTTCGCTAGTATGACTTACAAAAGTTTATTTGATATTTAATTGGTCGGTCATAGTATAGGGATAATATGTGATATGTCAAATAACCCTTGTTTTGTGACAGTGTTTGAGAATAAAATCTGAAAATGTTGAGATAAGCAATGAAAGACATGGGATCGTTGAGTCAACTCAACCAAAAGGTAACGACCAATAACACGATAATAATAATCATACAGGTGTGGCGACCGCCGAACAATGATAACCATCGTGGGGGAAATTATCATGCCAAGAACGGTAACCACTTCGGTTGTGACGCCCCCAAAATAGGTACACATCACCCATTCTGAGTCGCCAGATATCACACTATAAAAATCAAATACAAACTTCATTTATACAACTGTTGAATTGTCGTACAGAGTACGACAACAGATAAGCTATGAGTTTTTAATACAAAATCTATGTAACTCTCATGGTGCCTTAACCACCACACCTTACAAATGTACTTTACATAAAAGTATAATCAAAAACTGTTTTAGAAATTAAAATCTTTGGAAAGTACTCAAGGAAACCTTCATACATGGGAGGCCGTGCGTACAGGTTATGATAGATATCATATGTCCACAGAATTTTCCTTGGTTGACCCAATATACCCCAAAGAAAAACGAGAAGATTACTATCATCTTCTATCCAATGGTGAGTCTTCTCTTGACACATAACTATCTCCACTGTCTCCAAGTGAAAATTATATTTCAAATAAACTCCAAGATCATATAGGTAGTGCTCGTAGATATACTCAGCAAGTGGATGTGCACAACCCTGTCTTACGATAACACGAGTTTGTATGTCATTAGACATCTTGTATGATAGTGGCAAATCACCCTTCCAAAGTTGGGTTCGCCTCACCCTATTTGATTCACCAAATATAACTATTGAATGTCGTATAAAATACAACACACTTATCTAAAGTTCTCAATAAAATTATTTCCATACTGTTTAGGGAGAACCTCAACAGCTATAGACCACCGATTCTAATCCTCATTACCTACTACGACCCACCTACACTCTTATTACCGAAAAGGAATTGTGAAGCAAAAAGGGTGAGCACAACTAGCCCAGTAAAGAATATCATGACTAAAGATAATTAAATTATCAATAGCCTTTGTCAATAATAAATCAGAGATTTAAAACATATGGTAGATGATAAAACTTTTTCAACCATAGTTCAGTAATGAACGAGCAATCCATTAAAAGAGTCAAATAGACCATCGGATCTATTATCTTCTCCATGTTAAAGTCCACCAATAATGTTTTATCCTGTAACATCAATCAACAATTCACGCCCACAATCATATGAATAACTCATAATCATAATTGTGATTCGAATTCCTTTTTGCTCTCGTGACGAAGATAATTTTCATCACCTATCTTCACCGAAACATCAAAAATCATTGATATTTAATTGGCTCATTCGTAGTATAGGGATAATATGTGATATGTCAAATAACCCTTGTTTTGTGGACGGTGTTTGAGAATAAAATCTGAAAATGTTGAGATAAGCAATGAAAGACATGAGACCGCTGATTGAGTCAACTCAACCAAAAGGTAACGACTAATAACACGATAATAATCATACATCAAGGGTAACGACCATCGAACAATGATAACCATCGGGGAAATTATCATGCCAGAACGGTAATCACTTGGTTGTGGCGCCCCCAAAATAGGTACACATCACCCATTACGAGTGCCGGATATCACACTATAAAATCAAATACAAACTTCATTTATACTAATTGTTGAATTGTCGCATGCAGTGCGACAATGAGATAAGCTATGAGTTTTTAATACAAAATCTATGTAACTCTCATGGTGCCTCAACCACCACACCTTACAAATGTACTTTACATAAAAGTATAATCAAAAACTGTTTTAGAAATTAAAATCTTTGGAAAGTACTCAAGAAACCTTCATACATGGGAGGCCGTGCGTCCCAGGTTATGATAGATATCATATGTCCACGAAATTTTCCTTGGTTGACCCAATATACCCCAAAGAAAAACGAGAAGATTACTATCATCTTCTATCCAATGGTGAGTCTTCTCTTGACGATAACTATCTCCACCGTCTCCAAGTGAAAATTATATTTCAAATAAACTCCAAGATCATATAGGGTAGTGCTCGTAGATATACTCAGCAAGTGGATGTGCACAACCCATCTTTACGATAACACGAGTTTGTATGTCATTAGACATCTTGTATGATAGTGGCAAATCACCCTTCCAAAGTTGGGTTCGCTTCACCCTATTTGATTCACCAAATATAACTATTGAATGTCAGTATAAAATACAACACACTTATCTAAAGTTCTCAATAAAATTATTTCCATCTTTGTTTTAGGAGAACCTCAAATGACTATAGACCACCGTTCTAATCCCCTGTTACCTCTACTCGACCCAGCTACACTCTTATTACCTGAAAGGAATTGTGAAGCAAAAGGGTGAGCAATAACTAGCCCAAGAAAGAATATCGTGACTAAAGATAATTAAATTATCAATAGCCTTTGTCAATAATAAATCGTAGAGATTTAAAACATATGGTAGATGATAAAACTTTTTCAACCATAGTTGCGGTGAACGAAAGCAATCCATTAAAAGAGTCAAATAGACCATCGGATCTATTATCTTCTCCATGTTAAAAAGTCCACCAATAATGTTTTATCCTCGTAACATCAATCAACAATTCCTCATCCACAATCATATGAATAACTCATAATCATAATTGTGATTCTCAATTCTTTTTGCTTCCTCGTGATCGAAGATAATTTTCATCACCTATCTTCACCGAAACATCAAAAAATCATTGATATTTAATTGGCTCATTACAAGTATAGGGATAATATGTGATATGTCAAATAACCCTTGTTTTGTGACGGTGTTTGAGAATAAAATCTGAAAATGTTGAGATAAGCAATGAAAGACATGAGACCGTTGAGTCAACTCAACCAAAAGGTAACGACCAATAACACGATAATAATCATACCGGTGGCAACGACCATCGGAACAATGATAACCATCGTGGGGGAAATTATCATGCCAAGAACGGTAATCACTTCGGTTGTGATGCCCCCAAAATAGGTACACATCACCCATTCTGAGTCGCCAGATATCACACTATAAAAATTAAATACAAACTTCATTTATACAACTGTTGAATTGTCGTACAGAGTACGACAACAGATAAGCTATGAGTTTTTAATACAAAATCTATGTAACTCTCATGGTGCCTCAACCACCACACCTTACAAATGTACTTTACATAAAAGTATAATCAAAACCATTTTAGAAATTAAAATCTTTGGAAAGTACTCAAGGAAACCTTCATACATGGGAGGCCGTGCGTCTACAGGTTATGATAGATATCATATGTCCACGTAATTTTCCTTGGTTGATCCAATATACCCCAAAAGAAAACGAGAAGATTACTATCATCTTCTATCCAATGGTGAGTCTTCTCTCGACGAGATAACTATCTCCACTTGTCTCCAAGTGAAAATTATATTTCAAATAAACTCCAAGATCATATAGGTAGTGCTCGTAGATATACTCGAGCAAGTGGATGTGCACAACCACGCCTTTACGATAACACGAGTTTGTATGTCATTAGACATCTTGTATGATAGTGGCAAATCACCCTTCCAAAGTTGGGTTCGCCTCACCCTATTTGATTCACCAAATATAACTATTGAATGTCGTATAAAATACAACACACTTATCTAAAGTTCTCAATAAAATTATTTCCATACTGTTTAGGGAGAACCTCAACAGCTATAGACCACCGTTCTAATCCCCTGTTACCTCTACTCGACCCAGCTACACTCTTATTACCTGAAAGGAATTGTGAAGCAAAAGGGTGAGCACAACTAGCCCAGTAAAGAATATCATGACTAAAGATAATTAAATTATCAATAGCCTTTGTCAATAATAAATCAGAGATTTAAAACATATGGTAGATGATAAAACTTTTTCAACCATAGTTAAGTGAACGAAAGCAATCCATTAAAAGAGTCGAATAGACCATCGGATCTATTATCTTCTCCATGTTAAAAGTCCACCAATAATGTTTTATCCACAGTAACATCAATCAACAATTTCGTCCACAATCATATGAATAACTCATAATCATAATTGTGATTCGAATTCCTTTTTGCTCTCGGAATGAAGATAATTTTCATCACCTATCTTCACGAAACATCAAAATCATTGATATTTAATTGGTCATTATAGTATAGGGATAATATGTGATATGTCAAATAACCCTTGTTTTGTGGCGGTGTTTGAGAATAAAATCGAAAATGTTGAGATAAGCAATGAAAGATATGAGGCCAGATTGAATCAACTCAACCAAAAGGTAACGACCAATAACACGATAATAATCATCTGGGTGGCAGCGACCATCGGAACAATGATAACCATCATGGGGAAATTATCATGCCAAGAACAGTAATCACTTGGTTGTGCGCCCCCAAAATAGGTACACATCACCCATTCTCGAAGTCGCCGGATATCACCTTATAAAAATCAAATACAAACTTCATTTATATTAATTGTTGAATTGTCGCATGATGCGACACAAATGATAAGCTATGAGTTTTAATACAAAATCTATGTAACTCTCATGGTGCCTCAACCACCACACCTTACAAATGTACTTTACATAAAAGTATAATCAAAAACTGTTTTAGAAATTAAAATCTTTGGAAAGTACTCAAGGAAACCTTCATACATGGGAGGCCATGCGTGCAGGTTATGATAGATATCATATGTCCACGAAATTTTCCTTGGTTGACCTAATATACCCCAAAGAAAAGCGAGAAGATTACTATCATCTTCTATCCAATGGTGAGTCTTCTCTTGTGATAACTATCTCCATTGTCTCCAGTGAAAATTATATTTCAAATAAACTCAAGATCATATAGGTAGTGCTCAGTAGATATACTTCAAGCAAGTGGATGTGCACAACCATCGTTTTACGATAACACGAGTTTGTATGTCATTAGACATCTTGTATGATAGTGGCAAATCACCCTTCCAAAGTTGGGTTCGCTTTCACCCTATTTGATTCACCAAATATAACTATTGAATGTCGATAAAATACAAACACACTTATCTAAAGTTCTCAATAAAATTATTTCCATATCTTGTTTAGGAGAACCTCAATGACTATAGACCACCGTTTAATCCCCACATTACCTCTACTAGACCCATTCACTACACTCTTATTACGAAGGAATTGTGAAGCAAAAGGGTGAGCACAACTAGCCCAATAAAGAATATCATGACTAAAGATAATTAAATTATCAATAGCCTTTGTCAATAATAAATCAGAGATTTAAAACATATGGTAGATGATAAAACTTTTTCAACCATAGTTGCAGCGGAACGAGCAATCCATTAAAAGAGTCAAATAGACCATCAGATCTATTATCTTCTCCATGTTAAAAGTCCACCAATAATGTTTTATCCCTGTAACATCAATCAACAATTCCTGTCCACAATCATATGAATAACTCATAATCATAATTGTGATTCTGAATTCCTTTTTTGCTCTCAGGACGAAGATAATTTTCATCACCTATCTTCACCTGAAACATCAAAAATCATTGATATTTAATTGGTCGGTCATAGTATAGGGATAATATGTGATATGTCAAATAACCCTTGTTTTGTGACAGTGTTTGAGAATAAAATCTGAAAATGTTGAGATAAGCAATGAAAGACATGAGACCGTTGAGTCAACTCAACCAAAAGGTAACGACCAATAACACGATAATAATCATACCGGTGGCAACGACCATCGGAACAATGATAACCATCGTGGGGGAAATTATCATGCCAAGAACGGTAATCACTTCGGTTGTGACGCCCCCAAAATAGGTACACATCACCCATTCTGAGTCGCCAGATATCACACTATAAAAATCAAATACAAACTTCATTTATACAACTGTTGAATTGTCGCATGAAGTACGACATAAATGAGATAAGCTATGAGTTTTTAATACAAAATCTATGTAACTCTCATGGTGCCTCAACCACCACACCTTACAAATGTACTTTACATAAAAGTATAATCAAAAACTGTTTTAGAAATTAAAATCTTTGGAAAGTACTCAAGGAAACCTTCATACATGGGAGGCCATGCGTCTAGGTTATGATAGATATCATATGTCCACAGAATTTTCCTTGGTTGACCCAATATACCCCAAAGAAAAACGAGAAGATTACTATCATCTTCTATCCAATGGTGAGTCTTCTCTTGACAGATAACTATCTCCACTGTCTCCAAGTGAAAATTATATTTCAAATAAACTCCAAGATCATATAGGTAGTGCTCGTAGATATACTCAGCAAGTGGATGTGCACAACCCTGTCTTACGATAACACGAGTTTGTATGTCATTAGACATCTTGTATGATAGTGGCAAATCACCCTTCCAAAGTTGGGTTCGCCTCACCCTATTTGATTCACCAAATATAACTATTGAATGTCGTATAAAATACAACACACTTATCTAAAGTTCTCAATAAAATTATTTCCCATCTTGTTTAGGGAGAACCTCAACTATAGACCACCGATTACAATCCTGTTACCTCTACTCGAACCCAACTACACTCTTATTACCGAAGGAATTGTGAAGCAAAAAGGGTGAAAGCACAACTAGCCCAAGAAAGAATATCATGACTAAAGATAATTAAATTATCAATAGCCTTTGTCAATAATAAATCAGAGATTTAAAACATATGGTAGATGATAAAACTTTTTCAACCATAGTTGCAGCGGAACGAGCAATCCATTAAAAGAGTCAAATAGACCATCAGATCTATTATCTTCTCCATGTTAAAAGTCCACCAATAATGTTTTATCCCTGTAACATCAATCAACAATTCCTGTCCACAATCATATGAATAACTCATAATCATAATTGTGATTCTGAATTCCTTTTTTGCTCTCAGGACGAAGATAATTTTCATCACCTATCTTCACCTGAAACATCAAAAATCATTGATATTTAATTGGTCGGTCATAGTATAGGGATAATATGTGATATGTCAAATAACCCTTGTTTTGTGACAGTGTTTGTGACGCCCCCAAAATAGGTATACATCACCCATTCTGAGTTGTCAATACATGGTACAGAAACAACTACAACTTTATTATTACAACAAGAAAGCTGTGAGTTTAAATACAAATATTATCTTCTTAGACAATATTTATACTCACATAAATCCTCATCACATTTATTGATACATTATTTTACAAAAATGGTGAGGACTACTAAACAATCCTTTCTAAAACCTTCATTCCATACCCCAGGCTCGTACTCGCTATATTCTCGCCTCCACGAGAAGAATGGAACAAAAAGGAAAAGGGTGAGCTCAACTAGCTCGATAAAGAATATTATGACTAAGATAATATACAACAAATTATCGTTAGTCTTCAACGAGGAAAAATCGATAGAATACAATAGACAACAAGTTTGGATCAATATTCGCAGCTGAAATAATAATTCATAGAAGAGTTACGTAGAGAATGAAATCTACTATAATCTATGAATTTAACAGTCCATCATCAATATTTTATCCCTGTAACATCAATCAATTTTCATCTCAAATCAAATATTCATCTTTGCACTTCAGGCCAAAGATATTCATTAGTCGGTCATGTTCATCTCAACACTGTTCATCTTTGCACTACTGAGCCAAAGATATTCATCGATTGGTCATGTTCATTTAAACACTGTTCATCTTTGCACTACTGAGGCCAAAGATATTCTTGAAATCATTCATCTTTGCACTCTGAGCCAAAGATATTCAATAATATCATCATTTAAGGCGAGGATGATGAAAAATATTTTTAAAGAACGAATCCAGTGAAACAAAATGACAAGGATTAAGGATTAAGGATTCGTACTTTGTTTTATCCATGTCCAACAATACCTCAAAAATAATCATAGTGGTGTAAAATTCAAGAATGATCAAAACATGGATACAATCAAAGCTAGTATCCGAAATAGATGTTTTGGACAAAAAAAAAATTTTCATTTTTAGAATTGAATAGTGCAGATATCGTGAATAGTCTTCAGATATCGTGAATAGTCACAGATATCGTGAATAGTAACTCAGAACACCAAAAGATAGAAATTCCAAAAAAAAAACATTTTCACGCTTCATGAATAGTACTCGTGAATAGTAACTTCGTGAATAGTAACTCATGAATAGTAACTCGTGAATAGTAACTCATGAATAGTAACCCCGAAACATGAAAAAGTTCCAAATTTGATAAAACTTCAGATCAACATTTTCAAAGTAATGATATTGAAGAAATAATATCATTCTGAAAAAAATAATATCCCTTACCTCAAAGAATCAAGATTGCCGGAAGGAAAGGTCGGAAGTGATCTTTGAATGAAACTTATCTTGAATAGCAACTCTCGGAGTATCTAAATACTCACAAAATACGCTCAATAATATAGAGAGAAAGAGAAAACTTTGTTTACGGTGTGATTTTCAATTCTAACTTAGCCCTCATTTATAGGAAAATGTTAGCCGTAGAAGCGGAGACTTGACTGCACTGATGATGGCTTTACTCGCTACTATTGCCACCCACCACATTTGAAATAAAATTCAGCACATTTTTTCACCAACCACAAGTGGGGCCCACTCAATTCTAGAATTTTCCACCAAAATCAATTATAACCCTAATTTAAGAATCGAGACACCTCTTAAAATTCATAACAAATCATTCGAGCATTTTAACGGTTCAAAATTTGTGGACATATACTCAACTTATGTATGTATAACATACCCAAAAATTACCACAATCCAACGGTGGGATTAAAAATTATAACCCCCATAATATATCTCAAAACCCACGATTTAATTTTAATACCTCCAATCGGTAAAATCTTGATAAAACACCTCAACAATAATTTCTTCATTTATAACCACATAAATAAATCCATCATTTATATCCACATAAAATAAATATTTCTTTATCATATGAATCAATAATTAATTATTCACAAATAATATTCTGTAATCACAATTATGACATGACGGTAGTTCCGGAAAGAGGGGCTTTCAGATAAGGATTTCTCCTTCTTGCGCGCAATTAGGTGACCAAACCTCTCTTGTGAGAACTTTCTAGACATTGCCAATAATGCTATCTAATAATATTATTCAAATAATATGAATTATTGATCCGATAATGGAGATAATGTGCGTGTGACAATTATTGAACAACAATAATATAAAATATCAACGCAGCAATTATTGAATCAATAAAATAAAATATTGAAGCAATAACTTCTTGTGAAAATTATTGAGTAGTGCCTTCTTCACGTAAGGATCAATAATTCAACAATCATGCGCAATACTGGTATACTTCGTGCGACCACGCGTATTCATCGTATTTTAACCAACGGGGTATTCAACGATCTTACTTCAGTAACAACTTCTGTAGTTATTTTTAACCAACTTATATTTGTCGTTTTCTTCATCCAATCGCTTTCCGTTATGGGGCCCACACATGGGCTACCAGGTGCATACGAATATTCCCGACGATGCGAATATTCCACGACCAAACGAATATTCCAAAACAATACTGAATATTTTATAACCACTTGCTTATTTTGAAATATTTGCGTATTTAACCCTTAACTATCCACATTAATCAAATCAACCCTTACTATTTCAAAATAATAAATAAAGGAAATTCCTTTTTATTTAAAAATTTCGGTCTTACAACCTCCCTCCTTATGAAATTTCGTCCTCGAAATTGACGTCACGTACACAGTGTTTGAAAAGGTGAGGATACCTCGCTTTCATTTCGTTTCCAATTCCCGAGTCATTTCCTCTATAGCATGATTCCTCCACAAAACTTTAACTTGTGGTATGACCTTTCTTGGCGTAGGACATGCTCCTTCCTATCCAAGATCTTGGCAGTACCTCCTCATACGTTAAATCTTGACTATCTCAAATGGGTTCTAACTTCTATATAACGTGGTTCGGGTCTTTCACATATTTCTGAAGTACATATATATGAAACACATTATGAACACGAGACATACTCGGAGGTAACGCGAGTCTATAGGCTACATTTCCTACTTTCGGTCAAGAATTTGAAATGGACCAATAAATCGTGGATTGAGCTTTCTCTCTTCCCAAATCTTGTAACTCCCTTCCATGGAGCAACTCGCAACAATACATGATCCCCCACATTAAATTCCACGTCCTTTCGATGAAGATCCGCATAACTCTTTTGTCGATCTTGAGCCGCTTTATATATCGTTGTCGAATTATTTGGATCTTTTCGGTGAGTCATACGTCTTAACTTCGGGTCCCAACAATGTTGCTTCACCCACCTCATCCCAACATATTGGAGAACGACATTTTCGTCCATATAATGCTTGAATGGAGCCACACCTATACTTGCTCGATAAGCTGTTGTTGTAGGAGAATTCCACCAATGGTAAATACTTATCCCAACCGCCCTTGAAGTCTAGGACACGAGTCTTAATAAATCTTCAAGAGTTTGAATAGTCCTCTCGATTGTCCGGTCAGTTTGGGGATGGTATGCGAACTAAATCGCAAATCCGTGCCCATAGCTTTTTGCAAGCTAACCCAAAATCTTGAAGTGAATCTTGGGTCACGATCCGAAACTATGGATACAGGCATGCCATGCAACCTCACAATCTCATTTACGTACATACTAGCAAGGCGTTCAAGTGAATAAGTCTCCGTATCGGCAAGAAATGAAGCGAGACTTGGTTAATCTATCAACAATAACCCAAATAGCATTGATGCCTTGAGAAACCGTAGGAAGACCGAAGAATTGAAATCCATGGTAATGTGTTCCCACTTCCATTAGGAATCTCAAGTGGTTGCAACGGACCCTTAGGTACTAGATGCTCCGCCTTTACACGTTGGCAAGTTAAACACATCGAGATAAACTTTGCAATCTCTCTCTTCATATTATTCCACCAAAATGTATGTAGAAGATCACGATACATTTTAGTACTTCCAGGATGGATTGCAAATGGTGTATTGTGTGCCTCCATCATAATCTTGTACTTCAAATCGAGTCGTTAGAACACAAAGTCTAGAGTGGACTCAAGTATTCCTTCTTCATCAATTCTCGCTTAGGAATAGCTCCTTCTTGTACTTTCTTCTTCATACGCATCGCCTCCGGCCGGTGGCTTGAGCAACCTTAACTTTTTCTATTAAAAGTTGGCTCTGTCGTATACTTGACATCATCGCACTCGTTCCAGATATGATCTTCTACTCAATGCGTCGACTACCACGTTCGCTTTTACCAGGATGGTATTGAATAGTGTGGTCGTAGTCTTTCAATAGCTCGAGCCAACGTCATTGCCGTAGATATTGAGTTTTTTTGAGTGAAGAAATATTTAAGGCTTTTATGATGCGAATATATCTCCACTTTCTCCCCATATAGATAGTGCCTCCATATCTTTAAGCTGAACATTGCTCACGCCAACTCTAGATCATGAGTAGGATAATTCCTCTCATACTCTTTTAAGTTGTCGCGAGGCATAGGCTATGACTTTCCCACGTTGCATGAGAACACATCCTAACCCTTTGCGAAGCATCATTTGTAGATAACAAATCCATCCAGAACCGGATGGTATTGTTAGAACAGTGCCGAAATAAGTCTCCTCTTAAGCTCTTGGAAACTCTTCTCGCGATTCTTCATTCCAAACGAATTTTGTATCCTTCGAGAGTTAGTTGAGTTAATGGAGTAGCGATTCGAGAAAACCCTTCCACGAATCTCCAGATAATAACCATTAAGCCCAAAAGCTACGTACTTGATCCACCGACTTCGCGGTTGCTCTAACTTTGTATTGCTTCAATCTTCACGGGATCAACAGATACTCCATGTTTTGACACCACATGCCCAAGAAAGGCTACTTCCTCAAGCGAACTCGCATTTCTTCAATTTGGCATATAGTTGGTTTTCACGAAGCCTTTGGAGTACCGACTTCAAATGGTGCTCATGATCTTCACGACTTTTGGAATATATAAGGATGTCATCAATAAAGACAACAACGACGGGCCGATCCAAATATTCCTTGAATACTCGGTTCATCATATCCATGAAAGCCATGAGGAGCATTAGTTAGTCAAGAAAGACATGACTAAGAATTCATAATGCCCATACCGAGTTACGAAGGCGATCTTTGGAATATCCTCGATTCTAATTTTCGGTGATGATATCCGTAAGCGAAGATCGATTTTGAAAAGAATTGTGCCCCTTGCAATTGGTCAAACAAGTCATCAATACGAGGTGAGGATACCTATTCTTGATGGTGACATGGTTCATTCCCCGATAGTCAATCATAAAGTCGCATACTCCGTCTTTCTTTTTTACAAATAAAGCAGGGAGCACCCCAAGGAGATGTCTTGGGACGAATGAAACCGATGTCCAACAATTCACGTAGTTGGACCTTTAACTCACGAAGTTCAATAGGAGCCATTCGATATGGGGTTTTAGAAATGGGCTTTGTACGGGTTCAAGATCAATAAAGAATTCAACTTCACGTTAAAGGGTAGGCAAGGAAGTTCTTTGAAATCGTCGGAAAGTCAATAACAACAGAATATTATTCAAATTTGGCGTGTCTTTATTCAAATCCATAACATGGACTAAGAAAACTTGACATCCGTAATAAACGAATGACTTCATGGCTTGATATGAAAATGTTTGATTACAATGGTTTGATTGCTTGAATTGAATAACGGGTTGCTTAGGAATATGAAAACTAACAACCTTACAAAAGCAATCAATTTGGCATGATGAGTAGTTAACCTTAAAATCACATCAAAAGCAAATATCTTTATAGAAATAAGGTTAACGAGTAATGTGATAGTGCCAACTGAATCAAACAAGATTTCTAAACAACGGATGTAATGAAAGTTTCTCTAACGGATTCTCCATAAATAGGTCAAAGTCTAATTTCTCGTAGTCAAGTTCAAGCGTTGTTAAAGCAAAAGAGATAAAAGAATGGGTAGAACCAGATTCTAGTAAGGTATAAACTTGCAAGAATTTATAATTAACTAACCCGTGCTAACCGTTCGGGTTCCTCGCATTTTGACCGGCCACAACAAACGCTCTTCCAAGAATCGTTGACTTTGACTTTTACGGGACATCCTTTTGAGTCACCATTCACGCTAGATCGGGTTTCGATATCGTATAATCTCGGCGATATGTCCTTCTTTTCCACAATTATAGCATACCTTGGAAGGCTTTGAGCAGTTTGACCTTATATGTCCCTCCTCTCCACATCTCGTAGCATCTAAGCGGCGATCGTTCTCTTCCCCAGAATTTGTTGATGGTCCGATGTTCTTTAACGCGTCTTCCGTCATCGTTAAATCTTCTCTTTTTAGATTGGACATCTCTTTCCATAATATCAACGATCGTGCGACTTTTACCATGCATCACTCATTCTCACTCGTTCGGTTATTTCTTCTTTCATTTCAGATTCCGACTTTATCATCTTATACTACGCCAAGAAGTGCTTACATTCAAGCATCACGTATCGGGTAACACAAGCTTGAATCGTTGCATCCTTTTGCTTCCGCATTTTCTGATTCTTTAGCACTGCTTCTAACTCATGAATACGATTTTGCAATTCTATATTTCGATCATAAAATACCTCTAATAAACTCTCTTGGTACCTCTTCTTCCTCTTCTTCCTCACTCTCATTTATTACCTCTGCGATTATCTAAAGGTGCAACTATCAATTCTTCACTCACCACATGGATATCTCTAATTCCTTCTTCTTTGCGACATCACATTATCCAGTTTGGCGATTAGAGAGTGTCTCCACGATCTCATTCACTCCATTGTTAACGTTCTCAGCCATTCTAAAAAAACTATCATAAAACAAGGGTTAATTAAATAAATTAACAAATCACATAATACCCCTATAATATGACCAACCAACAAATAAGCTTAGGTAGGACACACTAGCGAAGGATTTATTCGTCTCTCCCTCCTAGTTTTATTCCCCGATCTCCGCTTGGAGATCATATCCCTAAGCTACGATACCCATTGTGGACGCCCCAAAATAGGTATACATCACCCATTACGAGTTGTCAATACATGGTACGTAAAACAACTACAACTTTATTATTACAACAAGAAAGCTGTGAGTTTAAATACAAATATTATCTTCTAGACAATATTTATACTCACATAAATCCTCATCACATTTATTGATACATTATTTTACAAAAATGGTGAGGACTACTAAACAATCCTTTCTAAAACCTTCATTCCATACCCGAGCTGCATACTCGCTTATATTCTAGCCTCCTCCGAGAAGAATGGAACAAAAAGGAAAAGGGTGAGCTCAACTAGCTCGGTAAAGAATATTATGACTAAGATAATATACAACAAATTATCGTTAGTCTTTGTGAGGAAAAAATCGATAGAATCTGATGAACAACAAGTTTCGAGATCAATATTCGCAGTGAAATAATAATTCATAGAAGAGTTACGTAGAGAATGAAATCTACTATAATCTATGAATTTAACAGTCCATCATCAATATTTTATCCCTGTAACATCAATCAATTTTCATCTCAAATCAAATATTCATCTTTGCACTACAGGCCAAAGATATTCATTAGTCGGTCATGTTCATCTCAACACCTGTTCATCTTTGCACTATTTAAGGGCCAAAGATATTCATCGATTGGTCATATTCATTTAAACACATTCATCTTTGCACTCTGAGGCCAAAGATATTCTTGAGAAATCATTCATCTTTGCCTACTGGCCAAAGATATTCAATAATATCATCATTTAAGGCGAGGATGATGAAAAATATTTTTAAAGAACGAATCAAGTGAAACAAAATGACAAGGATTAAGGATTAAGGATTAAGTACTTTGTTTTATCCATGTCCAACAATACCTCAAAAATAATCATAGTGGTGTAAAATTCGAGAATGATCAAAACATGGATCTGATCAAAGCTAGTATCCGAGAATAGATGTTTTTGGACAAAAGAAAATTTTCATTTTTTCTATGAATAGTGCCGAGTATCGTGAATAGTCTCAGTATCGTGAATAGTCAGTATCACGTGAATAGTAACTCAGAGACACCAAAAGATAGAAATTCCACAAAAAAAAACATTTTCACGCTTCATGAATAGTACTCGTGAATAAGAAGTAACTTCGTGAATAGTAACTCATGAATAGTAACTTCGTGAATAGTAACTCATGAATAGTAACCCAGGCATGAAAAAGTTCCAAATTTGATAAAAACTTGGATCGACATTTCAACGATAATGATATTGAAGAAATAATATCATTCTGAAAAAATAATATCCTTACCTCAAAGAATCGATTGCCGGAGGAAAGGTCGGAAGTGATCTTTGAATGAAACTTTATCTTGAATAGCAACTCTCGAGTATCTAAATACTCACAAAATACGCTCGATAATATAGAGAAAGAGAAAACTTTGTTTTCGTGTGATTTTCAATTCTAACTTAGCCCTCTATTTATAGGAAAATGTTAGCAGCTAGAAGCGGACTTGACCGCTACACGATGGCTTTACCGCTACTATTGCCACCCACCACATTTGAAATAAAATTCAGCACATTTTTCACCAACCACAAGTGGGGCCCACTCAATTCTAGAATTTTCCACCAAAATCAATTATAACCCTAATTTTAGAATCGAGACACCTCTTAAAATTCATAACAAATCATTCGAGCATTTTAACGGTTCAAAATTTGTGGACATATACTCAACTTATGTATGTATAACATACCCAAAAATTACCACAATCCAAGCGGTCGGATTAAAAATTATAACCCCATAATATATCTCAAAACCCACGATTTAATTTTTAATACCTCCGATACGGTAAAATAATTGATAAAACACCTCAACAATAATTTCTTCATTTATAACCACATAAATAAATCCATCATTTATATCCACATAAAATAAATATTTCTTTATCATATGAATCAATAATTAATTATTCACAAATAATATTACTGAGAATCACAATTATAATGACCAGTAGTTCGAGGAAGAGGGGGCTTCAGATAAGGATTTCTCTCATCTGGCTAGCGCGCAATTAGGTGACCAAACCTCTCCTTGATGAGAACTTTCTAGACATTGCCAATAATGCTATCTAATAATATTATTCAAATAATATGAATTATTGATCGATAATGGAGATAATAATGCGATGACAATTATTGAATGTGATAATATAAAATATCAACGCAATGCAATTATTGAATCAATAAAATAAAATATTGAGCAAGAACTCTTGTGAAAATTATTGAGTAGTGCCTTCTCACGTAAGGATCAATAATTCAACAATGCGTACAATCTGAGTGTGCATTGTGCAACCACGCAGTACATCGTATTTTAACCAACGGGTATTCCAACAGTCTACTTGGTAATAACTACGCCAAGATTATTTTTAACCAACTTATATTTGTCGTTTTCTTCATCCAATCGCTTTAGTTATGGGGCCCACACATTTATCGCGCGTAAATGCGAATATTCCCGACAGATGCGAATATTCCACGACCAAACGAATATTCCCGACGCACGAATATTTTATAACCACTTGCTTATTTTGAAATATTTGCGTATTTAACCCTTAACTATCCACATTAATCAAATCAACCCTTCTTATTTCAAAATAATAAATAAAGGAAATTCCTTTTATTTAAAAAATTTCAGGGTCTTACTGATTGTTTGAGAATAAAATCGAAAATGTTGAGATAAGCAATGAAAGGCATGAGACCGTTGAAGTCAACTCAACCAAAAGGTAACGACCAATAACACGATAATAATCATATGGGTAAATTGGCGGCGACCATCGAACAATGATAACCATCGTGGGGAAATTATCATGCCAAGAACGGTAATCACGGTTGTGGCGCCCCCCAAAATAGGTACACATCACCCATTCGAGTGCCGGATATCACACTATAAAAATTAAATACAAACTTCATTTATATTAATGTTGAATTGTCGCATGCAGTACGACACAATGATAAACTATGAGTTTTAATACAAAATCTATGTAACTCTCTATGGTGCCTCAACCACCACACCTTACAAATGTACTTTACATAAAAGTATAATCAAAAACATTTTAGAAATTAAAATCTTTGGAAAGTACTCAAGGAAACCTTCATACATGGGAGGCCGTGCGTGCAGGTTATGATAGATATCATATGTCCACGAATTTTCCTTGGTTGATTAATATACCCCAAAGAAAACGAGAAGATTACTATCATCTTCATCCAATGGTGAGTCTTCTCTTGACAGATAACTATCTCCACTTTGTCTCCAAGTGAAAATTATATTTCAAATAAACTCCAAGATCATATAGGTAGTGCTCGTAGATATACTCAGCAAGTGGATGTACTGACCACGTCTTACGATAACACGAGTTTGTATGTCATTAGACATCTTGTATGATAGTGGCAAATCACCCTTCCAAAGTTCAGTTCGCTTTCACCCTATTTGATTCACCAAATATAACTATTGAATGTCGTATAAAATACAACACACTTATCTAAAGTTCTCAATAAAATTATTTCCATACTCATTTAGGGAGAACCTCAGCATGCTATAACCACCGATTTCAATCCTGTTACCTCTACTCGACCCAAATACTACACTCTTATTACACCGAAAGGAATTGTGAAGCAAAGGGGTGAGCACAACTAGCCCAATAAAGAATATCATGACTAAAGATAATTAAATTATCAATAGCCTTTGTCGATAATAAATCGTAGATTTAAAACATATGGTAGATGATAAAACTTTTTCAACCATAGTTAAATGAACGAAGCAATCCATTAAAAGAGTCAAATAGACCATCGGATCTATTATCTTCTCCATGTTAAAAGTCCACCAATAATGTTTTATCCTCGTAACATCAATCAACAATTCTGTCCACAATCATATGAATAACTCATAATCATAATTGTGATTACGAATTTTTTTTTCTCGGGGCGAAGATAATTTTCATCACCTATCTTCACGAAACATCAAAAATCATTGATATTTAATTGGCTCGGTCATAGTATAGGGATAATATGTGATATGTCAAATAACCCTTGTTTTGTGACAGTGTTTGAGAATAAAATCTGAAAATGTTGAGATAAGCAATGAAAGACATGAGACCGTTGAGTCAACTCAACCAAAAGGTAACGACCAATAACACGATAATAATCATACCGGTGGCAACGACCATCGGAACAATGATAACCATCGTGGGGGAAATTATCATGCCAAGAACGGTAATCACTTGATTTGTGGCGCCCCAAAATAGGTACACATCACCCATTCTGAGTCGCCAGATATCACACTATAAAAATCAAATACAAACTTCATTTATACAACTGTTGAATTGTCGTACAGAGTACGACAACAGATAAGCTATGAGTTTTTAATACAAAATCTATGTAACTCTCATGGTGCCTCAACCACCACACCTTACAAATGTACTTTACATAAAAGTATAATCAAAAACTGTTTTAGAAATTAAAATCTTTGGAAAGTACTCAAGGAAACCTTCATACATGGGAGGCCATGCGTCTAGGTTATGATAGATATCATATGTCCACAGAATTTTCCTTGGTTGACCCAATATACCCCAAAGAAAAACGAGAAGATTACTATCATCTTCTATCCAATGGTGAGTCTTCTCTTGACAGATAACTATCTCCACTGTCTCCAAGTGAAAATTATATTTCAAATAAACTCCAAGATCATATAGGTAGTGCTCGTAGATATACTCAGCAAGTGGATGTGCACAACCCTGTCTTACGATAACACGAGTTTGTATGTCATTAGACATCTTGTATGATAGTGGCAAATCACCCTTCCAAAGTTGGGTTCGCCTCACCCTATTTGATTCACCAAATATAACTATTGAATGTCGTATAAAATACAACACACTTATCTAAAGTTCTCAATAAAATTATTTCCATACTGTTTAGGGAGAACCTCAACAGCTATAGACCACCGTTCTAATCCCCTGTTACCTCTACTCGACCCAGCTACACTCTTATTACCTGAAAGGAATTGTGAAGCAAAAAAGGGTGAAAGCACAACTAGCCGAAGAAAGAATATCATGACTAAAGATAATTAAATTATCAATAGCCTTTGTCAATAATAAATCAGAGATTTAAAACATATGGTAGATGATAAAACTTTTTCAACCATAGTTGCAGCGGAACGAGCAATCCATTAAAAGAGTCAAATAGACCATCAGATCTATTATCTTCTCCATGTTAAAAGTCCACCAATAATGTTTTATCCTGTAACATCAATCAACAATTTCGCCCACAATCATATGAATAACTCATAATCATAATTGTGATTCTGAATTCCTTTTTTGCTCTCAGGACGAAGATAATTTTCATCACCTATCTTCACCTGAAACATCAAAAATCATTGATATTTAATTGGTCGGTCATAGTATAGGGATAATATGTGATATGTCAAATAACCCTTGTTTTGTGACAGTGTTTGAGAATAAAATCTGAAAATGTTGAGATAAGCAATGAAAGACATGAGACCGTTGAGTCAACTCAACCAAAAGGTAACGACCAATAACACGATAATAATCATACCGGTGGCAACGACCATGAACAATGATAACCATCGGGGAAATTATCATGTTAAGAACGGTAATCACCATTTTGTGGCGCCCCAAAATAGGTACACATCACCCATTACGAGTCGCCAGATATCACATTATAAAAATCAAATACAAACTTCATTTATATTAATTGTTGAATTGTAAATGCAGTAATCTGACAACGAGATAAGCTATGAGTTTTAATACAAAATCTATGTAACTCTCATGGTGCCTCAACCACCACACCTTACAAATGTACTTTACATAAAAGTATAATCAAAAGCTTTTAGAAATTAAAATCTTTGGAAAGTACTCAATGAAACCTTCATACATGGGAGGCCATGCCTAGGTTATGATAGATATCATATGTCCTGAAATTTTCCTTGGTTGACCTAATATACCCCAAAGAAAAGCAGAAGATTACTATCATCTTCATCCAATGGTGAGTCTTCTCTTGACGAGATAACTATCTCCTTTGTCTCCAAGTGAAAATTATATTTCAAATAAACTCCAAGATCATATAGGTAGTGCTCGTAGATATACTCAGCAAGTGGATGTGCACAACCCTGTCTTACGATAACACGAGTTTGTATGTCATTAGACATCTTGTATGATAGTGGCAAATCACCCTTCCAAAGTTGGGTTCGCCTCACCCTATTTGATTCACCAAATATAACTATTGAATGTCGTATAAAATACTGACACACTTATCTAAAGTTCTCAATAAAATTATTTCCATACTGTTTAGGGAGAACCTCAACAGCTATAGACCACCGTTCTAATCCCCTGTTACCTCTACTCGACCCAGCTACACTCTTATTACCTGAAAGGAATTGTGAAGCAAAAGGGTGAGCACAACTAGCCCAGTAAAGAATATCATGACTAAAGATAATTAAATTATCAATAGCCTTTGTCAATAATAAATCAGAGATTTAAAACATATGGTAGATGATAAAACTTTTTCAACCATAGTTGCAGCGGAACGAGCAATCCATTAAAAGAGTCAAATAGACCATCAGATCTATTATCTTCTCCATGTTAAAAGTCCACCAATAATGTTTTATCCCTGTAACATCAATCAACAATTCCTGTCCACAATCATATGAATAACTCATAATCATAATTGTGATTCTGAATTCCTTTTTTGCTCTCAGGACGAAGATAATTTTCATCACCTATCTTCACCTGAAACATCAAAATCATTGTTATACCAAATCACAATTCCTGCTCATAATCATACTAACAAATTCATCTTCTTTGACTACTACCAAAGATATACAAATCATATAACCAATAATCCGAGACTCAACTTAATAAATAAACCACATCATCGAATCATCCCCGCGACTACGCCAAGGATATTCATTAAATCACATCCATGAATTAATATTTCATTGCTGAGACTCAGCTTAATAATTAATCCACATCATCGAATCAACCCTGCACTACAGGCCAAGGATATTCGTTAATATTACGACCACTAATTATCTATGCACTACGGGCCAAAGATAATCGTGTTTTCATCAACGGTCCTGATCATGCCATAAAATAATTCATCTTTGCACTCTTGGCCGAAGAGAATTCATAGCCATAATCATACCAAAACTGTCCATCAATGCACTACGGGCCAATGAGGACTTTCCACATCATTTGTAACATTACGGGCCATGATTATACCGAATAATCCCTGGTCATAATTATACCAAGTCCATCTATGCACTACAGGCCACAGATGACTTTCAACAAAATATAAACATGAGGATGATGACAATGATATAAGAATTCAATAAAACAAGTTCAAGAATTAATTTATCCAGAAATCAATAACGTCCAAATTGTCAAAATGATACTTCTTTGTAGAGTAAAATTCAAGAATGCTCAGAAGAATATTTCCATGAAAAGATACTGGATGAAGCGCAAATATCAATGATATTCCACTAATTTCATGGAGTATAGAAGCTAAAACTTTAACCAACTGAGTATAATAAAATATATGAAACTGCAAATGGATTTTCGCCGCCATGTAGTAATCCACTTAGACACATCATTTCCACAATTTAATAAGAAATGAATTCAAAGGATCATTCACCATGCATGTGATAATCCACATAGACAGGTTATCCCAACAGAATAATAAAGAATGGAATAACAGAAGAAATCACCATGCATACGATAGATAAATGCAAGACAAAAGTTATTCTCAACAAAATAATAAATAATGGAACCGGTTAAAGCGTAAACGCATTGCATTGTGATATTAAACAGAATATTAAAGAATGGAATAACAACAGACATCACCAGGTATACGGTAATCCACGTATACAGGTTATTCCAACAGAATAATAAAGAATGGAATAACAAAAGACATCACCAGGTATATGGTAATCCGCGTATACAGGTTATTCCAATAGAATAATAAATGGAACAAGGTCAGGCAAAATTCGCACCGACAGGATATTCCGACAGAATAATAAAGAATGAAATAATAGAAGAATTTCACCATGTATGCGGTACTTCGCATAAACAGGTTATTCCAACATAATAATATAGAATGAAATAATAGAAGAATTTCACCACGATATGCAGACTTCAGCAGAAAACAAAAGTTATTCAACATAATTATATAGAATGAAATAATAGAAGAATTTCACCATGTATGCGGTACTTCGCATAAACAGGTTATTCCAACATAAGAATATAGAATGAAATAACAGAGGGATTTCACCAAGTATAGGGTATGCCGGCGATACAAAGTTATGTATAGGGTATCTGGCGTATACAAGTTATTCCAATGAATAATAAAGGATTGAATAACAACAGACTTCACGGTATCACATTAATGGCGTGATCTGAGTTATTCAATAGAATAATAAATGGAACCAGGTCCGGTGTAAAACAAACAGACAGGATATTCCAACAGAATAATAAAGACGGAACCAGGTCCGGTGCAAAACACACATACATGATATTCCAACAGAATAATAAAGAATGTAATAACACAAGGATTTCACCAAGTATAGGGTATGCCGCGTATACAGATTATTCCAACAGAATAATAAAGAATGGAATAACATAAAGATTTCACCAAGTTCAGGGTATGCCGCGTATACAGGTTATGTATAAGGTATGCCGCGTATACAGGTTATTCCAGTAGAATAATAAAGAATGGAATAACATAAGGATTTAACCAAGTAAAGGGTATGCCACTTATACAAGTTATGTATAGGGTATGCCGCGTATACAGGTTATTCCAACAGAATAATATAGAATGGAATAACAGAAGTTCTCTTCATGAATAAGAAAAAATAACACCCCTTACTATAATAATAATATCCCTTACCTTAGAAAGAAGTTGGATACTGGAGTAGTGAAGTAGCAGAATACTTTTCTTCTTTCTCTCTATAGTTTTTCCCTCTATAATTATTGCTCTATAGCTTTCTCTCTCTAGAGTTTCAGTGAATTCGTAAGAAATAATGAAGGAATGAGCTTCTATTTATAGAAGAATGGATTGAATAGTAACTAATTCATGAACGGTACAGATTGATCTACTTTTAAACGGACGGTCCATATTAAAACTTAAAGCAACGGTCCATACTGATTCACTATTAGAACTTTAAACCAGCGATCCATATTGATTCACTATTATAACTTTAACCAACGGTCTAAAAAATTAGCACATCTCCTCATGAAATAATATTTTACCCAAATACCCGAATGTACAATACTAGAGTGAATAGTAACCGGGTGAATAGTAACTCGTGAAAAGTAACACGTGAATAGTAACTCATGAATAGTAACTCGTGAATAGTAACTCGTGAATAGTAACTCGTGCATAGTAACTCATGAATAGTAACTCGTGAAGAGTAAATCATGAATAGTAACTCGTGAATAGTAACTTGTGAATAGTACTCCAACACAAAAAGTTCCCCGAATACCCGATTAAACAATATAACCTCCAAACATAAATTATTATCAAAATAAATGTCGATTTCCACTAACACAATTAATTTCAACACAATGAAACTATCAAATTCATCTTTAATCAATACGAACTTATCCATCATTAATATCATAACTCACAATATTTAACAACCAGGTTGTTCCCAGGACAGAGGGGGCTTTCCGATAAGGATTTCTCCCTATTGGCGCGCAATTAGATTATTTAACCTCTCCTTGACAGATCTTGTCTACATTGTAAATATTGCAATTTAATAATATGAATAACTTTATCGTCTCAATTATTGATTTAATAAAATAACATATAATGCAGATGATACTGACAATAATCGAATCAATAATATGATTGATATGATGCAGCAATTACTGTGGCAATAATTGAGTATAACTGAGTGACTTATCACGTAAGCATCAATAATCAATATCGTGTGCTACTATGCAACCACGCGTATTACTGTACTTTTACTACCGGGTAATTCAACAGTTTTAACGATAAAACCTTCGTCGTTATTTTCATAAAATATTTTTGTCGTTTTCTAACTACGACAGTACTTCCGTTGTGGGTTCACCAATGATTGTGCCATCGTACGGATATTCCCGACAAAAAGAATATTCCCCGACAAAAAGAATATTTTATAACAACTTGCATACTTTGCAAAATTTTCAAATATGACCCTTAACTTTAAACTTTTATCAATTTAACTATTTACCAAAATAGAAAAATTAAATACTTTTATTTCATAAAATTTGGGGTCTCACAATCTCCCCTCCTTACGAAATTTCGCCCTCAAAATTTACGTACCAGGTAGTTTGAAGAGATGAGAATACCTTGCTTTCTTTTTGGATTGTACCTTCCCTGTTATATCCTCTGTATCATGATTTTTCCATTGCTCATCTCCTGTATTTCAGATATCAATCTAGAATATATCTTCAAAACAAAGGTCAATTAACATATCACAGATTGTCAACTTATCAAGTAAAATGTCGGCTTAGGTAAGTCACAACTAGCGAAGTATATAACTCGTCTCTCCCATCCTAGTTCTAGACTCATATCTCCGCCAGCGACCATATCCCTAAGCTCTGATACCAAATGTGACTCTCATCACTTTACTTGGATAGCACCTCATAATGATACCTATCAGCTTGCTACCGTACATCACGGCGTCCCCTACGGAGAGTCTGGCTTCGGTGCATTCCAGGACTTGGAAGTCACCAGCGAGAGGCTCGAGGCTCTTTCACTATAGCTCTGATACCAAATGTGACGCCCCCAAAATAGGTACACATCACCCATTCTGAGTCTCCAGATATCACACTATAAAAATCAAATACAAACTTCATTTATACAACTGTTGAATTGTCGTGCAGAGTATGACAACAGATAAGATGGGAGTTTTTATTACAAATCTATGTAACTCTCATGGTGCCTCGACCACCACACCTTACAAAGGTACTTTACATAAAAGTATAATCAAAAATTGTTTTAGAAATTAAAATCTTTAGAAAGTACTTAAGGAAACCATCATACATGGGAGGCCATGTGTCTAGGTTATGATAGATATCATATGTCCACAGAATTATCCTTGGTTGACCCAATAGACCCCAAAGAAAAACGAGAAGATTACTATCATCTTCTATCCAATGACGAGTCTTCTCTTGACAGATAACTATCTCCGCTATCTCCAAGTGAAAATTATATTTCAAATAAACTCCAAGATCATATAGGTAGTGCTCGTAGATATACTCAGCAAGAAGTGTGTATGTACTGTACGTCTTATGATAACACGAGTTTGTATGTCATTAGACATCCCTGTATGATATAGTGGCAAATCACCTTCCAAAGTTGGGTTCGCTTTCACCCTATTTGATTCACCAAATATAACTATTAAATGTCGTATAAAATACAACACACTTATCTAAAGTTCTCAATGAAATTATTTCCATACTGTTTAGGGAGAAGCTCAACAACTATAGACCACCGTTCTAATCCCCTGTTACCTCCATTCGACCCAGCTACACTCTTATTACCTGAAAGGAATTGTGAAGCAAAAGGGTGAACACAACTAGCCCAGTAAAGAATATCACGACTAAAGATAATTAAATTATCAATAGCCTTTGTCAATAATAAATCAGGGATTTAAAACATATGGTAGATGATAAAACTTTTTCAACCATAGTTGCAGCAGAACGAGCAATCCATTAAAAGAGTCAAATAGACCATCAGATCTATTCTCCATGTTAAAAATCCACCAATAATGTTTTATCCTGTCAACATCAATCAACAATTCATGTCCACAATCATATGAATAACTCATAATCATAATTGTGATTCTGAATTCTTTTTTTGCTCTCAGGACGAAGATAATTTTCATCACCTATCTTCACCTGAAACATCAAAAATCATTGTTATACCAAATCAAAATTCCTGCTCATAATCATACTAACAAATTCATCTTTGCACTACGGCCAAAGATATACATATAACAAATAATGTTGAGACTCAGCTTAATAAATAAACCACATCATCGAATCATCCCTGCACTATGGCCAAGGATATTCATTAAATCACATCCATGAATTAATATTTCATTGCTGAGACTCAGCTCAATAATTAATCCACATCATCGAATCATCCCTGCACTACAGACCAAGGATATTCGTTAATATCACGACCACGAATTATCTATGCACTACGGGCCAAAGATAATCGTGTTTTCATCAACGGTCCTGATCATGCCATAAAACAATTCATCTTTGCACTCTTGGCCGAAGAGAATTCATAGCCATAATCATACCAAAAACTGTCCATCAATGCACTACGGGCCAATGAGGACTTTTTCCACATCTTTTGTAACATTACTACTACGATTATACCGAATAATCCACGGTCATAATCATACCAAGTCCATCTATTCACTATAGGCCATGATGACTTTCAACAAAATATAAACATGAGGATGATGACAATGATATAAAAATTCAATAAAACAAGTTCAAGAATTAATTTATCCAGAAATCAATAACGTCCAAATTGTCAAAATGATACTTCTTTGTAGAGTAAAATTCAAGAATGCTCAGAAGAATATTTTCATGAAAAGATACTGGATGAAGAGCAAATATCAATGATATTCCATTAATTTCATGGAGTATAGAAGCTAAAACTTTAACCAACTGAGTATAATAAAATATATGAAACTGCAAATGGATTTTTGCCGCCATGCAGTAATATACTTAGACAGATCATTTCCACAATTTAATAAGGAATGAATACAAAGGATCATTCACCATGCATGTGATAATCCATATAGACAGGTTATCCCAACAGAATAATAAAGAATAGAATAACAGAAGAAATAATCATGCATGCGATAGATCGTACCGACAGGTTATTCTCAACAGAATAATAAATAATGGAACCAGGTCAGGCGTAAACGCACAGACAGGATATTCCGACAAAATATTAAATAATGGAATAACAACAGACATCACCAGGTATACGGTAATCCACGTATACAGGTTATTCCAACAGAATAATAAAGAATGGAATAACAAAAGACATCACCGGTATATGGTATTCGCGTATATACAAAAGTTATTCAATGCGAATAATAAATAGAACCCGGTCGGTGAAATTGACCGCAAGCGTGATATTAAACGTAATAATAAAGAATGAAATAATAAAAGAATTTCACCATGTATGCGGTACTTCGCATAAACAGGTTATTCCAACATAATAATATAGAATGAAATAATAAAAGAATTTCACCATGTATGCGGTACTTCGCATAAATAGGTTATTCCAACATAATAATATAGAATGAAATAATAGAAGAATTTCACCATGTATGCGGTACTTAGCATAAACATGTTATTCCAACAAAAGAATATAGGATGGAATAACAGAGGAATTTCACCAAGTATAGGGTATACCGTGTATACAGGTTATGTATAGGGTATGCCGTGTATACAGGTTATTCCAACAGAATAATAAAGAATTGAATAACAACAGACTTCACGGTGTATCACTGATGGCACGCGTATCACTGAGTTATTCAATAGAATAATAAATGGAACCCGGTCCGGTGTAAAACACACAGACAGGATATTCCAACAGAATAATAAAGACGGAACCAGGTCCTGTGTAAAACACACAGACATGATATTCCAACAGAATAATAAAGAACGTAATAACATAAGGATTTCACCAAGTATAGGGTATGCCGCGTATACAGGTTATGTATAGAGTATGCCGCTTATACATGAGTTATTCACAGAATAATAAAGAATGGAATAACATAAAGATTTCACCAAGTACGGTACGTATCTGATATACTCTGAGTTATGTATAGGGTATCAGCGTATCTGAGTTATTCCAGTAGAATAATAAATAATGGAATAACATAAGGATTTCACCAAGTAAAGGGTATGCCACTTATACAGGTTATGTATAGGGTATCTGGCGTATCTGAGTTATTCCAATGAGAATAATAAAGAATGGAATAACTGAAGTTCTCTTCATAAATAAGAAAAAATAACACCCCTTACTATAATAATAATATCCCTTACCTTAGAAAAAAGTTGGATACTGGAGTAGTGAAGTAGCAGAATACTTTTCTTCTTTCTCTCTATAGCTTTTCCCTCTATAATTATTGCTCTATAGTTTTTTCTCTGTATATTTTCAGTGAATTCGTAAGAAATAATGAAGGAATGAGCTTCTATTTATAGAAGAATGGATTGAATAATAACTAATTCATGAACGGTCCAGAATGATTTACTTTTAAACTGACGGTCCATATTAAAACTTAAAGCAACGGTCCATACTGATTCACTATTAAAACTTTAAACCAGCGATCCATATTGATTCACTATTATAACTTCAATTAACGGTCTGAAAAATTAGCACATCTCCTCATGAAATAATATTGTACCCAAATACCCGAATGCACAATACTAGAGTGAATAGTAACTGGGTGAATAGTAACTCATGAATAGTAACACGTGAATAGTAACTCGTGAATAGTAACTCGTGAATAGTAACTCATGAATAGTAACTCGTGAATAGTAACTCATGAATAGTAACTCGTGCATAGTAACTCGTGAATAGTAACTCGTGAATAGTACTCTAACTCAAAAAGTTCCCCGAATACCCGATTAAACAATATAACCTCCAACCATCAATTATTATCGAAATAAATGTCGATTTCCACTAACACAATTAATTTCAACACAATGAAACTATCAAATTTATCTTTAATCAATATGAACTTATCCATCATTAATATCATAACTCCCAATATTTAACAACCAGGTTGTTCCTAGGACAGAGGGGGCTTTCCGATAAGGATTTCTCCCTATTAGCACGCAATTAAATTATCTAACCTCTCCTTGACAGAACTTCTCGACATTGTAAATATTGCAATTTAATAATATGAATAACTTTGTCGTCTCAATTATTAATTTAATAAAATAACATATAATGCAGATGATACTGACAATAATTGAATCAATAATATGATAGATATGATGCAGCAATTACTGTGGCAATAATTGAGTATAACTGAGTGACTTATCATGTAAGCATCAATAATCAATATCGTGTGCTACTATACAACCACGCGTATTACTGTACTTTTACTACCGGGTAATTCAACGGTTTAACGATAAAACCTCGTAGTTATTTTCATAAAATATTTTTTGCTTTTTTAACTTCTGATGATTACTCAGTTGTGGGTTCACCAAGGATTGTGCCGTCGTACGGATATTCCCGACAAAAAGAATATTCCCCGACAAAAAGAATATTTTATAACAACTTGCATACTTTGCAAAATTTTCAAATATGACCCTTAACTTTAAACTTTTATCAATTTAACTATTTACCAAAATAGAAAAATTAAATACTTTTATTTCATAAAATTCGGGGTCTCACATCGGTGGTAATCATGACCAAGATAATAGAAGTGGAAATTTCTAGAAGAGAAGGTCACCTAGCTCGATTTTGTCATGTAGTGAAGTCAAGTCCAGCTGGGGTGGAGGCATCAAAGGCTGTCCCAGACAAGTCAAAACCGATAGTTTAAGTGAGAGCATTTGTCGAGGAACCCGAACGAAGTTATCACGGGTAAGTAAATCATAAACGCTTGCGAAGTCTATACCTTATTTGATACCGGTTCTACCCATTCTTTTATCTCACTTGCTTGTGTTTAACGTTTAAATTTGACTCTGGAGGAATTAGACTTTAACTTATTGGTTGAAACTTCGATGGTAGAAACCTTCGTTACCTCCACTGTTTATAAACCTTGTTTGATTGAAATCGACACTTTCACGTTACTTGTCTATCTTATCTCTTTGAAAATACTTGCCTTTGATGTAATTTTAGGAATCGATTGGTTAACTACTCATCATGCTAAAATTGATTATTTTCGTAAGGTTGTTAGCTTTCATATTCCTCACCAAACTGTTATGCGAATTCAAGCAACCAAACCACTAAAGTCAATCATTGTCATATCACGCAATAAGTAAAGAGCCCTGAGCCTTTCGCTGGTGACTTCCTTATGTGGAATGCACTAAAGCCTAACTTTCCGTAGGGGATGTCATGAATAACGGTGGAAAGTTGATAGGTATCAATGTGACGTACTATCCAAGTCTTGAATGAGGGTCACAGTTTTAAATGATATTTCTATTGTTAATAAATTCCTGACGTATCCTTGAAGACTTCTTAGCCTACTCTAGAGAGTAAAATCGAATTTTGTATTGACCCCAGTACAAAACCCATTTCGTGTAACTTACAAATGATGAAGACAGAGTTAAAGACTCTAGGGACCCACGTGAAGATAACGAATATACGAGTAGAATCGACTTTAATCGATAAAGTTAAAGCTGCTAAAGCTACAGACCCGGAGCTGATGAATACGAGGAAGAAGGTTCAAGAGGTCGTTATTTAAAAAGCAAGAGTTGCTGAAGAGAGGAAATCTCAAGTCTCGATTTTATTGGCCCTTTTAAAATCCTCGATTGAGTAGGAACTGTGGCCTATAGACTCGTTTTACCGCCAAGTATGTCTCGTGTTCATAACATTTTTAACGTATCGATGTTGCGTAAATATGTGGATGACCCGACCCACGTTATTAAATTAAAACTAGACGAGATAGCAGAAGATTTAACGTATGAGGAGATACGTGTTAAAATCTTGAATAAGAAGGATCATATTCGATACTCAAAGGTTATACCTCAAGAGATAGAATCTGAAATGAAGTCAAGGTATCCTCATCTCTTCGGCATACCAGGTACGTATGTAAATTTCGAGGGCGAAATTTCATAAGGAGGGGAGATTGTGAGACCCCAAATTTTACTAATAAAGATTTAATTTTCTCAAAATATTTTTTTGAATATTATGGTATGGATTTGATATAATGTTATAGTTGTGGTTAGTATTTATAAATTTTACAAAGTATGCAAGTTGTTATAAAATATTCGTTTGGTCGGAGAATATTCTTTTTGTCGGGAATATCCGTACGATGGCACAATCATTGGTGAACCCACAATGGAAGTATTGTCGTAGTAAGAAAAAAGACAGAATTATCTTGTTATAAAAATAACGGCGGAAGTTTTACCGTTAAAACTATTGAACTACCCGGTAGTAAAAGTACAGTAATACGCGTGGTTACATAGTAGCACACGGTATTGATTATTGATGTTTACGTAAGAAGTCACTCAGTTATACTCAATTATTGCTACAGTAATTGCTGCATCATATCTCTCATATTATTGATCGATTATTGTCACAGTATCATCTGCAAAATATGCTATCTTATTAAATCAATAATTGAGACGATAAAGTTATTAATATTATTAAATTGCAATATTGACAATGTCTAGAAGTTCTGTCAATGAGAGGTTAGGTAATTGCACGCCAGTGAGGAGAAATCCTTACCGGAAGGCCCCCTCTTTCCTGGGAACGACCTGGTTGTTAAATATTGTGAGTTTTAATATTAATGATGAATAAGTTCGTGTTGATTAAAGATGAAATTGATAGTTCCATTGTGTTGAAATTATTTGTGTTAGTGAAAATCGACATTTATTTCGATAATAATTGATTTCTGGAGGTTATATTGTTCAATCGAGTATTCGGGGCACTTTTCGTGTTGGAGTTACTATTCACGAGTTATTATTCACGGGGTACTATTCACCCGAAAAATATATTTCTTTTCGTTCCAAATCATTTTTGGGTACAATATTATTCCATGAGGAGATGTGATAATTTTTTAGACAGTTGGTTGAAATTATACTATTAAATCAATATGGATCGTTGGTTTAAAGTTTTAAATAGTAATGTGAGACCCCAAATTTTATGAATAAAGATTTAAATTTTCAAATATTTTTTTGAATATTATGGTGTAGATTTGATATAATGTTATAGTTGTGGGTAATATTTACATATTTTGCAAAGGAAGCAAGTGGTTATATAATATTCGATTGGTCGGGGAATATTCGTTTTAACAGGAAATATTCGTACGACGGCACAATCATTAGTGGACGCCACAACAAAATTATTGTCGGAATGAGAAAATGATAAAAATATATTTTTATGAAAATAACGGCGGAAGTTTTACCGTTAACTGTTGAAACATCGATTGTAAAAAATCTGATATCTGCGTGGTTGCATAGTAGCACACGGTTTTGATTATTGATGCTTAAATGAGAGTCACTCAGTTTTGTTCAATTATTGCTACAGTAATTGCTGCATAGTATCTCACGTTATTTGAATCAATTATTGTCAATATTTTATATATTATTAAATCAATAATTGAGACGACAAAGTTATTAATATTATTATTTGCAATATTAACGATGTCTAGAAGTTCTATCAAGGAGAGGTTAGATAATTTAATTGCACGCCAATAGGGAGAAATTCTTATTGGAAAGCCCCTCTTTCCTGGGAACGACCTGGTCGATTAATAGTGTGAATTATAATAACGATGATGAGTTTTATTTTATTAGTATTATTAATGTAATAAAACAGAAAAGTATTTTATATAAAATAGAATACTTTTATAAAGTTATTCGTTTTATTAGACTATAAATAGAATATATTTTATTTTATTATGCATAGTATTTTGCATAGTAAAATCTTTTTATATAAAACAGAATACATTTATAAAGTTATTTATTTTATTAGATTATAAATAGAATATATATTATATTTTATTATGCATAGTATTGCATAGTGCATGCATAGTGTTTTTGCATAGTAAATTTTTTTTATAAAAAGCAGAATACTTTTATAAAGTTATTCGTTTTATTAGATTATAAATAGAATATATTATATTTTATTTAAAAGATTTTGTTTTATTAGAATATTTTATTAAATTAATATGGATAGTCCGATTAAAAGTAAATCAATCTGGATAGTTCATGAATTAATTCTTATTCAGTTCATTCTTCATAAATAGAAGCTCATTCCTTCATTATTTCTTAAGAATTCTTTGAAACTCAGAGAGAGAAACTATAGAGAGTTCTTCTTCCGTAATCTCGTTTAATTTCTTTAGAGTTTAAGAAAGCTTTGAGCGTAGAAGATAGTGCAAGTTTTCTTCAAGTATATTCCCGCCCTACCCGTTGGAATACTCTTCTTTTTAAGGTAAGGGTATTATTCTTTCGTATTCATGAAGTGAGTTATTTTCTTTTAATACTCATTATTCCATTCTTTATTATTATGTTGGATTAACCTGTTTATGCGAAGTACCACATACATGGTGAAATTCTTCTATTATTCCATTCCGTATTATTATGTTGGAATATCCTGTTTTTGCGAAGTACCGCATATATGGTGAAATTCTTCTATTATTTCGTTCTTTATTGTTCTATCAGAATATCTTGTCTGTGCGTTTTACGCATTTGATTCCATTCCATTATTTATTATTACATTGGAATAACTTTATACGCTGTGATTCTAGTATACCGGTGAATTGTTGTTATTCTATTCTTTATTATTATTTTGGAATAACCTGTATACGCGGATTACCATATACTTGGTTAATTCTGTTGTTATTCCATTCTTTATTATTCTGTCGGAATATCCTGTCTGTGCATTTTATGCATAACCTGGTTCCATTATTTATTATTCTATTGGAATAACCTGTATACGCAGATTACCATATACCTGGTGAATTCTGTTGTTATTCCATTCTTTATTATTCTGTTGGAATAACCTGTATACGCGGATTACCGTATACCTGGTGAATTCTGTTGATTCCATTCTTTATTATTTTGTTATAATAACCTGTCTATGTGGATAACCACATGCATGGTGAATGATCCTTCGTATTCATTCCTTATTAAATTGTGGAAATGATCTGTCTACATGGATTACCGCCTAGCAGTGAAAATCCATTTACAGTTTCATATATTTTATTATACTCAATTGGTTAAAGTTTTGGCTTTTATACTCTATGAAATTAGTGGAATATCCTTGATATTTGCGCTTCATCTAGTATCTTTTCATGGAAATATTCTTCTGAGCATTTTTAAATTTTACACCACACAATAGAATCATGTTGACAATTTGAACGTTATTGGTTCCTATATAAATTAATTCTTGAACTTATTTTATTGAATTATTATGTCATTGTCATCATCCTCATGCTTATATGGTGATAAAAGTCATCTTTGGCTTACGTGCATAGATAGACTTGGTATGATTATAACCAGGGATTATTCAGGATAATCATGACTGTAATGTGACGAATGATGTGGTAAAAGTTCTCATTGGCCTGTAGTTCATTGGTGGACAGTTGTTGGTATGATTATGACCAGGGATTATTCGGTATAGTCATGACCATTGATGATTATATGAATATCCTTGGCCGTGGTGTAGGGATGATTTGATTTTATTTATTAAGCTGAGTCTCAGCGATAAAGTTGATAAAAAACTTTTTAAATCATAGAAGATAGTAGATTTTATGCTCTACTTAACTCTTCTAATGGATTGCTTATTTCGCTGCAGTTTTTGATCTAAAACTTGTTGTCTATTAAATTCTATCTGTTGTTATACTGTTGAAGACTAAGAATAATTTATTCTGCATTATCTTAGTCATAATATCTCTTACTAGGCTAGTTGAGCTCACCCTGTCTTTCATTGTTCTCTTGGGAAAGGAGAAGCGTAAATTTGGGACTAGTCGGGGAGCAGTGATGGTCCTAGATGGTGCATTAGTAGTCCTCACTATTCTGTGAAATAGTGTGATAATAAATGTAATGAAGACTCCATTGAGTGTGGATATTGTCTAGATGACAATATTTTTATTAGAACTCTCAGTATATATTTAGTCGTATTTTACACGACTGTTGTATAATTAGTTTGTATTTGTATTTGGTACCATGTATTTGGCGACTCAAGATAGGTGATGTATACCTATTTTGGGGGCGTCACAGTTGGTATCAAAGCTTAGGGATATGATCCCTGGCTAAGATGTGAGATAAGAACTAGGAAGGGAGAGACGGGAAATTCCTTCGCTAGTATGACCTACCTAAGTTTATTTGGTATTTAATTGGTTGATCAGAGTATATTGATAATATGTGACATTTTAATTAACCCTTGTTTTGTGACAGTGTTTAAAAATGACATTCGAGAATTTTGAGAATAGCAAAGGAGCACAAGAGACCGTTGAGTCACCAACGATCAATAACTAGGATAATGTGTAACAGGAAGGCGATAATCCTCGTGTAAACAACAACACTGATCAAATGATGAACGATGGTACATTTGGGAGTTTTCTAAAATTCATGCAAAACCAAATGAAAGAGACTCCTGTTGATAATGCAGGTGGAAGTAATGGTAACCCACGGTTGGTCACCACTAAGCAGTTCAAGGAGTTGGGACCACCAGAGTTTTTGGGAAAGCCAGAACCACTTAAGGCAGAGACGTGGATAAAGCAGATCACCAAGATATTTGATGTCTTGGAATGCTCAGAGGAGCAAAAGGTTCCATTCGCCACCTTTATGTTGCGTGAAGAAGCGAGATCATTGGTGGGAATCAGAAAAGCGTACCGACGGCGACTCAAGATGTCTTGGGAGAAGTTCCAAGAACTGTTCAACGACAAGTACTTTCCTGAAAGTATTTGTCATATGAAGGAGGTAGAGTTCATCAAGCTGGAGCAAAAAAATATGACCGTGTCGCAGTACGAGGCTAAGTTTGCCGAGTTGTCTCGATTTGCATCCCATTTGGTCGATAATGAGGAGCGAATGACGCGAATGTTTCTGCGAGGTTTGAAACCCGAAATACGTCAATACCTCATTTCTTACAAACTTTGTTTATATTTAGATGTTGTGAATATGGCTCAGTTAGTGGAGCATGATAATGAGTATAGGGATAATATGTGATATGTCAAATAACCCTTGTTTTGTGACAGTGTTTGAGAATAAAATCTGAAAATGTTGAGATAAGCAATGAAAGACATGGGATCGTTGAGTCAACACAACCAAAAGGCAACGAACAACAACACGATAATAATCATACCGGTGGCAACGGCCATCGGAACAATGATAACCATCGTGGGGGAAATTATCATGCCAAGAATGGTAACCACTTCGGTGGTAATCATGGCCAAGATAATAGAAGTGGAAATTTTAAGAAGAGAAGGTTCAATAATGATGGAAAGACAACAACACCAGCACCCGTTTCCAAGGAAGAAGAACGACCATCGGTCGTATGTTTCAAATTCGGACAAGAGGGACACATCCGTCCAAACTGTACGCAGCAACCCAAAGCATGTTTCAATTGTGGAAGAGAAGGTCACCTAGCTCGATTTTGTAGTATAGTGAAGTCAAGTCTTGCTAGGATAGTGACGCCAAAGGATGTCCCAGACAAGTCAAAGCCGATAGTTTAAGTAAGAGCATTTGTCAAATAACCCGAACGAAATTAGCACGGGTTAGTTAATTATAAATTCTTACAAAGTCTATACCTTGTTAGATACCGGTTATACTCACTCTTTTATTTCACCTAGTTGTGTTCAATGTTTGAACTTCACTCCGGAGAAATTAGACTTTGACTTATCGGTTGAAACTCCGTTGGGAGAAACCTTCATTACATCCACTATTTATAAGTCTTGTTTGATTCAAATCAACACTTTCACGTTACCTGTCGATCTCATCTCCTTGAAAATACTTGCCTTTGATGTGATTTTAGGAATCGATTGATTAACTACTCATCATGCTTTTCGTAAGGTTGTTAGCTTTCAAATTCCTAACCAACCTATTATAAGAATTCAAGCAACCAAACCGCTAAAGTCAATCATTATCATATCAAGCCATAAGTAAAGAGCCCTGAGCCTTTCGCTGGTGACTTCCAAGTCTTGGAATACACCGAAGCCAGACTGTTCGTAGGGGACGTCGTGAATAATGATGGCAAGTTGATAGGTATCAATGTGACGTGCTATCCAAGTCTTAGATGAGAGTCACAGTTATGAATGATATTTCTATTGTTAATAAATTTCCTGGAGTATTCCTGAAGATTTCTTAGCCTACCCCTAGAGCGTGAAATCGAATTTTTTATTGACCCCAGTACAAAACCCATTTCTAAAACCCTCAAATATTTCTTCACTTAAAACGAACGTAACATGTGCCAAAGACGTTGGCTTGAGCTGTTGAAGATTACGATCGTACCATTCAATATCATCATAGAAGAGCGAACGTGGTAGATGACGTGTTGAGTAGAAGATCGTATGCGTTTACGAGTGCGATGTTGTTAACACAAAAACCCATTTTGTATAACTTACAAATGATGAAGATAGAGTTAAAGACTCTAGGGACCCACATGAAGATAACGAATATACGGGTAGAATCGACTTTAATCGATAAAGTTAAAAATCGCTCAAGCTACATAACCGGAGCTGATGAATGTGAAGAAGAAGGTTCAAGAGGGCGTTATTCTAGAAGCAAGAGTTGATGAAGAAAGGAAATTTCAACCCTCGATTTTATTGGCCCATTTGAAATCCTTAATCGAGTAGTGGCTTATACACTCGTTTTACCGCCAAGTATGTCGCGTGTTTATAATGTTTTTCACGTATCGATGTTACGTAAATATGTTGATGACCTGAACCACATTATTGAGTTAGAACCTGATGAGATTGAGGAAGATTTAACGTATGAAGAGTTACCTGTTAACAGTCAAAGGTTATACCTCAAGAGTTAGAATCTGAAATGAAGTCAAGGTATCCTCATCTCTTCGGCATACCAGGTACGTATGTAAATTTCGAGGGCGAAATTTCATAAAGAGGGGAGATTTTGAGACCCAAAATTTTATGAATAAAGATTTAAATTTCTTGTGAGGCCCCGAATTTTATGAAATAAAAGTATTCAATTTTTCTATTTTGGTAAATAGTTAAATTGATAAAAAATTAAAGTTAAGGGTAATATGTGAAAATTTTTTTGCAAAGTAAACAAGTTGATATAAAATATTTTTTTTTGGGAATATCAAATGCATTTGCAAGTACAATCATTAGTGGACCCCACAATGGAATTATTGTCGGATTGAAAGCAACAAAAATATTTTTATGAAAATAACGGCGGAAGTTTTATCGTTAAAACTGTTGAACTACTCGGTAGTAAAAGTACAGTAATACGCATGTCTGCCGTGGTTGCATAGTAGCACACAATATTGATTATTAATGCTTACGTGATAAGTCACTCAGTTTTGTTTTATTAGTATTATTAATGTAATAAAACGTAGAAAAGCTTTTATATAAAACAAAAAACTTTTATAAAGTTATTCTATAAATAGAATATATTATATTCTATTATGCATAGTATTTTGCATAGTAAAAAATTTTAATATAAAATAGAATACTTTTATAAAAGTTATTCTATAAATAGAATATATTATATTTTATTATGCGATAGTAGTGTTGCATAGTGCTGCGTATAGTGTTTTGTATAGTAAAATCTTTTATTTAAAGCAGAATACTTTTATAAAGTTATTCATTTTATTAGATTATAAATAGAATATATTATATTTTATTTAAAAGATTTTGCTTTTAAATATGGACCGTCAGATTAAAAGTAAATCAATCTGAACCGTTCATGAATTAGTTATTATGCAGTCCATTCTTCTATAAATAGAAGCTCATTCCTTCCTTATTCCTTACGAATTCACTGAAACTCTAGAGAGAGAGACTATAGAGAGAAAGAAGAAACGTATTCTACTACTTCACTACTTCTATATCCAGTACTCTTCTTCTTAAGGTAAGGGGTATTATTTCTTTTGTATTCATGAAGAGAACTTCTGTTATTCCATTCCTTATTATTCTGTTGGAATACCCTGTATACGCGGACTACCCTATACTTGGTGAAATTCTTTTGTTATTCCATTATGTATTATTATGTTGGAATAATAATGGGTTTATGCAATCAGTATACATGGTGAAATTTTCTATTATTCCATTCTTTATTATTACGTGTCGGAATATCACATGCAATGCGTTTATTGGGACTAGTTCCATCATTTATTATTTTATTAGAATATCACATCACAATGCGCTTACGTTCATGCAGATCTGGTTCCATTATTTATTATTCTATTATTCCATTTCGTATTATTATGTTGGAATACTTTTGTTTATCTGCAATCCGCATCGTGGTGAAATTCTTCTAAGTATTCTATTTTTTATTATTCTATTGGAATATCTGCTTGGTTGTGTATTATTGCTTTGACCTAGTTTCATTATTTATTATTATTGTTAGAATAACTTTCGTCTGTCTGATCTATCGCATGCATGATGATTTCGTTGTTATTCCATTCTTTATTATTCGGCGGAAATATCTGTTTTTTTCAGGCGTTATTCCGGATATGGTTCCATTATATATTATTTACATTGGGAATAACTTTGTCTCTCTGATCTATCGTACGCGCATGGTGAACCATACTGTTATTCCATTCTTTATTATTCTATTGGAATAACACATACATGTGGATTACCACATGCGTGGTGAATGATCCTTTGTATTTCATTCCTTATTAAATTGTGGAAATGATGCATTTACGTGGATTATGATGAAAGTCATAATAAAAGCATTGGACTGATGAAAATCATGGGTATATGTGGTATTAGTAAGTGTTATGATGAGTTATGTTGGTTATTATGTGAAAGCATGAAAGTTTCTTAGAAATCACAAAGGGTTGAAAAATCAGATTTTGGTGAAATTGGAACATGAAATTCAATTGACCCTATCTCCTATTATAAATTGAATTTTTGAGTGTGGTCAAGTTCTAGAGCTAGATCTATGAGTTTCCTAACTTATCCAAGTGGAATCAGTGAAAAAGGTGTTGTAGATTTTCGTGTGGACTGATTTTAGCAAAGGAGTCAAAAACTGAAATTTCCAAAAGGCTACTGTCCAAAATTTTAAAAGGGCATTTTCAGCCACTTAATTTGTGAGAAAAACTCAGGCCTTTTGGGACATGGAAATATATGGTATAAAGTACCTCTTGTCCAAAAATGAGCTCATTCCGACTTAAAATGAGCAAGTTATGACAACTTTAATATTTAGGTTTTTCTGACGAAAAACTCTATAACCGGAGTTCTATAACTCCGATGACCATGAAATTTAAACTGGAAGCTCAAGTTAACATGTGTAAGATCCTTCCAAGATTTGGGAATTTCTGGAGTTAAACTTGAGATAGCTAATTTCTTAAGGAATTAATTAGAAATTGATTTTTGAAAAATAGTAAATGAATTTTAAAAATTCTGAAAAAAATATATGTTCAATATGGGACTATATTCTGCTAAATCCCAGAAAAGAATAATTTTTGGGACTGATTTGGTATTTTTCATAAAAATGGTTTAGTTACAAATATATGAATTAAATATGTTATGTGAAGTTGAAAAATTGGTAAATAGGATTTTATGGCTTGGAAGTCCTATATAAGGTATATGCAGATTTTTTATGAGGGATTTGATCATTGGTGATGAAATCTTATGAGTATGACATTTTTAAATGATTAAATGCATTATTTGGTAATGTGTAAATAATTAAATTAAATTGTTTATAAGTTTAAGAAGTGATTAAAATATTGTTATAATATTAACGATATTAGATTATGATTTTATTAAGTGATTGATAATGTTTGGATAAATTTAAAGTCTTTAATATTTATCCTTGATTTAGTTTGATTAATACTTATAATATTGTCATCATCTACATATTTATATTGTGATGAAAGTCATTTGTGGCTTACGTGCAAAGATGGACTTGATATGATTATGACCAGGGATTATTCGTTATAGTCATGACCGTAATGTGACGAATGATATGGTAAAAGTCCTCATTGGCCTGTAGTTCATTGATGGACAGTTGTTGGTGTGATTATGACCAGGGATTATTCGGTATAGTCATGACCATTGATGATTAACGAATATCCTTGGCCGTAGTGCATGGATGATTCGATGATGTGGATTATTTATTAATTTGAGTCTCAGCATTATTGGTTTTACAGTTGTATATCTTTGGCCTGTAGTGCAAAGATGAACTGTTGGTTATTGGTTTTACAGTTGTATATCTTTGGTCGTAGTGCAAAGATGAATTTATTAGTATGATTATGAGCAGGAATTGTGATTTGGTATAACCATGAATTTTGATGTTTCAGGTGAAGATATGTGATGAAAATTATCTTCGTCCTGGGCGCGAAAAGGAATTCAGAATCACAATTATGATTATGAGTTCTTCATATGATTTTGGATAGGAATTGTTGATTAATGTTATAGGGATAAAATATTATTGGTGGACTTTTAACATGGAGAAGATAATAGACCTGATAGTCTATTTGACTCTTTTAATGGATTGCTCGTTCCGCTGCAACTATGGTTGAAAAGTTTTATCATCTACCATATGTTCTAAATCTCTGAGTTATTATTGATGAAAGTTATTGATAATGTAATTATCTTCAGTCATGATATTCTTTACTGGGCTAGTTATGCTCACCCTTTTGCTTCACAATTCATTTCAGGTAATAAGAGTGTAGTTGGGTTGAGCGGGGATAACAGGGGAATAGAACGGTGGTCTTTAGCTATTGATGTTTTCCCTAAATAGTATGGAAATAATTTTATTGAGAACTTTAGATAAGTGTATCGTATTATATACGTCATTTGATATTTAATTTTGGTGAACCAAATAGGGGCGAGGTGAACCCAACTTTGGAAGGGTGTTTTGCCCTTATCATTAAAGATGTTTAATGTCATACAACCTCGTGTTATCATAAGACAGGGTTGTGCACATCCACTTGCTGAGTATATCTACGAGCACTACCTATATGATCTTGGAGTTTATTTGAAATATAATTTTCACTTGGAGACAGTGTACATAGTTATATGTCAAGAGAAGACTCACCATTGGAAAGAAGATGATAGTAATCTTCTCATTTTTCTTTGGGGTCTATTGGAATCAACCGAGGATAATTACGTGGACATATGATATCTATCATAACCTAGACGCATGGCCTCACATGTACGAAGGTTTCATTGAGCACTTCCCAAAGATTTTAATTCCTAAAACAGTTTTTGACTATACTTTTATGTAAAGTATCATTGTAAGGTTGTGGTCGAGGTACCATGAGAGTTACATACATTTGTATTAAAACTCACAGATTAATTGGTGGTCGATTCTATATCTGACGTTCAACGATTAATATAAATGAAGTTTGTATTTGATTTTTATAATGTGATATCTGGCGACTCAGAATGGGTCGTGTATACCTATTTTGGGGGCGTCACAAATGGTATCATAGCTTAGAGATATGGTCGCTAGCGGAGATAAGAGTCTAGAACTAGGAGGGGAGAGACGAGTTATATACTTCGCTAGTGTGTGACTTACCTAAGCTGAAATTGTTTACTTGATAAGTTGACAAATTGTGATATGTCAATTAACCTTTATTTTGAAGCTATATTCTAGAATGATATCTGAAATACAGGAGATGAGAAATGGGAAAATCATGATAGCGAGGAAATTACCGGGAAGGTACAATCTGAAAAGAAAGCAATGTATTCTCATCCCTTCGAATCTCAGGTACGTACGTAAATTTCGAGGGCGAAATTTCATAAAGAAGGGAGATTGTGAGACCCCGAATTTTATGAAATAAAAGTATTCAATTTTTCTATTTTGGTAAATAGTTAAATTGATAAAAGTTTAAAGTTAAGGGTAATATGTGAATTTTTTTGCAAAGTAAGCAAGTTGATATGAAATATTCTTTTTGTGTGGGAATATCCGTACGACGGTACAATCATCGGTGGACCCCACAACGGAATTATTGTCGGATTGAGAAAATGACAAAAATATTTTTATGAAAATAACGGCGGAAGTTTTACCGTTAAAACTGTTGAACTACTCGGTAGTAAAAAGTATGATGTCTGGCGTGGTTGCGTAGTAAGAACACTGTAGATTGATTATTAATGCTTACGTGATAAGTCACTCGGTTTTGTTTTATTAGTATTATTAATGTAATAAAAGCAGAAAAGCTTTTTATATAAAACAAAATACTTTTATAAAGTTATTCTATAAATAGAATATATTATATTCTATTATGCATAATATTTTTGTATAGTAAAATCTTTTATATAAAACATAATACTTTTATAAAGTTATTCTATAAATAGAATATATTATATTTTATTATGCATAGTGTATATAGTTACTGCGTAGTGTTTGCATAGTAAAATCTTTTATATAAAACAAAATACTTTTATAAAGTTATTCATTTTATTAGATTATAAATAGAATATATTATATTTTATTTAAAAGATTTTACTTTAAATATGGACCGTCTGATTAAAAGTAAATCAATCTGAACTGTTCATAAATTAGTTACCATGCAGTCCAGTCTTCTATAAATAGAAGCTCATTCCCTCATTATTCCTTACGAATTCACTGAAACTCTAGAGAGAGAAACTATAGAGAGATAAGAAAAATATTCTGCTACTTCACTACTTCTATATCCAGTACTCTTCTTCTTAAGGTAAGAGGTATTATTTCTTTTGTATTCATGAAGATAACTTCTGTTATTCCATTCCTTATTATTACATTGGAATAACTTTGTATCACGAGACTACCCTATACTTGGTGAAATTCTTACATTATACCATTATATTATTATTATGTTGGAATAACCTATTTGTGCAATCTACCGTATACATGGTGAAATTCTTCTATTATTCCGTTCTTTATTATTCGTGAAATATCACATGCATGCGTTTACGACTGGATTCTGGTTCCATCATTTATTATTACGTAGGAATATCATGTATACGTGCATTTCATGGACACTGGTTCCATTATTTATTATTTTGTTATTCCATTATGTATTATTATGTTGGAATAACCTGTTTATACGAAGTACCGCATACATGGTGAAATTCTTCTATTATTCCTTTCTTTATTATTACATTGGAATAACTCTCATATGGCACCGGTGACACGCCTCTTTGACTTGATTCCATTATTTATTATTCATTGGAATAACTTTATGCGTGTGATCTATCGCATGCATGGTGATTTCATTGTTATTCCATTCTTTATTATTCTGAGATATCGAGATATCCATGCATGCGTTTACGATGGGACTGGTTCCATTATTTATTATTACATTGGGAATAACTTTGTTTATACTGTGATCTATCACACGCATGGTGAATCCTTCTGTTATTCTATTCTTTATTATTCTGTTGGAATAACCTGTCTATGTGGATTACCACATGCATGGTGAATGATCCTTTGTATTTCATTCCTTATTAAATTGTGGAAATGATCTGTTTACGTAGATTATGATGAAAGTCATAATAAAAGCATTGGACTGATGAAAATCATGGGTATATGTGGTAGTAGTAAGTGTTATGATGAGTTATGTTGGTTATTATGTGAAAACATGAAAGTTTCTTAGAAATCACAAAGGGTTGAAAAATCAGATTTTGGTGAAATTGGAACATGAAATTCAATTGACCCTATCTCCTATTATAATTCAAATTTTTGAGTGTGGTCAAGTTCTAGAGCTAGATCTATGAGTTTCCTAACTTATCCAAGTGGAATCAGTGGAAAAGGTGTTGTAGATTTTCGTGTGGACTGGTTTTAGCAAAGGAGTCAAAAACTGAAATTTCCAAAAAGGCTACTGTCCAAAATTTTAAAAGGGCATTTTCAGACACTTAATTTATGAGAAAAATTTCGGCCTTTTGGGACATGGAAATATATGGTATAAAGTACCTCCTGTCCAAAAATGAGCTCATTCTGACTTAAAATGAGCAAGTTATGACCATTTCAATATTTAGGTTTTTTTCGAAAAATGCTATATAAGGAGAGTTCTATAACTCAGATGACCATGAAATTTAAACTGGAAGCTCAAGTTAACATGTGTAAGATCTTGCCAAGATTTGGGAATTTCTGGAATTAAACTTGAGGTAGCTAATTTCTTAAGGAATTAATTAGAAATTGATTTTTGAAAAATAGTAAATGAATTTTAAAAATTCCGAGAAAGATATATGTTCTATATGGGACTATATTCTGCTAAATTCCTGAAAATAATAATTTTTGGGACTGATTTGGTATTTTTTATGAAAATAGTTTAGTTACGAACATATGAATTAAATATGTTATGTGAAGTTGAAAAATTGGTAAATAGGATTTTATGGCTTGGAAGTCCTATATAAGGTATATGCAGATTTTTGATGAGGGATTTGATCATTGGTGATGAAATCTTATGAGTATTACATTTTTGAATGATTAAATGCATTATTTGGTAATGTGTAAATAATTAAATTAAATTGTTTATAAGTTTAAGAAGTGAGTAAAATATTGTTATAATATTAACGATATTAGATTATGATTTTATTAAGTGATTGATAATGTTTGGATAAATTTAAAGTCTTTAATATTTATCCTTGATTTAGTTTGATTAATGCTTATAATATTGTCATCATCCTCATGTTTATATTGTGATGAAAGTCATCTGTGGCTTACGTGCATAGATGGACTTGGTATGATTATGACCAGGGATTATTCGGTATAGTCATGACCGTAATGTGACGAATGATGTGGTAAAAGTCCTCATTGGCCTATAGTTCATTGATGGAAAGTTGTTGGTGTGATTATAACTAGGGATTATTCGGTATAGTCATTACCATTGATGATTAACGAATATCCTTGGTCGTAGTACAGGGATGATTCGATGATGTGGATTATTTATTAATTTGAGTCTCAGCATTATTGGTTTTACAGTTGTATATCTTTGGCCTGTAGTGCAAAGATGAACTGTTGGTTATTGGTTTTACAGTTGTATATCTTTGGCCATAGTGCAAAGATGAATTTATTAGTATGATTATGAGCAGGAATTGTGATTTGGTATAACCATGATTTTTGATGTTTCAGGTGAAGATAGGTGATGAAAATTATATTTGTCCTGGGTGCGAAAAGGAATTCAGAATCACAATTATGATTATGAGTTCTTCATATGATTGTGGACAGGAATTGTTGATTGATGTTACAGGGATAAAATATTATTGGTGGACTTTTAACATGGAGAAGATAATAGACCTGATAGTCTATTTGACTCTTTTAATGGATTGCTCGTTCCGCTGCAACTATGGTTGAAAAGTTTTATCATCTACCATATGTTCTAAATCTTTGAGTTATTATTGATGAAAGTTATTGATAATGTAATTATCTTTAGTCATGAAATTTTTTACTGGGCTAGTTATGCTCACCCTTTTGCTTCACAATTCCATTCAGGTAATAAGAGTGTAGTTGGGTCGAGCGGGGATAACAGGAGAATAGAACAGTGGTCTTTAGCTGTTGAGGTTCTCCCTAAATAGTATGGAAATAATTTTATTGAGAACTTTAGGTAAGTGTATCGTATTATATATGTCATTTGATATTTAATTTTGGTGAACCAAATAGGGTGAGGTGAACCCAACTTTGGAAGGGTGTTTTTCCACTATCATACAGGATGTCTAATGACATACAACCTCGTGTTATTATAAGACAGGGTTGTGCACATCCACTTGCTGAGTATATCTACGAGCTCTACCTATACGATCTTGGAGTTTATTTGAAATATAATTTTCACTTGGAGACAGTGGAGATAGTTATATGTCAAGAGAAGACTCACCATTAGAAAGAAAATGATAGTAATCTTCTCGTTTTTCTTTGGGGTCTATTGGGTCAACCAAGGATAATTCTGTGGACATATGATATCTATCATAACCTAGACGCATGGTCTCCCATGTACGAAGGTTTCATTGAGCACTTCCCAAAGATTTTAATTCCTAAAACAGTTTTTGACTATACTTTTATGTAAAGTATCATTTGAAGGTGGTGGTCGAGGTGCCATGAGAGTTACATACATTTGTATTAAAACTCACAATTAACTGTGGTCGTATTCTATATGACAGTTCAACAGTTGTATAAATGAAGTTTGTATTTGATTTTTATAATGTGATATCTGGCGACTCAGAATGGGTCGGTAATACCTATTTTGGGGGCGTCACATTTCTCGAAATATTTTTTTGAATATTATGGTGTAGATTTGATATAATGTTATAGTTGTGGGTAATAGTTACAAATTTCGCAAAGTAAGGAAGTGGTTATATAATATTCGATTGGTCGGGGAATATTCGTTTTAATAGATAATATTCGTACGACGACACAATCATTGGTGGACCCCACAACAGAATTATTGTCGAAATAAGAAAACGACAAAAATATATTTTTATGAAAATAATGGCGAAAGTTTTACCGTTAACTGTTGAAACACCCGATGTTAAAAGTACGATGTCTGGCGTGGTTGCATAGTAGCACGGTTTTGATTATTTATGCTTACGTGAGAAGTCACTCGGTTTTGTTCAATTATTGGTACAATAATTGCGATAAATATCTCACGTTATTTGATTCAATTATTGTCAATATTTTATATATTATTAAATCAATAATTGAGACGATAAAGTTATTAATATTATTATTTGCAATATTAACGTGCTATGCAGAAGTTCTTTCAAGAAGAGATTAGATAATATTCTAATTGCGCGCCAATAGGGAAAAATTCTTATTGGAAAGCCCCCTATTTCTTGGGAACGACCTGGTCGATTAATAGTGTGAATTATAATAATGATGATGAGTTTTGTTTTATTAGTATTATTAATGTAATAAAATAAAAAGCTTTTTATATAAAATAGAATACTTTTATGAGGTTATTCGTTTTATTAGACTATAAATAGAATATATTATATTCTATTATGCATAGTGTTTTTGCGATAGTAAAATCTTTTATATAAAACATAATATTTTTATAAAGTTATTTATTTTATTAAATTATAAATAGAATATATTATATTTTATTATACATAGTGTTGCATAAGTGCTGCATAGTATTTTTGCATAGTAAAATCTTTTTATAAAACAAAATACTTTTATAAAGAAATTAGTTTTATTAGATTATAAATAGAATATATTATATTTTATTTAAAAGATTTTGTTTTATTAGAATATTTTATTAAATCAATATGGACCGTCCGATTAAAAGTAAATCAATATGGACGTTCATGAATTAGTTACTATTAATCCATTCTTCTATAAATAGAAGCGTCGTTCCTTCATTATTTCTTACTTAATTCTTTGAAACTCTAGAGAGAGAAACTATAGAGAGAGTTCTTCTTCCGTAATCTCGAGCGAATTTCTTTAGAGTTTAAGAAAGCTTTGAGCGTAGAAGATAGTGCAAGTTTTCTTCAAGTATATTCCCGCCCTACCCGTCGGAATACTCTTCTTTTTAAGGAAAGGGGTATTATTCTTTCGTATTCATGAAGAGAGTTATTTTCTTTCAATACTCGTTATTCCATTCTTTATTATTATATTGGAATAACCTGTTTATGCGAAGTATCGCATACATGGTAAAATTCTTCTGTTATTCCATTCCTTATTATTAGGTTGGAATAACATGTTTATACGAAGTACCGCATACATGGTGAAATTCTTCTATTATTTCGTTCTTTATTATTCTATCGGAATATCGGTATACATGCATTTTACTGCATTTTGGTTCCATTATTTATTATTCATGTTGAATAACATGTATCTGTGATTACAGTATACCGGTGAATTCATTGTTATTCCATTCTTTATTATTCGATTGAAGAATATCACATGTAATGCGTTTATTACTGGACTGGTTCCATTATTTATTATTCGCCGGAATATCACATACGTGCATTTACGTTGGACCGGTTCCATTATTTATTATTCTCGTCGGAATATCACATGCAATGCGTTCGCGTGACTTTAGTTCCATTATTTATTATTCTTGGGGGAATAAGGCATGCATGCGATCTATCGCATGCATGGTGAATTCTTCTGTTATTCCATTCTTTCATATTCTGTTGGAATAATCTGTCTATGTTGATTACCACATGCATGGTGAATGATCATTTGTATTCATTCCTTATTAAATTGTGGAAATGACCTGTTTTCGTTGATTATGATGAAAGTCATAATAAAAGCATTGGACTGATGAAAATCATGGGTATATGTAGTATTAGTAAGTGTTATAATGAGTTATTTTGGTTATCATGTGAAAACATGAAAGTTTCTTAGAAATCACAAAGGGTTGAAAATCAGATTTTGGTGAAAATGGAACATGAAATTCAATTGACCATATCTCCTATTATATTTCGAATTTTTGAGTGTGGTCAAGTTCTAGAGTTAGATCTATGAGTTTTCTAACTTATCCAAGTGGAATCACTGGAAAAGGTGTTGTAGATTTTTGTGTGGACTGATTTTAGCAAAGGAGTCAAAAACTGCAAATTACCAAAAAGCTACTACCCATAAATTTAAAAGGGCATTTTCGGCAACTTAAATTGTGAGAAAAATTCCGGCCTTTTGGGGCATGGAAATATATGGTATTAAGTACCTCCTGTCCAAAAATGAGCTCATTCCGACTTAAAATGAGCAAGTTATGACTATTTCAATATTTAGGTTTTTTTGACAAAAAATGCTATAACCGGAGTTCTATAACTCCGATGACCATGAAATTTAAACTGGAAGCTCACGTTAACATGTGTAAGATCCTGCCAAGATTTGGGAATTTCTGGAGTTAAACTTGAGGTAAATAATTTCTTAAGGAATTAATTAGAAATTAATTTTTAAAAAATAGTAAATGAATTTTAAAAATTCCGAGAAAAATATATGTTCAATATGGGACTATATTCTGCTAAATCCCATAATTTTGGGACTGATTTGGTATTTTTCATGAAAATGGTTTAGTTACGAAATTAAATATGTTATGTGAAGTTGAAAATTTGGTAAATAAGATTTTATGGCTTGAAAATTCTATATAAGGTATATGCAGATTTTTGATGAGTGATTTGATCATTGGTGATATAATCTTATGAGTATGGCATTTTTGAATGATTAAATGCATTATTTGGTAAAGTGTAAACAATTAAATTAAATTGTTTATAAGTTTAAGAAGTGATTAAAATATTATTATAATATTAACAATATTAGATTATGAGTTTATTAAGTGATGGATAATATTTGGATAAATTTAATGTCTTTAATATTTATCCTTATTTTCATTTGATTAATGCTTATAATATTGTTATCATTATCATGCTTATATTGTGATGAAAGTCATCTTTGGCTTACGTGCATAGATGGACTTGGTGTGATTATGACCAGGGATTATTCGGTGTAATCAGGACCGTAATGTGACGAATGATGTGGTAAAAATCCTCAGTGGCCTATAGTGCATTGATGGTCAGTTTTTGGTATGATTATGACCAGGGATTATTCAGTATAGTCATGACCATTGATGATTTAATGAATATCCTTGGCCCGTAGTGCAAGAATGATTCGATGATGTGGCTTATTTATTAAGCTGAGTCTCAACGATAAAAAATGATGAAAACAATTTAAATCATAGAAGATAGTAGATTTTATTCTCTACTTGACTTTTCTAATGGATTGCTTATTCCGCTGCAGTTAAACTTGATGTCTATTGTATTTTATCAGTTTAACATTTTTGAAGGCTAATGATAATTTATCCTGCATTATCTTAGTCATCATATTTTTTACTGGGCTAGTTGAGCTCAGCCTTTTCTTTCATGATTCTCTTCAGGAAATGAGAACGTAGCTGGGACTAGTCGGAAAACAGAGTAACGGTCCAGATGTTTGCATTAGTAGTCATCATTATTCTGTAAAATAGTGTGATAATAAATGTAATGAGGACTCCATTGAGTGTGGATATTGTTTAGATGACAATATTCTTATTAAAACTCATAGATTATGTTTAGTCGTATTTTACACGACTGTTGTATAATTAAGTTGTATTTGAATTTTGTACCATGTATCTGGCGACTCAAGATGGGTGATGTATACCTGTTTTGGGGGCGTCACAATTGCGCATCATGGGACCATGCTTGAGTGGCAACAATTTAGGACAGTCGTGCCATTTCCACCGCCGGATTCACCACCTAAAGAGGGTGGTACAGCTGATCACTGGGGGAGTTCTTTAAACCCTTTACCTTCATTCATTGGAACAATGAATAATTTAAGTTTACGAGTATTGGGTAGTAGTGTAGTTGCATGTAGTTAATTTGCATCATTTTTACATGCTTAGTTTAATTTTTGCATGTTTATTTGTTTAGTATGTGTTTATTTAATAATTGCAAAAAAAATTGAATTTTAGTGGTTATTATATGTTTTAGTTATGTGTTTAGTCGCATATCCCAAGTATATAGTCTTATAGAATTTTAGTCTAGCCAATGATGAATTAGAATTTTGAAGGATTTTTGAATTTAGTGGATAACATGAGCTCAAATATAATGTTTTACATGATGTAAGCCATGCTTATTGTTTAGATGCTTTCGGTTAGCACATAATTGTTCATATATGCTTGTTGGTATAAGAAAAACATGTTTTGCCTGCTTAGTAGAAAATGTTGTTTTTAAAAATAGAATTGTGTAGAAAGTGGACTTAGGCTATGAAAACATTGATAATCAAACTTTGGGAACACATGGGTATGCGTATTGTATATATAAAAAATGAAAAGAAAAATCCATGTTAGAACCTTCGTGAGTTGAATTATTGAATCTTTTGAAGGGGTGAGATGGAGCGTAAAACGCACTCCCTGTGTATAAAAAAAATAAATAAATAAATAACTAGCAATAAACACCATGGGAAAGTGCGAAAATCGCCCTCGTGAGTAAAAATAAAGCAGATTAAACCCATTGTTGAACCTTAGTTTGTATTGATGTGTTTGAGTAGTTTTTGTTGCATTAATATACATGGTTCTTGACTTAGATTTCAATTTTCTATTTTTAGCAGTATAACATGTGTAGTCTTTGCCTTGGTCAAGTGTATTTGTGAACACAAAACACACACACATACACACAACATCTTTATAGTGAGTATGGGTTATTTGATTGTATGATATTATGTCTGTAGTTTGGTTTGAAACTTTAGTCTTGAATCCGAATAATTCGCTGAGGCACATTAGATTGGAATTTCATTTTAGCTGGAAAACTTGGGACTCATTTACATCATAGTTTAGTTTGCATAGCATGTAGTTGTATTACATTGTTTATTGTCGTATGCATTGATTGAGGGCAAGCAATAATTAAAGTTTGGGGGTATTTGATAAGTAGGTTTTATACCTACTTATTGGGTGTTAACTCACTGGATTATGCTCATCTCAAGTAGTTTTTATTATGTTTTATTTGCATTTTATGTTTGTTTTGCAGTAAATGTAGTTGGAACCCCTTTTAGCAACATAAGGCATGAATTGGCATGGAAAGCATGGATTGGCGTGGTGGAATGAAGCTAGCAAAAATGTGGCAAGGTGAACATGAGCAGATGAGGAACTGAAGCAGTGGAGGAGTGTCGTGTAGAGCAAGCAAGCACACAAATAAAAAAGGCAAAGAAAAGTCGAATGACAGAAGGCAGAAAGCGAAGCGGCATGGCATACGCCTCAAAGACAAAATATGGCGCGCCCGCGCTTAAGGCAAAATAGAGACAAATTATGTAGCCGCGCGGGCGCACGTTGACAAAGAAGAATTATGGCGCTCCCATGCTAGACACTCTGCAGATATGCACACAGCGTGTCCGCGCCCATTTTGAAGTGTAATCTCGCGCGGCCGCGCGAGTCCTCTATAGTCAGTTTTGTTGACTTTTTGTAAATTTGAAATTTGAGCGCATTTGGCTCAACTGAACGATATGGTTGGCACCAGAGACGTGTTGAGGGCAGTTTTTATCAATTTTTCATTTTATCATTAAGGTTCTGAAGTCTTAGTATTCTAGAGAGGATTTGGAGCATTTAATCACTACATTTGTTTTTCTCTTATTCTAGATTACAAAATAAAGTCTAGTTTTCATTTCTGGAGATTTTGGTGACTTGGAAAAAGCTTAGAATAGACTCTGCAACATAGATTAACATATTTGCTCTACTATTTCTATTATTTCTTTTGATTACATTGTTTAATTCCATGTGTTGCTTCAATCCCATAATGGCTTTTGGTTCAGAAATGAACTAAACTCCATTATGGGATTCTAATAGATTTTAATATGTAGTTTAAATTTGTATATCCGATTGTATTGTTGTATATTTATCTTTGGAATGCCTAATATGGTTATACTTAATATTTGAATGTCTGATCACCATTCACATGAATTGCTTGTATGGATTTGAAAAATGAAGTATAAGTATAAATTATATCATAATAGCATATGTTCATGAGGCTGATTTGCTTAAGCTTTGTGATTTGTGACCCGGATAGGTATATACTGGTTCATCATATGTAGTCATTAAGAGAGCTTGCACTTTAAATCATTTTTGATACAAATTCACATAGGCATATAGTAAATTTGGTAATTGTGATGCTTACATGATTTCTATAAAATGTGGAATTTATGTAAATTGGTCATAGTTCATTGAAAAATGGTTATGTTCCACTTTTGTGCTCTTGACTAGTTTTCCATGATAAATAATTAACAGTACATGAGGGTTGCAGTTTAGATGAAATATTTAATGAAATTAGAATCCCATTTTTTCTTAAATTGATTACACCATTTTAGTGACTATAATTTGTGTTTTATTAATTAATTTAGAATTCAATTTAATTGTGAGTTGATCATTTAAGCATATAGAAATAGTGATTAAATTGTTGCATGCTAATTTAAATTAAATTCCTTTCTCTGTGGATCGATACTTTTCTTACTCTGTACTACTTGTTGACCCATGTATACTTGCATGAGTTAGAGTCCTTTTTGTTAAACTAAAAAGAAATCAACAAACATCACCCAATTGGAACAGAAGTAAAAGCTTTTGTAACGAAGCCATTACAATTTTTAAGTAAAACTAGTTAAAAACGAAATTTGTGTAATCCCTAACCCTTAAGCAATTTTATGTTTCAAATGGTTTATAGAAATTTTTTCTGTTTTGGGGGTTATGTAGTATGTTAAGTAACGAGTCCGTGTACGTAAGAATTAACTCATTCCTAGTCCGAATGTGGGAGATATGCCCTTCGGAAGGAGACTAGTCAAAAAATTGGAAAACTATTTCGGGTAGGGAATTTTGTACCACTTTTTTGGCCAGAGAATGAACCTGGAAAAAACTTCCAACCGAGGGGGATTCGTAGTAGATGTAACAAGGAAGAAAATAACGCGAGAACGGACTCATTCTGATAACAGAGGGTCGAGTTATGACGTTGCAAAGTAGGTGTGACAAGCATGAAAAAACTATTTGTTACTGCTTCAGGATCAGTGAGTTTTGAACTAAAGCAGACACTTTGTGTCGTTAGTTAAATTGTCTGGATTAGCAGAAAGTGAGTTTAAAGCTAAAGCAGACAATTCGTGTCATTAGTTTAAATTGTCTGGATTAACAGACAATGGGTTTTTGAGCTAAAGTTAAACGGTTCAAGATGCCTGTTTTATACCTGTAACGAAAAAAAATGAAAAATAAAAGTTGGGCGTATTAATTAAATCATAAAACGCAAACCATAAGGGGTGAAATTGTAAGACCCCAACTTTTTAAAAATAAAATTGAATTTCCTCTAATTATTATTTTGAATAATAAAGTATTAATTTGATATAATGCTTTGGTTATGGGTGAAATGTGCAAATTTTACAAGATAAGCAAGTGGTTATAAAATATTCATTGTTGTCGGGGAATATTCGTTTGGTCGTGAAATATTCTTATTGTGAGGGAAATATTAAATGAATGCCAAGTAGCCCATTTGTGGGCCCCATAACGGAAATGGGTCGGATGAAGAAAACGACAAGTTTGAGTTTTTATAAATAACGGTATAGTTATTACTGCTAACACCTTTCGTTGGAATATCCAAATTGGTTAAAATACGATGAATGGCGTAGTTGCACAGTAGAACACGGTATTACACAGTATTTTTTTATTATTGATTCTTACGAAAGACGACACTACTCAATAATTGTTACACTAATTACTGTTCAATATTTTATTTTATTGATTCAATAATTGCTACGTTGATATTTTATATTATTGTTATTTCAATAATTGTCACTGCACAATATTTCCCATTATCAGATCAATAATTTATATTATTAGATAGCATTATTGGCAATGTCTAGAAAGTTCTGTCGAGAAAAAAGGGTTAGGTTATCTAATTGCGCGCCAATAAGGAGAAATCCTTATCGAAAAGCCCCTTCTTTCCTGGGAACGACTTGGTTGTCATTATTGTGATTCTGTAATATTATTTGTGAATAATTAATTATTAATTTATATGATAAGAAAATATTTATTTATGTGGATATAAATGAAGGATAGGGAAATATTTATTTTATATGGTTATAAATGAAAGAATTAATGCTGAGGTATTTTATCAGTATTTTTGTCGGAATAGAGGTGTTGAAAATCGTCCGTCTGTGAATTTCGGTCAATTTTCGTTTGGAATTTGGAAAAACTTAAATCTACAAAATTGTAGAGAATTTAATTTCCTATGGAATGGACATAAAATTTGAATTTTTCTGATAAAGGAGCTATTTATTATGAATTATTGAAGTTTCAGAAATAAATATTTTTATTTAAAACATGGGTGGGCCCCACTTTTGGTTGGTGTGAAAATTGCTAATTTTGGGTGGGCCCCACTTGTGGTGGCTGATAATTTTGTTCAAAGTGGCGTGCGTAGAAAAATTATATTAATATTTTATTAATTTAATTTGCTTTGGCATTCTGGCATTTTCCTATAAATAGGTGCTTAGGTTAGAATTTAAAATCACACCAGAATCAGAAGTTTTCTCTCTCTATTCTATCGAGCGTATTTTTGTGAGTATTTAGATACTATGAGAGTTGTTATTCAATGCAATTTTTCTTCGGCATTACATCTGATATTCCAGTCAGAAGTACTATTATTTTGAGGTAAGGGATGTTATTTTCTTCGTAAATGATGTTATTTCTTTCGATATCATTATACCAAAATATTAGTGTGATTTTTCTTATAAAATTTCTACCTTTTTCATGTCGGAGTTACTATTCACATATACGGTACTATTCACAAATACGACACTATTCACAGAAAAATAAATTTTTCTTTCTTTTTCCAAGTTGTCCATTATGGTTACTATCTTTGATTGTATCCATGTTTTGATCTTCATTTTTGAATTCTGCTCCACAATTGGTTATTATGGAGTATTTTTGAACTTGGATAAACTGAAGTATGAATCCTTAATCTTTGTCTTTTTATCTCACTGGATTCGTTTTCTTTAAGTTATTTTTCATCATTCTCAGTCCTAAATGATGATATAACTGAATATCTTTGACCTATAATGCAAAAATGAATGATTACCTAATGAATATTTTTGGCCCGTAGTACAAAGATGAACATTACCAACTGGTGATAAAAATGAATATCTTTGGCCCGTAAAGCAAAGATGAATATTTGGTTCAAGATGTATATTGATTGATGTTATAGGGATAAAACATTGACGATGGACTTTTAAATTATAGAAGATAGTAGAATTCATTCTCTACTTGACTCTTCTAATGGATTGTTGTTTCCGCTGCAGTTGTTGATCTAAAACTTGTTGTCTATTATATTCTATCGTATTTTTACCTGTTGAGGACTAATGATAATTTGTTGTATATTATCTTAGTCATAATATTCTTTACTAGGCTAGTTGAGCTCACCCTTTTCCTTTTTATTCCATTTTTCTTCTTAGGAAGCGAGAATATAGCGAGAACTAGTCGGGGTATGGAATGATGGTTCTAGAAAGTTGTTTTAGCAGCCCTCGCTATTTTTGTAAAATAGTGTATCAATAATTATAATGTGGACTTATTTGAGTGTGGATATTGTCTAGAAGACAATATTTATATTTAAACTCAGAGTATGTGTTGTCGTATTTTGCACGACAATTGTAATAATAAAGTTGTAGTTATTTTCTGTACCATGTATTTGGCGACTCAGAATGAGTAATGTATACCTATCTTGGGGGCGTCACATAATTGGAATTAATAAAGTCATGGAAGGACTTTAATATGTAAGTCTAAAGCATGATTTAGGCGAAGTGGGAAGTAAACCAAAGTGCATTGGTTTCCAAAAGCCGAGTAGTCGGACAATGTTATGCTATGTTGTTCCAAACTATATAAATCAAGTGTAGTAAAAATTAATTAAAAAATAATTTAAGATGTCTTAAATTATGAAATATGAGCATAATGGAACTTTAGAATTAAAGTCTAAACTAAGAACGAAGTTAAAAGAGAAATATATGCCGGGGGGGGGTATATAAAGTTAAGTACATTGTGCCGATTTATAAAATCTAAACATCGTAAATTATGAATAAGCTAAGATAAGCTAAAGTAAACCAATATTTGGGGTCAATGCTTGACTAATTGGTATGTTCGACCCTAATGATATATGTAGGTTGTTTGAAGAGCAATATATTGTAAGTTGTAATGTGGTGCTTAAGGCAAGTTTGCTAAACTTACTCGAATTTTATTGAGCAAGTTTCTAATTCCTGTTTAATTGTTGATATTAAGAAAGTTTATTAACTTCATTTAGAATATTGAATTGAATGCATGTATCATGTCTTTGTATAAACATGTTATAATTGTACAAGGTGTTTAGCTACGAATTGTTCTGTTATTGAAATGTTTAAGTTGTTACAGTTCTGTTAATGCATGAGTTGAGTTATGATTAAGTCAATGCTAATTGGTTTAGCTGGGCACATGTTAAGATGTTACATGGAAATAAACGCAAATTATGTTATGACAATGATATAAACATTGTTGATGTCAAATTGTATGTTTTTAATAAAGAAAAATGTGAAAGTCGGTAGGACTATTTATTAAAGATAGTGATGATTAGGAATTTAATTTATTCCTGTTTATTCGAATTGCTTCTCAACTATTGTTTCGTTCATGAAGTTTGCAGATAATACTGAATTGATTCTTGATTTTGTTGTTTATTCAAGTGCTATAACTAGTTGGGCGATTAAATGCTCACCCTTGCAAAATCCTAAAACTTTTGCACTTAAAGCGGATGGACTTGGATAGTCAGGTGGTATTAAGTGGAAGGAATTGTTAAAACTTAAAGGATTTCATTTTGTGATGTAATAGTTTGTTGTAATTATAATATTTGTGCGATGTAATATTTATTAATATTATAGTTTGAAGATGTAAAGGTCTTAGAACCTGAGATTTGCAGTGATATGTTGTAATAATATATTAATTATATTCATGTCTTAAGGTTATGTTGAATGGGTAGTACCGTGAAGCACCGAACTCGGGTTTGGAGATAGACCGGATTTCGGAGGCGTTATAAATCAGCTGGGGAAAATTAGGATTTCATATATTTTGTTATTTATGAACTTTTATTTTATTTTATTTATTTTTATTTAGTATTTAGAAAAATTCAGTAGTTTAATTTATTTTTAGCACGTTTATGTTTTAGGCTTTAGCTTTTTTAATTTTAGTTAGTGTATGATTTAATTATTTTCCCTTTTCAGTTAGTTGTAGAAAAGTATTTAGTATTATAAATATGTTATCTTAGGATTTTATGAGATATCTTTATATAATTATTATCAATACTATTGTATTTTCTCTTAAAAAAAAATTTATCTACCCTTGTGCGAAAATGTTTATATACTTTTGTGTTAGGAGATTAAACTAACCATTATAATCAACATCATCAAAATCAAATGGAAAACAACGTGTTTGACATTATTCTCTTAATTTTCATGCTATTCCCAGTAATAGATATTAGGTACAAATGTACAATGAATCTAAACTCTTAATTAATTATCCTAAAATCTGCTTCATATGACTAATCATACAATTAATTGGTGCAGCCAATTAACTCTGCTATGTAGTCTAGAATCTGTCCCACTCCCTCCATTGTTCAACAAACACGGAAGAAAAAATATAAAACTGCAGATGTCATTGTTATTTTCTTATTGCTAAATGCAGACGTCATTGTTATTTTTTTATTGCTAAATGCAGATGTCATTGTTAATTCCTTTAATAGTCAATAAATTCTTGTTCTTTTAATCTCAAAATCTTGATTTTCTTTTCCATGGATCCATATCACCCCAAATTTCCACGTTTCCATGATTTAACAATTATTACGTGAATGTTCTTGGAGGGGCCTATCTCGGGATATATATTTGACTGTTAAATTGTTGGAAAGCTCGAGTATATATTAATTAATTTTATTTTTTTGGACATGGAGTATATATTAATTTGAGGCTCATTTCGTTAGAGTTGGGGTCATCAAACTAATCAGCACCAACTCTCTTGCATATTAGGTTTTTTCTCCAAGTAAGAAAATGAGCGGTCGCCAGTGTGAGATCAAGACAGGTACATGGACTCCTGAGGAAGGAAGATATGAAGTTGGTATCCTATATCAATAAATACGGCATTTGGAACTTGTTACAATATGAAAACTAAAAAACAGATATTATTTCTTAATAAATGAATACAGTACTCTTCAGTACCTTTAGTACATTCATTTATATCTATTACAATACAAATATTTTTTAACTATTTATTATATTAATACCATTGTGTATAATGACATTAGTATCCTTAACATCCCCCTCAAGTTGTGAGTTTGAAATAAATTACAAACTCCCAACTTGGATAGTAGAAGCTGAAGTTGCTCACTGGACTGAGCTTTGGTAAACAAATCAGCTGGTTGTTCTGCAGACAAAAGATGGTGTGTTGTAATAACCCCCTCACGAACAAGGTGACAATCAATCTCGATGTGTTTAGTACGTTCATGAAAAAACAGGATTAGATGCTATGTATAGAGCAGACTTGTTGTCACAAAAGAGAGGAACCGGAGTAATAGAAGTGATGCCTAATTCTTTTAATAAAGCAACCAACCAAGTAACCTCACAACAAACATCAGCCATAACCCTGTATTCTGCTTCAGCTGAGGATCTAGAGATTGTGGGTTATTTCTTACTCTTCCAAGAAATGAGAGGAGCCTAGCGTTACACAATAGCCGGTAAGAGACAACCTAGTAGTAGGACAACCACCCCAATTAGCATCACAATAAGCATGTAAAATAAGAGAACCAGTTGCAGACATGAGTAATACTTGTCCAGGAGATGATTTCAAATATCTAACCAATTTTAAAGCTGCATCCATATGACAAACTTTAGGAGCAGACAAAAATTGACTAAGCACATGAACATAATATGCAATATCTGGTCTGGTTATTGTCAAGTAAATGAGACGACCAACCAGTCTCCGATAGACATTAGCATTCTTCAACAGATCCCCACTGTTGAATAATAATCTGTGGTTTTGTTCCATAGGAACTTTGGAGGGTTTTGCATCTGTGAGACCTGTTGGAAATGAGATTTGAATTGAATGAGAAAATTGACTTCAAAGTCGGGTCGGGTCGTGGTCGTGACGGGCGGGTTTGTGATATATCATCACAATACTACGTCGTTTTAACGACGGTTACACGCCAACGGATTCTATAAATAAACGGTGTAGGAAGCTTTTAAGAAATAATTTTTTTCCTTCCCATCCCGTTTTGTTTCTAGAATTTCCGTTCTGCATTTTTCTGTCCCGTCCCGTTCTGAAAAATTCGTTCTGCATTTTTCTGTCCCGTCCCGTTCTGGAAAAATCCGTTCTGCAGTATACTTATTTCCCGTTCCGTTCTGCAGCAATAAGATTTCCCGTTTCTGCAAAATTCCTTGAAATTGCAGTAAGTCTTTCCAGTTTTCTTCATGCATGCATCATTAACATTCATTTAATTTCAGTACATAACATAAATTTTGGTTCAATGAATTCTTAATTTTGTAATGCTACTAATTAAGAATTAAAATCCGTTTTATCTTGGGAAGCAATTATTCAATTAACTCTTAGCATCTGTGGGGAATAAATTTTCTTTAAGGAGACTTTGTGAATTCAAAGGACTCAGATTTATTTATTAATATTTTCTGTGTTATATTTATATAAAATCATGTTCTATTTTTATCATAAATATATATATAAATATATATATATATATATATATATATATTAAATAATACTATATTTTACGGAGATAACAATTTTAAAGCATATTTAATTTTTCTGTAATTATAGTATTATTTTATGTGAACAGAATTTTTTTTTATCAACAGAAATTCTGCGTAATTGATTTATTTTAAAACTTTCTTTGCGAATCAAGTTGGTATAATGTTCTGTTAATATAAAAATAGTATAATGTTCTGCGTATTTGTTAGTAATGCAAGAAAGGCATATAATATGAGTGCAGTAAGTTCAATCAGTTTGAATATTATATCTCAGTTTTGATTATGAGGCATATAATATGAGTGCAGTAAATTTTTCTGATTATTGCATCTCCGGTTTTTAAATTAATGACTGCAGTAAGTATAATATGTTGGTGAATGCAATAATTTTATTAGTATAAACGAATGATTGCAAAATGACTGCAGTAATGATTAAAGCAAAGGAATTCTATTGATTACATATGTTAATATAAAATATATATATATATATATATATATATATATATTATTTATGTTATTATAATTATTCTGCAAAACTAAGGTGCAGTCACTCACTTTATTGATTTTCTGGAAAGTTGCATTCACCCACTGTCCCATTTAAGTGCATGGTTTCAAAGATAAGCACTGTCCTTTTTATACATATATTAAGGAGTGCCGAAATTTTTTCATATTCAGTATATTTTTCGGATATTTTATGTACTTGTATACTATAGTTTCAGTTATATTTAGATTCATTGACATGAGTATTGTTTTGAATATTAAATCAGTATGGTAGAATTTTTAGTCGTAATAATATGTGATTGACAAGATAATTATTATATTTAAATTTGTCTAATTATAGAATACAAATTTGTTAAATAGAAATTTATAAACTTAATTTTAAACAAAATTTGGGAAATAGAAATTTATAAATAGAATTTTCATGAAATAATTTATAAACAAATTTTGTAAATAAATTTTCTACAATGAAATTTTGTAGACAAAATTTGTTGAATTTCATTAAATTTTGTACAACAAAAATTGGTTTCATTTATTGACAATTGTCTTCTTTTGTATAATGTAAATGACTTCTACAAAACATTCATTCCTGCCATGAGTATGTCTCATGGAGAAAAGCCTGAAAAGTTCAATGGAACTGATTTCAAGCGTTGGCAACAGAAGATACTCTTCTATCTCACAACACTAAACTTGGCAAGGTTTCTACAAGAGGATTGTCCTACTCTTGTTGAAGGAGAAACAGACAAGGAGAATGTGGCTGCTGTTGACGCATGGAAACATGCAGATTTCCTTTGCAGGAATTATGTAATGAATGGATTAGACAATACACTATATAATGTGTATTGTACAATTCAAACTGCAAAGGAACTATGGGAATCTTTAAACAAGAAATATAAAACTGAAGATGTTGGCATGAAAAAATTTATTGTTGGTAGATTTCTTGACTATAAAATGGTAGATTCTAAAGTAGTTATCACTCAGGTTCAAGAATTACAAGTAATTCTATATAACACTCATTCTGAAGGAATGTCATTAAGTAATTCATTCCAAGTTGCAGATATGATTGAGAAGCTTCCACCATCATAGAAAGACTTCAAGAATTATTTGAAGCATAAACGCAAAGAGATGAATCTTGAAGAACTGATTGTACGACTTAGGATTGAAGAGGACAATCGAGGATCTGAGAAGAAGAGTGGAAAGAACTTCATTGAAGCAAAGGCAAATGTGGTAGAACAAAGGCCAAACAACAACAAAAGGAAGCGTGAAAGGCAAAGAAGCTTTTAAGGCCAAAAAGAAATTCAAAGGCAAATGCTTTAACTGTGGCATTTCAGGACATAAATCTAATGAATGTCAAAAGCCAAAGAAGTTGAAGAATCAACAAAAGCCTCAAGCAAATGTGACAGAACTGGAAAAGCTTTTTGAAGATGTTTCAGACATGAATCTTTGTGCAGTTATATCTGAATGTAACTTGGTAGGAAATCCTAAAGAATGGTACGTGGACACTGGGGCTACTCGCCACATCTGTTCCAACAAATGGATGTTTTCTACTTACAAACAAGTAGAAAATGATGATCAACTCTTTATAGGAAACTCCTCAAGTTCAAAGGTTCAAGGACGTGGAAAGATTGTACTAAAAATGACATCTGGCAAAGAACTGACTTTGAATGAAGTGCTTCATGTGCCAGATATCCGCAAAAATCTAGTATTTGGGTCACTACTTAGCAAGAATGGCTTCAAGTTGGTGTTTGTGTCTGATAAGTTTGTACTTACTAAGAATGATATATTTGTAGGAAAGGGCTACATGAATGATGAGCTCTTTAAGATGAATGTTATGACTGTTGTACCAAAGTCTATTGATAATAATAAAATTAATTCTTCTGCTTACTTGTTGGAATCTTCAAATATATGGCATGCTAGATCAGGACATGTTAATTATAATACTTTGTGTAGTTAATTAATTTAGAATTCTTGCCTAAATTTGATATTAATCAAAAACATAAATGTGAAATTTGTGTGGAATCAAAAATGACAAGATTACCCTTTCATTCTCATTTGAAGGAAAATCGAACCTCTAGATTTAATTCACATCGATATATGTGACTTAAAGTTTGTGCAAACTAGAGGTGGGAAAAAATATTTCATAACCTTTATTGATGATTGCACACGATATTGTTATGTATATTTGCTAAGAAACAAAGATGAGGCAATAGAAATGTTTCAACTTTATAAAAATGAAGTTGAAAATCAACTTAGCAAAAAGATTAAAGCAATAAGAAGCGATAGAGGTGGTGAATATGAATCACCATTTGAAGAGATCTGCTCTACTCATGGTATTATTCACCAAACTACCGCTCCTTATTCACCTCAATCTAACGGTATTGCTGAACGCAAGAACCGAACATTGAAAGAAATGTTAAATGCTATGTTAAAAAATTCTGGAGCACCCCAGAATTTGTGGGGGGAAGCTTTGCTTTCTACCAATTTTTATTCTTAACAAAGTGCCTCATAAGAAAACTCATAAAACACCTTATGAATTATGGAAATGTCATAGACCTTGCTATAAATACTTAAGAGTGTGGGGGTGTCTAACAAAGGTGATGGTTCCAAAACCTAAAAAGGTTAAGATAGGACCAAAGACAATTGACTGTGTATTCATTGGTTATGCAAATAACAGCAATGCTTATCGATTTCTTGTTCATAAATCTGAAATTAATGATATTCATGTTAATACATTTATTGAATCAAGAGATGCATCATTCTTTGAGAATATTTTTCCATATAATGGAAATAATGATTCAAATTCAAACAAAAGACTTTTAGATTCTACTAGTAATAATCCTGAAAATATAGACAAAGAGTCTGTATTGGATGAACCTAGACGTAGCAAAAGGGCAAGGATTTCAACGTCTTTTGGTCCGAATTTTCTAACATTTTTGTTAGAAAACGATCCTCGAACGTACAAGGAAACAGTATCCTCTCCAGATGCTTCTCATTGGAAAGAAGCAATTAATAGTGAAATTGAGTCCATTATGCAAAATCATACATGGGAATTGGTGGACCTTCCACCTGATTCTAAACCCTTAGGTAAATGGATCTTCAAAAAGAAGATGAAAGCTGATGGTTCAATTGATAAATATAAAGCTAGGCTTGTTGTTAAAGGTTATAGACAAAAGAAATGATTGGATTATTTCGACACTTATTCACCTGTTACAAGAATTACATCTATTCGAATGCTAATAGCAATAACATCTTTAAATAGACTTGAAATACATCAAATGGATGTAAAGACTGCATTCTTAAATGGTGAATTAGATGAAGAAATATATATGGAACAACCTGAAGGTTTTATTGCTCCTAGACAAGAGAGGAAAGTATGCAAACTTGTTAAATCCTTGTATGGATTGAATCAAGCACCAAAACAATGGCATGAGAAATTTGATAATGCTATGTTATCAAATGGATTTAAAATCAATGAATGTGATAAATGTGTTTATGTCAAAAGCACTCAAAAGGAATATGTCATTGTTTGTCTGTATGTGGATGATATGTTAATCATGGGTAGCAACAATGAAGTTATCAACTCAACAAAACGTATGTTGTCAAATAGATTTGATATGAAAGACTTGGGGGTTGCTGATATAATTTTAGGAATCAAGATTTCTAGAACCTTTGATGGAATTATATTATCTCAATCTCATTACATCGAGAAAATACTCTTGTGATTTAACAAGTATAATATAATTCTAAATAAGACCCCGATTGATACAAATCTTCATCTAGCTAAATATGAAGGTGATAAGCATATCTCAACTAGAATATTCTCGTATAATAGGCGGTTTAATGTATGTCATGAATCAGATTTAGACCGAGATATAGCTTATTCTAGGTTAGTAAGCTAAGTAGGTATCTGAGTAATCCGTAAAGATCATCGAAAGCAATTTTGAGAGTTTTAGGATATTTAAAACATACTCAAAAATATGATTTGCACTATACAAGATATCCCAAAGAGTATGGAAGGATATAGTGATGCAAATTGGATATCTGACAATAAAGATTCAAAATCCACAAGTGGATATGTCTTTACCCTTGGAGGTGCAGCGGTATCTTTGAAATCCTCAAAACAAACGTGTATTGCAAGGTCTACAATGGAATCAGAATTCATTGCGTTAGACAAAGCTGGAGAAGAAGCAGAGTGGCTTCGTAATTTCTTAGAGGATATTCCAAATTGGTCAAGACCTGTGCCAACTATATGTATACACTGTGATAGCCAATCAGTGATTAAAAGAGCACAGAGTCATTTATATAACGGTAAGTCACGTCATATACGACGAAGACATAATACCGTTAGACAATTGCTCTCAAATGGAATTATCTCAATTGACTATGTAAAGTCAAAAGATAATATTGCAGATCCGCTTACGAAAGGTTTAACAAGAGAGCAAGTGGAAAAATCATCGAGGGGAATGGGTTTAAAGCCTACTGTTTAAATAAGAGTCGTCATAGTGGCAACCCAACCTAGCTGACTGGAGATCACAAGATCTAGGTTCAATGGGCAAACCGAACTATGTAGTACTTAGTAAAGCACTAAGGAGATAATTACTCCTAACCATTCCAAAATGAGACAGTGCACATCTGCTGCGAGAATCAGGATAAGATACACTTTTAATGATTTTTATATCTTGAAATATGTTCAAGTGGGGTATTGCAGGATACTTGATAGAAGTCACCACATTGAGTAAGAAGGGGCCACTTCGTGAGAATTTTGAAGGTCAAATTCTCTAATATACTTACAGAACCAAGAGGTGTTTCAAGGCCAAAATGAACACAAACGTTAGACCCAATTATGTCTGAAGAGATATTTTGTGAATTCTATTGTCTTGGTTTACACAAAAAGCTGACAGTTCAAAGACATCAAGTCTACTGATTAGCCAAGTAAATCCGATAGATTTTACTAGGGCAAGTTCAAAGCCACTAGGCTACTTAACCTGATGAAACATCTTTTCTTATGTACTCGAACTAGTGTCTTCATATTCATAACATATTTTGCATATTGTAAAGCCAATTTTACATTCATGTGGGGGATTGTTGGAAATGAGATTTGAATTGAATGAGAAAATTGACTTCAAAGTCGGGTCGGGTCGTGGTCGTGACGGGCGTGTTTGTGATATATCATCACAATACTACGTCATTTTAACCACGGTTACACGCCAACGGATTCTATAAATAAACGGTGTGGGAAGCTTTTAAGAAATAATTTTTTTCCTTCCCGTCCCGTTTTGTTTCTAAATTTTAGATTCTCTCGCATTTTTTTCTCGATGCTCGGAAAAATCATTCTGCAGCTTTACTTATTTCCGTTCCGCATTCTCGCAAAGAATAAGATTTCTGTTTTCGCAAAATTCCTTAAAATTGCAGTAAGTCTTTCCAGTTTTCTTCATGCATGCATCATTAACATTCATTTAAGTTCATTACATAACATAAATTTTGGTTCAATGAATTCTTAATTTTGTAATGCTACTAATTAAGAATTGAAATCCATTTTATCTTGGGAAGCAATTATTCAATTAACCCATAGCATCTATGGGGGAATAAATTTGCTTTAAGGAGACTTTGTGAATTCAAAGGACTCGGATTTATTTATTAATATTTTCTTTGTTATATTTATATAAAATTATGTTCTGTTTTTATCATAAATATATATATATATATTAAATAATACTATATATTACAGTTAACAAGACCCACTTCTTTCAAAATATCAAGAGTATATTTTCGTTGATTAAGGTAGCTACCTTTTGGAGACCTAGCAGCTTCAATACCCAAAAAATATTTCAAGGCACCAAGATCTTTTATTTGAAATTGAGTAGCTAAATAATCCTTGACTTGTTGAATGACAATACTGTTAGACCCTGTGATGAGTATATCATCTACATATACCAGTAATGTTATAAAGCCAGAAGAAGAGTGAGAAATGAATAGAGAGTGATCACAGTTGGATTGCTTAAATCTAAATTGTGTTAGTGCTGCTGACGACTTTAGAAACCATTGTCGAGGTACTTACTTGAGTCCATATAATGACTTGAGAAGTTTGCAGACAAGAGAAGTCCATATAGAATTATGGGAACTGCAGAAACCAGGAGGCATAGTCATATATACTTCCTCATTTAAATCTCCATGAAGAAATGCATTGGTAACATCCATTTGATCCACCTTCCAACCTTTCAAAGCAACTAGAGCAATAAGAAGTCTCACAGTTGTCATTTTAGCAACTGGAGCAAATGTCTCAAAGTAATCCAATCCTTCAGTTTGTGTAAAGCCTTTCACAACAAGCCTAGCTTTAAAGCGATCAACACTACCATCAAAATTATATTTTGACTTTATATATCCATTCGCAGCCCACAACTTTCTTGTCTTTTGGTAATTCAGTGACAAGCCAGATATGATTGGCTTCCAAGGCTGAAATTTCTTTGACCATGGCTTCACACCACTTAGGATCATTAACAACTTGATTATAAGTGGAAGGCTCAACAATAGAAGCAGTGTTGGCAAGATAAGTGGTGTAAGCAGGCGTAAATGTGTCATAAGAAATAAAATGAGACATGGGATAACGAGATACATGATTAGAAGTGGTAGAAGAAAGAAGAGTATGAGCAAGATTCTTGGGTAATCCTGTGAAATCTTTGAATTTAGAAGAAAGTGTTCGAGTGCGAGTAGGTCTGGAAGAAGGAAGTGTAATAAGCAACTCAGGTGACACATAAGGATTTAAAGACTCAGTAGGAGAAGAATCGGAAATATGACCAGAAGAAGACATAGATGAAACAGTTTGTAAAACATTATCTGAAGAAATCTCAGAAGAAGAAGTAGGAGAAACTATAGGAATATACAACGGATCATCTGTAGGTAAAGAAAAAGAATTATATGTAGGAAATAAGGAATTAGTAGTAAGAGATATAAGAGATGCAAAAGGAAAAATATTTTCAACAAAAGAAACATCTTTGCTAACAAAACATTTTCTGGTGTCCAAGTCACACACATTGTATCCTTTTTTAGCATATGGATATCCTAGAAAAACACATCTGATTGCTCTAGGAGAGAACTTATCTCTGTTATGAGCTATAGTTGAAGCAAAACACAAGCAACCAAAGACTTTAAGATGATCATAAGAGGGGGCAGAACCAAGAAGCATTTCATATGGAGTTTTATTGCTTAGAACTTTAGTAGGTAATCGATTGATCAAATATGTAGCAGTTAGGAGACAATCTCCCCAGAAATGAATAGGTAAGTAAGCATTAAATCTAAGAGCTCTAGCAATGTCCAAAAGATGGCGATGCTTCCTTTCCACAACACCATTTTGTTGTGGAGAGTAAACACAAGAAGTTTGATGAATAATACCAAGATGAAGAAAAATAGGAACAAGTTCATTAAATTCAGTGCCATTATTTGATTTAATAGCCTTGACATTGTGATTAAACTGAGTACGAACATGACTAATAAAATTCTTGAGAATAGAAGCCACTTGATGTTTACAATGAAAGAGATAAGTCCAAGCACATCTTGTGAAATCATCAACAATCGTAAGAAAATAAGAACAATTGGTATGCGTTTTATACTTATAGGGACCCCAGACATCATAATGTAAAAGATCAAACATAAACAAACTCATAGAATGACTAATAGGAAAGAGAAGTCTTGTTTGTTTAGACAAATGACAAACATCACAGTGAGGAAGAGAAGTAGAATAACAATGTAAATGTAATGACTGTAAAACAACTAGAGGGACATGCCCCAATCTAGCATGCCACAAATCTACAGGATTGTAAACTTTAGAAACAACAGTAGCTGGTGGAGAGACAACAGATGCAGTATTCGAAGATATCAGGCTAATAGAGGGTGGAGAAAGAGGCAAGTAAGGCGAGTTTGATTTGTCGATGAACAAACCATTCTTTTGTCTACCAATCTCTTTCTCCCTCTTCAAAGCCAAGTCCTGCAAAATACATTGATTAGACAAGAATAACATATTGCAATGATTATCCTTAGGAAATTTAGAAACTGAAATGAGATTATAATGAAAACTTGGAACACACAAAACATTGTGTAAGATAATCTCATATAAAAGGTGTACTGTACCAGAATGGGAAATAATGGATGTTTAACCATTAGGGAAATAAATCTTAGCATACAAGACCACATGATGCTCAAGTAAATGAAGATATGGAGTAATGTGGTCAGTAGCACCAGAGTCAATGATCCATTTAGATGTATTAGTATGGAAATTTAGTTAGATAGAAGAGACAACAGAAGAAAAATGAAAAACTATTACCTGCAAGATGATCTGCAATTGACGAAAAAGTAGGAGATTTCAATCTAAGTTGAATCATCTGCATTATTTGTTAACACTGAGATGGTGTAAAATTTAAATTGTTGCTCGATACTTCGTAACCTTGCTTTAATTGAAAAGAGTTGATGCACGATTGGAAATAGATCCTTTGGTTAGCTCTCGAATGAGAGAAGTCGATAACAGTCGAGAAGAGACAATTTCATTAGTATGTGTATTAGCATATGTTCTAACGTTACTACGAGAACCGCATATGTGAAACACAAAGAGATTGTGCTAATTTGGATTTAGGATGCCAAGGTGGATAACCATGAAGTAGAAAACACTTATCCTTTTTGTGATGACCCGAGAAATTAGATAATTTATAAAATCATAAAATGATGGATTAAAGGTTATATGATAGACCTAGACAAAAAATAAGGGTATGTAATTGACAGTTCTGTAAAGGAATATTAAGGATTTCAAAATTCTGTGAAGGATTTAGTGGATTTAAAATCTTTTGGTAGAGAATTGTCAGGGTTAAGTATCTAAGTGTATGTGAGTCGATATATGTGATCATATATGTAAATAGTAAATTTTTATGTGTATAGTTTGTGGATAAGGATCAAATCTTGATTAGATAAGTTACATAGGTGATAAACCCTAAATTTATGATAAGAATATGGTGATTAAGATAGAAAACTCTAACGAACTGTTAGAAACCCTAACGATACGTCTGGAAATCCTAATTCTAGTTCCGGGAATCTAAAACCCTAATTCAAATATTCAAAACCCTAATTTGGGAGTTCAAATGTTAAGTATAAATGCCTAAGTGTTAAATGTTGTGGGATAAATGGAAAATGTCTAAAATGCACTATAAATTATAGGGGAAAAGACCAAATTACCCTTAGTAGGTGCGAAATGACCGAAATACCCTTTTACTTAAAATTTAAGTAAAAGATTTTTTGAGTCATCACTCAAGTTTATCCCATGTGTGTAAAAATCCTACCAAATCAGATATCTTGGACACTTAGCAACATTTGTTGCCATGGATTCAAAAATATCAAAGATTTAAAAGTAAGAAATCTTACTTTACTTCTCATTTTTCTCCAAGTCCATTCTCGCTCTAAAATTTCGAAATCAAGAGTTAGAGAAAGTGAAAAGTTTAGCCAAGTTCAGTTCTCAACTCTCCAAGAACATAATCAAAGATCAAAAATCAAATATCAAAGCTAGAAAAGATATAAAACCCTAACTCTTGTAAATCTATGTATCTGTTGTTAGATGTTATTAGTTGTTGTTTAAAGTTGTGTTAAGAGAAGTTATTTAGTGATCCAAAATATTACATCAAGGATCCATAACATCTAGATGTTATAAAATTATGTTTTTCAAGACTGACTATGAACCCTAAAATATGGTCTGATAGCCATATGTCAGGTCTCATAGATCCTTGCGTGTTAATGATTTATGGTGTTTTAAGTTATAGATTTGTAGTATGACATGTGGGTTATGATCTGAAACTGGAAACAAGGTCAGATCATGTGTAGATTTCAAGATATAGGCAGTCAAACCTCGTTGACCGATCACGAAGTCTGATTTCTGGGCAGCCCAGATTTGCCCAGAAAGTTTGACAATGTTTTTCTAAGCCTTAGATTTTACTGTTGTTTGCTAGTTTGACCAAGTTATTGTTTTGATGTTATTTTCTGACATGTAGGCTACACATTAAAGCCATTAGAACACTTAGATCCATAACAGAATCAAAGTTATGGCTGGTCAAACAAGCATTGACCATCAGCCTGACGAGTTTTCTGGAATACCCAGAAAGCTCAAGAACAGGCGTTCTGACAAGGTTTGATCGGCCTTGATCTCTCACCTGTGATGTTGTTTGACTGATTTAGTGTTATTTAGTTGTTCCTTGTCATGAGTACTACATGTATGGACCAAGAAAACACTTAAGTGATGAACAAAACCTAAAGAAAATTGAGCTTCAAAGTGGCATCATAAACTGTATGGGTTTCTGGGTTACCCGGAAAACCCAGAACAGGTCTGACAACGATTTGAAGAGCTTAAAGTTTAATGTATAAACAATTTATGTTTATATCTTCCGCAATAATTATAGAGATAGTATACCAGATCTTTGGTGATTTGGGACCCGGATTTGGGGATATTACAGTTGGTATCAAAGCTTTAGGTTATAAACCTTAGGTAGGAATACCTGAGACCAATAACCCCAGTGATTAGGATAATTACTAACTCAAATAGAGTTAGTGTGTCAGTAAGATTAAAAGACGAATCTCGGCGAGTTATAAAAGATACGGAGTTCCCTAACTCTGATAATAAAGGTGAACAATAGTGATGAATAGATCGAGTCTAAAAGACTAAAAGTACAGGGATAGGATATCGTAAAACAAAACGATCAAGATATAGAAATGAATCGTAATATATACGATGAGATCACCCCATGATCTGATAAGGTTATAGTATGGAGAAGGATCAAGCGAATGATTGAAAAGTTTACGGCAAGAATGTTGTGTGTCAGTTGTACTATGAATTGGTACAGATTCAGGAGAGGATTAAGAATACGAGTTGAATGAAATTCTTATTGAGAAGGGAGTTAGGATTAAGTGGGGATTATAAAATGTTTATGTCGCGCTATTTGCTATATACGTGTTGAGAATGTGATTCTTTTCTCATGTGTATAACAGATAGATAGAATATAGTTAGCGAATATAAGGTTAAATACGAGTTGTTAAAACTCATACCTATGGTACGTTCGTAACTCATAATTATATGAAATGTTTATGAACCCCTCAGCGAATGGATGCCAAAGGTCTGACTAAGACAAGTTCTTAAACTCATATGATTATGGAAATTTCATGAACTCATGACTGTGGTTTGACAAACTGGGAATAGTTATGTGTGAATGGAGAATTGAGGATAATAGGAATAGATAGACAGTTTAAGCAATTGATCATTAGTGGAGACATAGGTTTTCCAAATCTCCTAGCTATGCTAGACTCGAAATTTTTGACATCAAGCTAAATATGCACTATGTGCTTTTAAAAAAAATAAATTCTTATTCTCAACTCTTGGTGACCATTGTGTATGCGTGGACTTCGGGCCACCGACATCTCGTTACCTGTTGAGATGATAAAACAGAATTGTAATGATTTTTGAACGATTTAAAGAATAGTCTATGCTACTTGTTTCGGCTAGACAAAAATGATTTGAAATATCAAAAAATATTTTTATTTATCAACATGTATCGTGTAACTTGGTGCGTAGATGATAAAAAGTTGATGGAGTTGTAAATACAGGAATACTTAGTGTTGAATTTGATCTAAAATCGTTGTTCCACTGTTGTATGATGTGTTATGACAAAGTCACTCGATGACGGCATCCTCAAACAGATTGTTAAATACAGTAAGACATCATGGCATACGTCATTTTCAAAAATTTAATTTGCCAACGGTGTTTGGCTATACACATTCGTATTTCGATTGAAATTAATTATTGATATGAGTCTAAGCTATTTGATTCAGCTAGACCAAATTTTATAAAACTCTAAGCGTTCTTTGAAAACTTTCCCGAACCAAATTGTTTTGGTGCGAATTTCGATAAAGACTGAGGTAAAAAATTTTTGCCTATGGCAGTGACGAGAAACAGATCAAACCAATATTACTGGGCCAGTACAGGGCATATCGGGCTAATTACCCACTATGACTTTAAGATAAGACGGTTTGCGGATGAATTTCTATAAAACCTTCGCAAAAATAAAAATTCATAGTCTATATGACTTCTCAGCACAATTTGAAAATTTTTACTCTTGTGAGTGGTGTATTGGGTAGCATGTGATGATGTATAGGAATGGTGTAAGCTGTATAGTATAGGTATGCATGGTGTAAGGCGTAAGTTGAATTTCGGGGACAAAATTCTTAGAAGAAGGGGTGAATGTGACGACCCAAGAAATTAAATAATTTATAAAATCCTAAAATGATGGATTAAAGGTTATATGATAGACCTAGACAAAAAATAAGGTTATGAAATTGACAGTTCTGTAAAGAAATATTAAGGATTTCAAAATTCTATGAAGGATTTTGGTGGATTTAAAATCTTTTGGTAGAGAATTGTCATGGTTAATTAAGTATCTAAGTGTATACGAGTCGGTATATGTGATCATATATGTGAACAGTAAATTTTTATGTGTATAGTTTGTGGATAAAGATGAAATCTTGATTAGATAACTTACATAGGTGATAAACCCTAAATTTATGATAAGAATATTGTGATTAAGTTAGAAAACTTTAACGAACTGTTAGAAACCCTAACGATACGTTTGGAAACCTTAATTTTAGTTTCAGGAATCTAAAATCCTAATTCGGATATTCAAAACCCTAATTTGGGAGTATAAATGCCTAAGTGTTAAATGTTGTGGGATAAATGGGAAATTTCTAAAATGCCCTTCAAATTATAGGGGAAAAGATCAAATTACCCTTAGTAGGTGTGAAATGACCGAAATACCCTGTTACTTAAAAGTTAAGTAAAAGATTTTATAAAATCTTGTGAGTCATCACTCAAGTTTATCCCATGTGTGTAAAAATCCTACCAAATCATATATCTTGTACACTTAGCCACATTTGTGGCCATGGATTCAAAAATATCAAAGATTTAAAAGTAAGAAATCTTACTTTACTTCTCATTTTTCTCCAAGTCCATTCTATCTCTAAAATTTTGAAATCTAGAGTGAGAGTGTGAGACCCCAAATTTTATGAATAAAGATTTAAATTTCTCAAAATATTTTATTTAATATTATGGTGTGGATTTGATATAATATTATAGTTGTGGGTAATATTTATAAATTTTGCAAAGTAAGCAAGTTGTTATAAAATATTCGTTTGGTCAAGGAATATTCTTTTTGTCGGGAATATCCGTACGACGGCACAATCATTGGTGGACACCACAACGGAAGTATTGTCGTATTTAGAAAACGATAGAATTATCTTTTTATAAAAATAATAGCGAAAGAGTTACAGTTAAAACTGTTGAACTACCCTAGTAGTAAAAGTACGATGAATCTGCTGCGTGGCATATAAGAATATACCAGATTGGTTATCGATGCTTACGTGAGAAGTCACTCAAGAATACTCAATTATTTCTACAAGAATTCTTGATCATATCTCTCATATTATCGATTCAATTAATGTCATAAGATCATCTCGCATAATATGTTATATTATTAAATCAATTATTGAGATAACAAAGTTATTCATATTATTATTTCGTAATATCGACAATGTCAGAAGTTACATCGGAGAGGTTAGATAATCTAATCAGGCGCCAATAGGAGAAATCCTTATCGAAAGCCCCCTCTTCCCGAGAACGACCTGGTTGTTAAATATTATGCGTTATAATATTAATGATGAATAAGTTCGTGTTGATTAAAGATGAAATCGATAGTTCCATTGTGTGGAAATTATTAGTGTTAGTAGAAATCGATATTTATTTCGATAATAATTGATGTCTAGAGGTTATATTGACCACTCGGGTATTCAGGACACTTTTCGTGTCGGAGTAATATTCACGGGTTACTATTCACCCGATTACTATTCACTCTAGTATTGTTCACTCGGGTATTTGGGAAACTTTTCGTGTCGGAATACTATTCACGGGTTACTATTCACCCGGTTACTATTCACTCTACTATTGTTCATTCTGGTATTTGGGACACTTTTCGTGTCGGGGTACTATTCATGGGGTACTATTCCCGAAGTATTATTCACGGGGTACTATTTACCCGAAAAATATATTTCTTTTCGGTACAAATCATTTTTGAGTACAATATTATTCCATGGGAAGATGTGATAATTTTTCAGACAGTTAGTTGAAATTATAATAGTAAATCAATAGGGATCGCTGGTTTAAAGTTTTAATAGTAAATCAATATGGATCGCTGGTTTAAAGTTTTAATAGTAAATCAAGATGGACCATCGCTTTAAGTTTTAATAGTAAATCAATATGGATCGTCCGGTTTTAAAAGTAAATCAATCTGGACCGCTCATGAATTAGTTACTATTCACCCATTCTCCTATAAATAAGCTCATTCCTTCATTATTTCTTATTTAATTCAAAGGAAACTCTGAGAGAGAAACTATAGAGAGAAAGAAGAAAAGTATTATGCTACTTCAATACTCCAAAGATCCAGCTTTTTCTAAGGTAAGGGTATTATTCTTTCGTATTCATGAAGAGAATTATTTTCTTTCAATACTCGTAAGGGTTGTTATTCCATTCTTTATTATTATGTTGGAATAACTCTGTCATGCTAAGTACCGCATACTTGGAGAAATTCTTTTGTTATTCCATTCTTTATTATTATGTTGGAATAACATGTCTACGTGAAGTACCGCATACCGGTGAAATTTTTTCGTTATTCCATTCTTTATTATTATGTGGAATAACTGCCTACATGCAAGTAATCGCATACATGGTGAAATTCGCCTATTATTCCATTCTTTATTATTCGCTGAATAACTCGTCTGTCTTGCGGTCTATCGCACGCTCGTGAATTCTGTTGTTATTCCATTCTTTTTATTATTCATTGTAATAACTTGTTTCATGCAAAGGTATCACATGCCTCGGTGAATTTGGTTGTTATTCCATTCTTTATTATTCTCATTGAATAACTCGCTCATGTGGGCCTATCGCACGATCGGTGAATTCTGTTGTTATTCCATTCTTTATTATTATGTTGAATATTCTGTCTGCGGAATGGATTACGTATGACCGGTTCCATTCTTTATTATTTCGTTGGAATAACCTATCTGTGGCTTCTATCGCATGCCGGTGAATTTTCGTTGTTATTCCATTCTTTATTATTCGTTGGAATATCCCGTCTGGATACGGATTATGCATGACCGGTTCCATTATTTATTATTCTGTTGGAATAACATGTCTACGCGGACTACCTGCACGCATGGTGAATGACCTTCAATTCATTTCTTATTAAATTGTGGAAATGATCTGTCTACGTGGATTACTGCATTTATGTGAAAATCCATTTCATAGCTTCATATATTCTATTATACTCATTTCGTTAAAGTTTTCGCTTCTATACTCCATGAAATTAGTAGAATATCCTTGATATTTGCGCTTCATCCAGTATCTTTTCATGAAAATATTCTTCTGAGTATTCTTGAATTTTACTCCACAAAGCAGTATCATGTTGACAATTTTGAACGTTATTAAATTCTGCATAAATAAAATTATAAATCTTTAAAATTTATCTTTGAACTTGTTTTATTGAATTATTATGTCATTGTCATCATCCTCATGTTTATATTATGTTGAAAGTCATCTGTGGTCTGTAGTGCATAGATGGACTTTGTATGATTATGACCAGGGATTATTCGGTATAATCATGACTGTAATGTTACAAAAGATGTGGTAAAAGTCCTCATTGGCCCGTAGTGCATTGATGGACAGTTGTTGGCATGATCATAACCATTGATGAAAACTCGAATATCTTTGGCCTATAGTGCAAGGATATTTCGTGGTCGTTATACTAATGAATATCCTTAGCCGCAGTGCAGGGATGATTCGATGATGTGGGTTATTTTTTTTAGCCGAGTTTCAGCGATAAAGTTGATGAAAAACCTTTTTAAATCATAGAAGATAGTAGATTTTATGTTCTACTTGACTCTTCTAATGGATTGCTTATTCCGCTACAGTTAAACTTGTTGCTCATTATATTCTATCGGTTTAACATTGTCAAGGCTAACGATAACTTATTCTCGCATTATCTTAGTCATAATATTTCTTACTGGGCTAGTTGAGCTCACCCTTTTGCTTTCATTGTTCTCTTCAGGAAATGAGAACGTAGCTGGGACTAGTCGGGGAACGGAGTGATGGTCCTAGATGGTGCATTAATAGTCCTCACTATTCTATGAAATAGTATGATAATAAATGTAATGAGGACTTCTTTGAGTGTGGATATTGCTTAGATGACAATAATTGTATTAAAACTCATAACATATATTTTGTCATATTTTACACGACAGTTGTATAATTAGTTTGTATTTATATTCACATCACGTATCATGGCACTCAAGATGGGTGATGTATATTGCTTTGGGGGCGCCACGGTTGGTATCAAAGCTTAGGGATATGATCCCTGGCTGAGATGTGAGACAAGAACTAGGAGGGGAGAGATGGGGAATTCCTTCACTAGTATGACCTACCTAAGTTTATTTGGTATTTAATTGGTCGGTCAGAGTATAGGTATAATATGTGATATGTCAATTAACCCTTTTTTATGACAGTGTTTGAAAATGACATCTGAAAATAATGAGATGAACTCATATAGAGTTTTAAGTAATGAATTGAGGAGAATTTAATGATCAAAATATAGAACTGTAAGATCATATTCGTGAGTTAGAAGAGCAGGGTGAAGAACAGCAGGTGGTCGTGGAACAAAGGGATGCAGCAAAGTCAAGTCCAATGGCAATGTTGACGCCAAAGGATGTCCCAAACAAGGCAAAGCCGGTAGTTTAAGTGAGAGCGTTTGTCGAGGAACCCGAATGAAGTTATCACGGGTAAGTTAATTATAAATTCTTGCGAAGTCTATACCTTATTAGATATCGATTCTACCCATTCTTTTATCTCTCTTGCTTGTGCTCAACGTTTAAATTTAACTCGGGAGAAATTAGACTTTGACTTATCGGTTGAAACTTCTTTTGCAGAAACCTTCGTTACCTCCACTGTTTATAAATTTTGTCTGATTCAAATCGACACTTTCACGTTACCTGTCGATCTTATCTCTTTGAAAATACTTTCCTTTGATGTGATTTTAGGAATCGATTGGTTAACTACTCATCATGCTTTTCGTAAGGTTGTTAGCTTTCATATTCATAACCAACCTATTATGCGAATTCAAACAACCAAACCACTAAAGTCAATCATTGTCATATCAAGTCATAAGTAAAGAGCCTCGAGCCTTTCGCTGGTGACTTCCTTTTGTGGAATGCACCGAAGCCAGACTTTCAGTAGGCGACGCCGTGAATGACGATGACAAGTTCGATAGTATCAACGTGATGTACTATCCAAGTCTTGGATGAGGGTCGCGATTTTGAATGATATTTCTATTGTTAATAAATTTCCGACGATTCTTGAAGACTTCTTAGCCTACCCTAGAGCGTGAAATCGAATTTTGTATGAATTCAAAGACAAAATTCATTTCTAAAACCCTCAAATATTTCTTTACCTAAAACGATCGTATAATGTGCCAAAGACGTTGGCTTGAGTCATTGAAGATTATGATCGTATCATTCAATATCATCGTGGAATAATGAACGGTAGTGGGCTACACATTGAGTAGATAATCGTACGCGCCACGAAGTGCGATGTTGTTAACACAAAGACCCATTTCGTATAACTTACAAATGATGGAGATAGAGTTAAAGACTTTAGGGACCCACGTGATGATGTTAAATATACGAGTAGAATCGAATTTAATCGATAAAGTTAAAGCCGCTCAAGCTACACACCCGAATCTGATGAATGTGAAGAAGAAGGTTCAAAAAGATGTTATCTCAACCCTCGAATTAATTAGCCCAATTGAAATCCTTGATCGAGTAGGAACTGTAGCCTATAGACTCGTTTTACCGCTAAGTATGTCGCATGTTCATAACGTTTTTCACGTATCGATGTTACGTAAATATGTGGACGACCCGAACCAAATTATTGAATTAAAACTAGACGAGATAGCAGAAGATTTAACGTATGAGGAGATACGTGTTAAAATCTTGGATAAGAAGGATCGTACTAAACACTCAAAGGATATACCTCAAGAGTTAGACTTTGAAATGAAGTCAAGGTATCGTCATCTCTTCGGCATACCAGGTACGTACGTAAATTTTGAGGGCGAAATTTCATAAAGAGGGGAGATTGTGAGACCCCAAATTTCATGAATAAAGATTTAAATTTCTCGAAATATTTTTTTTAATATTATGGTGTGGATTTGATATAATGTTATAGTTGTGGGTAATATTTATAAATTTTGCAAAATAAGCAAGTTATTATAAAATATTCATTTGGTCGGGGAATATTCTTTTTGTCGGGAATATCCGTACGACGGCACAATCATTGGTGGACCCCACAACGGAAGTATTGTCATATTTAGAAAATGACAGAATTATCTTTTTATAAAAATAATGGCGAAAGAGTTACCGTTAAAACTGTTGAACTACCCGGTAGTAAAAGTACAAAGAATACGCTGTGGTTGCATAAGAAGACACCAGTATTGGTTATTGATGCTTACGTGAGAAGTCACTCAAGAATACTCAATTATTGCTACGAAGAATTGTTGCATCATATCTCTCATATTATCGATTCAATTATTATCACAAAGATCATCCGTGATAATATGTTATATTATTAAATCAATAATTGAGACGACAAAGTTATTCTTATTATTATTTGAAATATCGACAATGTCTAAGTTTACATCGAGGAGGTTAGATAATCTAATCAAGGGCCAATAGGAGAAATCCTTATCAAAAGCCCTTCTTTCTCAGAATGACCTAGTTGTTAAATATATGCTGTTATAATATTAATGATGAATAAGCACGTGTTGATTAAAGATGAAATTGATAGTTCCATGTGTGAGAATTATTAGTGTTAGTAGAAATCGATATTTTTTTTCGATAATAATTGATGTATGGAGGTTATATTGACTACTCCTAGTATTCGTGGCACTTTTTCGTGTCGAGTACTATTCATTTAAGTTACTATTCACCCGATTACTATTCACTCTAGTATTGTTCACTCGGGTATTTGGGACACTTTTCGTGGTTTGAGTACTATTTACTGAGTTCTTATTCACCCGATTACTATTCACTCTAGTATTGTTCACTCCTGTATTTGGGAACACTTTTAGGTTTGGGTACTATTCACTGGGTACTATTCTCAAGTACTATTCATTTAGGTATTATTCAATTTGAAAAATACATTTCTTTTCAGTCCAAATCATTTTTGAGTACAATATTATTCCATGAGAAGATGTGATAATTTTTCAGACAGTTGGTTGAAATTATAATAGTAAATAAATATGGATTGCTGGTTTAAAGTTTTAATAGTAAATCAATATGGATTGCTGGTTTAAAGTTTTAATAGTAAATCAGTATGGACCGTTGCTTTAAGTTTTAATAGTAAATCAATATGGACCGTCCATTTAAAAGTAAATCAATATGGACCGTTCATGAATTAGTTACTATTCAGTCCATTTTCCTATAAATAGAAGCTCATTCCTTTATTATTTCTTACGAATTCACTGAAACTCTAGAGAGAGAAACTATAGAGAGAAAGAAGAAAAGTACTCTGCTACTTCAATACTCCAGTATCCAGTTTTTCTAAGGTAAGGGGTATTATTCTTTCTTATTCTTGAAGAGAGTTATTTTCTTTCAATACTCGTAAGGGTTGTTATTCCATTCTTTATTATTATGTTGGAATAACCTATCTATGCGAAGTACCGCATACCTGGTGAAATTCTTCTGTTATTTCATTCTTTATTATTATGTTGGAATAACCTGTCTATGCGAAGTACCGCATACCTGGTGAAATTCTTCTATTATTCCATTCTTTATTATTCTATTGGAATAACCTGTCTGTGCGGTCTATCGCATGCCTGGTGAATTTTGTTGTTATTCTATTCTTTATTATTCATTTGAATAACTCAGTATATGCGGTTTATCGCATGCCCAGTGAATTTCGTTGTTATTCCATTCTTTATTATTTCATTGGAATAACTCGTCGTGCGATCTATCGCATGCGGTGAATTTCGTTGTTATTCCATTCTTTATTATTCGTTGAATATCACTGCTGCATGCGGATACGTATTTACCTAGTTCCATTCTTTATTATTACATTGGAATAACTCGTCTGCGCTATCATCGCACGCTCGGTGAATTTCGTTGTTATTCCATACTTTATTATTCATTTGAATATCATCATGCTGTGCGGACACGATAACCGGGTTCCATTATTTATTATTCTACGTTGGAATAACACGTCACATGTGTTCTATCGCATTTATGGTGAATTTTTCTATTATTCCATTCTTTATTATTCGTTGGAATAAACTCGCCTACACGGATTAATTAGCATGTATGGTGAATGACCTTCAGATTCATTCCTTATTAAATTATGGAAATGATCCGTTTACGTGGATTCTGCACGGCGGTGAAAATCCATTTTGTAGTTTCATATATTCTATTATACTCATTTGGTTAAAGTTTTCGCTTCTATACTCCATGAAATTTTGTAGAATATCCTTGATATTTCAAGCGCTTCATCCAAAGATCTTTTCATGGAAATATTCTTTCGAGTATTCTTGAATTTTACTCCACAAAGCAAAGATCATGTTGACAATTTTGAACGTTATTGAATTCTGGATAAATTAAATTATAAATCTTTAAAATTTATCCTTGAACTTGTTTTATTGAATTATTATGTCATTGTCATCATCCTCATGTTTATATTATGTTGAAAGTTATATGTGGCCTGTAGTGCATAGATGGACTTGGTATGATTATGACCAGGGATTATTCGGTATAATCATGACCGTAATGTTACAAAAGATGTGGTAAAAGTCCTCATTGGCCCGTAGTGCATTGATGGACAGTTGTTGACATGATCATAACCATTGATGAAAACACGAATATCTTTGGCCTGTAGTGCAGGGATATTTCGTGGTCGTTATACTAATGAATATCCTTGGCCGTAGTGCAGGGATGATTCGATGATGTGGATTATTTTTTTAGCTGAGTCTCAGCGATAAAGTTGATGAAAAACCTTTTTAAATCATAGAAGATAGTAGATTTTATGTTCTACTTGACTCTTCTAATGGATTGCTTATTCCGCTGCAGTTAAACTTGTTGTCTATTATATTCTATCAGTTTAACAATGTTGAAAGCTAACGATAACTTATTCTGCATTATCTTAGTCATAATATTTCTTACTGGGCTAGTTGAGCTCACCATTTTGCTTTCATTGTTCTCTTCAGGAAATGAGAACGTAGCTGGGACTAGTTGGGGAATGGAGTGATGGTCCTAGATGGTGCATTAGTAGTCCTCACTATTCTGTGAAATAGTGTGATAATAAATATAATGAGGACTCCTTTGAGTGTGGATATTGTCTAGATGACAATAATTGTATTAAAACTCATAGCATATATTTTGTCGTATTTTACACGATAGTTGTATAATTAGTTTGTATTTGTATTCAGTACCATGTATCTGGCGACTCAAAATGGGTGATGTATACTTGTTTTGGGGGCGTCACAGTTGGTATCAAAGTTTAGGGATATGATCCCTGTTTGAGATGTGAGACAAGAACTAGGAGGGGAGAGACGGGGAATTCCTTCGCTAGTATGACCTACCTAAGTTTATTTGGTATTTAATTAGTTTGTCAGAGTATAGGTATAATATGTGATATGTCAATTAACCCTTTTTTGTGACAGTGTTTGAAAATGACATCTGAAAATCACGAGATGAACTCATATAAAGTTTTAAGTAATGAATTGAGGAGAATTTAATGATCAAAATATAGAACTGTAAGATCGTATTCGTGAGTTAGAAGAGCAGGATGAAGAACGGCAGGCGGTCGTGGAACAAAGGGATGCAGCAAAGTCAAGTCCAATGGCAATGATGACGCCAAAGGATGTCCCAGACAAGTCAAAGCTGGTAGTTTAAGTGAGAGAGTTTGTCGAGGAACCCGAACGAAGTTATCACGGGTAAGTTAATTATAAATTCTTGCGAAGTCTATACCTTATTAGATATCGGTTCTACCCATTCTTTTATCTCTCTTGCTTGTGTTCAACGTTTAAATTTAACTCGGGAGAAATTAGACTTTGACTTATCGGTTGAAACTTCGTTAGCAGAAACCTTCATTACCTCCACTGTTTATAAATCTTGTCTGATTCAAATCGACACTTTCACGTTACCTATCGATCTTATCTCTTTGAAAATACTTTCCTTTGATGTGATTTTAAGAATCGATTGGTTGACTACTCATCATGCTTTTCGTAAGGTTGTTAGCTTTCATATTCATAACCAACCTATTATGCGAATTCAAGAAACCAAACCACTAAAGTTAATCATTGTCATATCAAATCATAAGTAAAGAGCCTCGAGCCTTTCGCTGGTGACTTCCTTGTGTGGAATGCACCGAAGCCAGACTTTCTGTAGGCAACGTCATGAATGACGATAACAAGTTGATAGGTATCAATGTGACGTACTATCCAAGTCCTGGATGAGGGTCACAGTTTTGAATGATATTTCTATTGTTAATAAATTTCCTAACGTATTCTTGAAGACTTCTTAGCCTACCCCTAGAGCGTGAAATCGAATTTTGTATTGACCCCAGTACAAAACTCATTTCTAAAACCCTCAAATATTTCTTTACTTAAAACGATCGTATAATGTGACAAAGACGTTGGCTTGAGCTGTTGAAGATTACGATCGTACCATTCAATATCATCGTGGAAGAGCGAACGTGGTAGCTGACGCGTTGAGTAGATGATCCTATGCGTTTACGAATGCGATGTTGTTAACACAAAGACCCATTTCGTATAACGTATAAATGATGGAGATAGAGTTAAAGAATTTAGGGACCCACGTGATGATGTTAAATATACGAGTAGAATCGACTTTAATCGATAAAGTTAAAGCCGCTCAAGCTACACACCCGAATCTGATGAATGTGAAGAAGAAGGTTCAAGAAAACGTTATCTCGACCCTCGATTTAATTGGCCCAATTGAAATCCTTGATACAGTAGGAACTGTGGCCTATAGACTCGTTTTATCGCCAAGTATGTCGCGTGTTCATAACGTTTTTCACGTATCGATGTTACGTAAATATGTGGACGACCCGAACCAAATTATTGAATTAAAACTAAACAAGATAGCCGAAGATTTAACGTATGAGGAGATACGTGTTAAAATCTTGGATAAGAAGAATCGTATTCAATACTCAAAGGATATACCTCAAGAGTTAGAATCTGAAATGAAGTCAAGGTATCCTCATCTCTTCTAAGATACCAGTATGCGTCACGTAAATTTCGAGGGTGAAATTTCATAAGGAGGGGAGATTGTGAGACCCCAAATTTTATGAATAAAGATTTAAATTTCTCGAAATATTTTTTTTAATATTATGGTGTAGATTTGATATAATGTTATAGTTGTGGGTAATATTTATAAATTTTGCAAAGTAATCAAGTTGTTATAAAATATTCGTTTGGTCGAGGAATATTCTTTTTGTCGGGAATATCCGTACGACGGCACAATATTGGTGGACCCCACAATGGAAGTATTTGTCAGTATTTAAAAATGATGTAATTATCTTTTATAAAAATAATAAATGAAAGAGTTACCGTTAAAAACCGCATTGAACTACCCGTTAGTAAAAGTACACAAGAATATGCGTGGTTGCGACAAGTAGCACATGATATTGGTTATTGATATTTATGTGAGAAGTCACTCAGTAATACTCAATTATTGCTACAGTAATTACTGCATCATATCTCTCATATTATTGATTCAATTATTGTCACAGTATCATCTGCATAATATGTTATATTATTAAATCAATAATTGAGACGACAAAGTTATTCTTATTATTATTTGAAATATTGACAATGTCTAGAAGTTCTGTCAAGAAGAGGTTAGATAATCTAATTGCACGCCAATAGGGAGAAATCCTTATCGGAAAGCCCCCCTCTTTTTAGGAACGACACGGTTGTTAAAAATATGCGTTATAATATTAATGATGAATAAGTTCGTGTTGATTAAAGATGAAATTGATAGTTCCATTGTGTGGGAATTATTAGTGTTAGTAGAAATCGATATTTATTTCGATAATAATTGATGTCTGGAGGTTATATTGACCACTCGGGTATTCGACGCACTTTTTCGTGTCGGAGTACTATCCATGGGTTACTATTCACTCTAGTATTGTTCACTCGAGTATTTGGGATACTTTTCGTGTCAGAGTACTATTCACGGGTTACTATTCACCCGGTTACTATTCACTTTACTATTGTTCACTCGGGTATTTGGGACACTTTTCGTGTCGGGGTACTATTCCCGAAATACTATTCACGGGGTAATATTCACTTGAAAAATATATTTCTTTTCGGTCCAAATCATTTTTGAGTACAATATTAATTCATGAGAAGATGTGATAATTTTTCAGACAGTTGGATGAAATTATAATAGTAAATCAATATGGATCGCTGGTTTAAAGTTTTAATAGTAAATCAATATGGATCGCTGGTTTAAAGTTTTAATAGTAAATCAGTATGGACCGTTGCTTTAATTTTAATAGTAAATCAATATGGACCGTCCGTTTAAAAGTAAATCAATCTGGACTGTTCATGAATTAGTTACTATTCAGTCCATTCTCCTATAAATAGAAGCTCATTCCTTCATTATTTCTTACGAATTCACTGAAACTCTAGAGAGAGAAACTATAGAAAAAGAAGAAAAGTATTCTGCTACTTCAATACTCCAAAGATCCGGCTTTTCTAAGGTAAGGGTAATATTCTTTTCGTATTCATGAAAAGAGTTATTTTCTTTCAATACTCGTAAGGGTTGTTATTCCATTCTTTATTATTATGTTGGAATAACTCCGTCATGCCAAGCACCGCAGATACCGGTGAAATTCTTCATTATTCCATTATTTATTATTATGTTGGAATAACCGTCATGCCAAGTAATCTGCATACATGGTTAAATTCTTCTATTATTCCATTCTTTATTATTCATTGGAATAACTCCGTCATGCGTATGATTCATCGATGCACGGTGAATTCTGTTGTTATTCCATTCTTTATTATTACATTGGAATAACTCGTCATGCATGCGGTCTATCGCACGCCTGGTGAATTCTGTTGTTATTCCATTCTTTATTATTACATTGAATAACTCGTGATATATATCTATCGATACCGTGAATTCGTTGTTATTCCATTCTTTATTATTCTCATTGGAATATCACTGCATGCGGATTACGCATTTAATTCGGTTCCATTCTTTATTATTCTATTGAATAACTCGTCTGCATGCGCCTATCCATACCGGTGAATTTATTATTCAATTCTTTATTATTTTGCTGAATATCCTGTCTGCATGCGGATTACGTATGACCGGTTCCATTATTTATTATTCATTTGGAATATCGTCATGCGGTTTATCGCACGACGGTGAATTCTTTCGTTATTCCATTCTTTATTATTACGTGGAATAACTCGCTCTACGGGGATCGCCGCATTTATGGTGAATGACCCTTCGTATTCATTCCTTATTAAATTATGGAAATGATCCTGCCTACATGAGATTACCGCATGGCGGGTGAAAATCCATTCATAGCTTCATATATTCTATTATACTCATTTCGTTAAAGTTTTCGCTTCTATACTCCATGAAATTAGTAGAATATCCTTCGATATTTCGAAGTTTCATCTAAAGATCTTTTCATGAAAATATTCTTCCGAGTATTCTTGAATTTTACTCCATAAAGCAAAGATTATGTCGACAATTTTGAACGTTATCAATTTTCGGATAAATTAAATTATAAATCTTTAAAATTTATCCTTGAACTTGTTTTATTGAATTATTATGTCATGTCATCATCCTCAATGTTTATATTATGTTGAAAGTTACTCGTGGCTTGTAGTGCGTAGATGGACTTGGTATGATTATGACCAGGATTATTCTAAGATAATCATGACCGTGATGTTACAAAAGATGTGGTAAAAGTCCTCATTGGCCCGTAGTGCATTGATGGACAGTTGTTGAAATGATCATAACCATTGATGAAAACACGAATATCTTTGGCCTGTAGTGCAGGGATATTTCGTGGTCGTTATACTAATGAATATCCTTGGCCGTAGTGCAGGGATGATTCGATGATGTGGATTATTTTTTTTAGCTGAGTCTCAGCGATAAAGTTGATGAAAAACCTTTTTAAATCATAGAAGATAGTAGATTTTATGTTCTACTTGACTCTTCTAATGGATTGCTTATTCCGATGCAGTTAAACTTGTTGTTTATTATATTCTATTAGTTTAACATTGTTGAAAGCTAACGATAACTTATTCTGCATTATCTTAGTCATAATATTTCTTACTGGGCTAGTTGAGCTCAGCCTTTTGCTTTCATTGTTCTCTTCAGGAAATGAGAACGTAGCTGGGACTAGTCGGGGAATGGAGTGATGGTCCTAGATGGTGCATTAGGAATCCTCACTATTCTGTGAAATAGTGTGATAATAAATGTAATGAGGACTCCTTTGAGTGTGGATATTGTCTAGATGACAATATTTGTATTAAAACTCATAGCATATATTTTGTCGTATTTTACACGACAGTTGTATAATTAGTTTGTATTTGTATTCAGTACCATGTATCTGGCGACTCAAGATGGGTGATGTATACCTGTTTTGGGGGCGTCACAGAGAGAGTGAAAAGTTTAGCCAAATTCAGTTCTTAGCTCTCCAAGAACAGGATCAAAGATTAGAATTCAAAGATCAAAGCTAGAAAAGGTATAAAACTCTAACTCTTGTAAATCTATGTATTTGATGTTAGATGTTGTTAGTTGTTGTTTAAAGTTGTGTTAAGAGATGTTATTTAGTGATCCAAGATGTTACATCAAGGATCCATAACATCTAGATGTTAGAAAATCATGTTTTTCAAAACTGACTATGAACCCTAAAATATGGTCTGACAGCCATATGTCAGGGCTCATAGATACTTGTGTGTTAATGATTTATGGTGTTTTAAGTTATAGAATTGTAGTATGCCATGTGGGCTATAATCTGGAACTGGAAACAAGGTCAGATCATGTGTAGATTTCAAGATATAGGCAGTCAAACCTCGTTGACCGATCACGAAGTCTGATTTCTAGGCAGCCCAGATTTGCCCAGAAAGCCTGACAACGTTTTTCTAAGCCTTAGATCTTACTGTTGTTTGCTAGTTTGACCAAGTTGTTGTTTTGATGTTGTTTTCTGACATGTAGACTATACATTAAAGCCATTAGAACACTTAGATCCATAACAGAATCAAAGTTATGGTTGGTCAAATAAGCGTTGACTATTAGGCGGATGAGTTTTCTGGAAAACCTAGAAAGCTCAAGAACAGGCGTTCTGACAAGGTTTGACCGGCCTTGATCTCTCACCTGTGATGTTGTTTGATTGATTTAGTGTTATTTAGTTGTTCCTTATCATGAGTACTACATGTATGGACCAAGAAAACACTTAAATGATGAACAGAACCTAAAAAAATCAAGCTTCAAAGTGGCACAATGAACTATCTGGGTTTCTGGGTTACCCAAAAAACCCAGAACATGTCTGACAACGATTTGGAGAGCTTAGATCTCTCTGATCTGTTGTAGAATGACCATGCAACTTGATTTTAATTGTATTATTACACTTATACTACATGATTGATATCATTAGTTGCCCAGAAAACAAAAGGATCATAGATTAAATTGTGGTCAAACTAGCTAACTTGTTAACTGACATTGCATGTTCTTAGTTGCTCAAGTACACCTATAGTGACGTTTCTGTCGCTATAGGGCATTTTAGTGACACTTAATTTCTGAAAATTAATTATTTTACTAAATAAATAGAAAAAATAATTTTTAACTATTAAAAATACATAATAAATTCCTAAAAATTATTTTAAAGCCTAAAAATGGATTTTTAATAATTTTGAGTGTAACGCCCCAAAAAATCGAGACTATTTTTCATTCCCAATCTTGTGCGTTAATACTATCTTGTTTTAACTTTAAAACATTATTCGATGTTAAAATAGCTAAAAAATGCGGAATAAATTTTTTTTTCTTTCTTTCCATTCATTCATTCGTTCCCTGAATCGCAACCTTTACGATTCTTCTTAATATTTAAAATCATATTTATTACATGATTTATTTAATATAAATAGATATGAATATATGTATAATTCATTATTTCAAACATATTCCTAATTCAGAACAAATGATATTCATCTATTGAATTATTCAACGATTTACTTCTCTGTGGTTTACATGTAAAATACCATCATCAGGGTTTAATACTTTCTGCATTAAACAACTATTCTTCTTTTCAAGCGCTTCTAATCACGAGAGATCGCATCATAACTTTAACCTGCAAATTAAGCAAGATTGAGCACGATTTTACCAAAGAAGTCTAATAATTACCTATCATGCATCACGTAGCATATAAGTTTCACATTCAGTTCATTCATTTATATTCTTGGAGTTCAAGCATATTACAATCGCATCATCAAACTTAAATTCTACTAGTAGTAACATACGCACCATAACATACTACACATGAATTGCATCTGTCATTCATTGCACATATATATTGAGTTCCCCGACTCAATTCAACAATTAGTCATAATTTGACTTTCATCATTCACAAAGCAATTAATGCAATTCATAGGCATCACATATCTATAAACATAAGTCATGCTAACAATTATTTATAGCATTTATAAGTCCACATAAATAAACTGAGAAACTTGCCTTGATTGGAGATTGTCGTTAAAATTAACTTAGCTTCCTTCCAAAATTTCTACACAATCGTGTTTACATATATACACATATTAAGTAACCATTTATGTAACAAAAACATGCATGCATATATATTAACCATGATTATTAGTGTATATAAACTATAATATTTTATTCTAATCTTAAAACCAATCTTGGTTTATTTAGAAACTTTATTCATTTTAACCTTTTTATGCACAATAAAGGTCTCTCACATTTTTAATATGTAAATATTTTACATCTTGAAGCTTGAACCATCCATATTCTATTTTAGAAATATCATTTGCCTTTACTCGCAAAGTCGGGATTTAAATGATTAATATATAACTTTTATAGTAAAACACGACTTACTATATTATTTCTTTTATTTATATAATTTTTATGCCTTTTTGACAATTCATGAGTTAAATCATCATATCCCCTCTTACGCGAATGCTTTATTTCATAAGCAACTTAGCTTCACATTTTATCTCGCGAATAATTCGCATTCTCGCTTCGCATATACATAACTATATCCGTTATAATTATTCGTTCAAAATGTTCGTTTCAAACTCCAGAAACCTTCATTTTATTACTTTCATAACCATTATTATTTTTAATGGTTTTCATGTTTTTCGTTTCGCTATAAAACCATTTTATGTGTCATTTCAGGCTTACATTCACATATCTATGTAAATTTATAATTACCTTACATTTTTCTTTCATTCTTTATGCCCGGAATGAATTTTCATGGCATAAAGTACGATATAACCTCAATACTTCGATCTTGGGTCTTTATTAGGCTTTATGTTGCTTAAAATTTAGCCCAAATACGATCCGAAACGTCGAACGTCAAAACAGCTCATGTTGGATATGTTCGGCGTCGCTTGTTTTTAAGTTCTGACATGCTCATTCGCAAATTTTTAATTCTTAAAACATTAATCGAATAGCGGCGAATTTATGGTATGTTATAGACCTCATGTCATAGTATTTTTTTAAAATTTCTATCCGCGAAAACGAACCACAGAGACTACCCGTAACGGAGCTCAAAAATCACTCCAGCAGCAGCCTGCACAGCAGGTATCAGCGGCGCTGGGCGCTGCCTGCCCTGCTGCTGCCTTTGCCTGCTGCAACGCTTAACGAGTTGCCTACTTTGCTATTTTCTCACGCCTCGCTCGTTTATCGGATCGATTATCAATTTCAGTATGTTTTTCGTATCATATCAGACTATTTTTAAAAAATATCAAACTCCCATTTTGGATTTGTTAGGCTGCCCAAACAGAGCGCCAAAAGTGTACGTTCATAACAGTTTTCACTTTCGTTTCAGCTTTACCCTCTCTCGCTAAAACAGTCATAACTTTTTCGTTTCAAAACATTTTTGAGCGATTCTTGCGCCCACGCGAAGCTAACTTCCGGAGTTACAACTCTTACGTTCTGACCTTTACCAAATTCCGAACACAACAGTCCAGAATTTCGTGCAAAGGAGACTGGTCGGAATTGGTTGGACAGTTTTGACACGACTACTTTGAATGGTCATAACTCTTTACTCCGAAGTCGGAATTAGTCCGTTCCGGAGTCTATGGAAAGCTTATTCAGTGTACTGTAATACCCCAAAAGCCCAGAATTTTTTGGAAACATATACTCTCCCCGAATTTATGTTTTAGGGTCAGCAGTCACACAATCTTTTGGACCTTTCGTTTTGTCTCAAAAATATTTCCTCTCTCGATTCCATTCACCCAAACCCTCTAATTAGTTATATATAATGTGAATATATATAACTCGGGTCTTGTCTTCGCTTAGTTTTCATTTTTTTTTTTTACAAAAACAGTCCTTAGAGGACTTTTAGCGAACACATAGTGTGTGTCGCTTTAAAATTCAGTTTTCATAGAGTTTGGATTGTGTTCTAGCCAATTTTTTCCCACCTTATTACTCCGCACAACCACGCTAATCTCCATGGCTCTAATTCAGTCCACAAGGATCCAATTTTTAACAAAAACTATACATGAATATACTTACATTAACTAGTTTACTAACTTTAAGTAAACTTTGTATACTCTACTTCATTTGATAATAATTAGCTATATCACATATTTTCAATATGACTTAGAGAATTTCTTAATATACAACAGAAGTTGGGATTTGGAGCAGGGGCTGCCCAGAATTTCCAGCACTTTTGATGATTTCTTAGCTACTTCGCGATTTTGTATCTTGCAATCCTTTTATCCGATTGTTCCCAAATTTTGATATGTTATACATGGTAATACATAGTATTTTATAAAAATATACTATGCCCAATTCGGACTCGTTATGATCTGATTTCATAGGCTTGAATATGCAATGTTAAATACTTTTTCATCAAATTCAAATGTTTAGAAATTCTTTAAAACTTGCTTTAAGCTTGATTTGATTTACCCAATTAGCTTAATTAACATCGTAACACATATATAAAGGTTACCTAGCCCCAAGCTTTGCTTAATTTTTGATTTTTAAGCATTAAACCTCTTTGAGGTATTTTATCAAACATTATGTGTTCATAGTTTATTTTCCAGATTTTCATAGATTTTTAGGTACTGTTTAGCAAAGGATTTTCATGATAATCCTTCCTTATAGCTCCAACCATCATATAATCCCTTTACCACACACAATTTCCCAACCAAGCATAACAAACATGACCATATAAGACATTATTCAACTCACTTTCTATGTTCATATTCATAACATATGACTTACCTCTTAATTGGTTTGATTCTTGCTCAATTGCTACTCCAAGTTATTTTTGAAGTCTTCTCTTGACAGTATTATGTCCAAATCCCCTTCCAATTTCGTTTGCTATTCCAAGTTTCTGAGAATTTAGTGATTTTTTTTTGTTTTGGTGTCTTGGTAGTATTGGAGAGTGAATTATTAGAGAGGGAGATGGAGAGAACGGAAATGGAGATTTATGAGTACTGAAGTGGTTTATTTTTTTCCTGTCCATCCTTTTAATTACCAGACATAGGAAATTGAGGGTGCTTGGCTTAGTGTTTCTTTTCTTCTCTTTCTTTCTCTAAACTTAGCCAATTTGGCTAAAAATTAATATAGGTAAAATTTTGATTTTGCTTATATAAAAGTTACTTTCAATTTTTTATAAGTTGGTCACCCAACTTAAGTCTTCTCTAGTCTTCCCCCTCGTCTTTAAAAGCTTGCAAATCACCCCCTGGCATATTCTAAAATTATTCTTTATTTCATAGCATATTCCTTAAGATATTTTCTTATGTTTCAAATATTAGGTTTTCGACCCTAAGATTTTCGTAACTCGCACAATTCTCCCTCTCTTATCTTTAGTTTGCTTTTGTTAAGTTATTTAATTACTCAATCTTAGTAACTTAATTTAATCAAATAAGTTACTACATAAATCTCCTTAATTTATTTTACACTCTTAGAATTATATAATTTACATAACTCATCTTTGATATATAAATTATATAAAATATAACACAACATACTCAAATTACATATTTATTTTATAATTGTAAAATAAATATGCTACACATAATTTCTTATGTAAATACAATTATTTATATACCCAAGATATTATAATATAATATCCTTACCTCATTATCATAAATTCAATTAAGAATTTATTTACTTTCTTAAGATATTACGATGAATATAATATCGTTTCTTTATTAAATTAATTTTATATAAGAATGTATTCTAATACTCTTGGGTAAAGTATATATAAATATTATATGCTTAACCCGCCTCTTTTTACCTCATTACGCGAATTGTTCTCACAATTTTATTTCCCTGTGTAATATATATTTATTAACTCCCCATTACTTAATTTAAATAACTTATTTAAATTATACAATCTATATTGTATAATTAAATTTAATTTCCACCTTTTCATAAATTGTTTTCAAACAATTTATTTATATATTAAATATATAATTTAATATATTTAATTTATTCAAATATGAATTTAATTTACTAACTAGTTGATACCAATATATATTTTATATATTGGATCTCATCTCATATTTTTACTTGTATATCATTTGGTTTAATATTAAATATTATACTATTATTCGTGTAATATAATATCATATATCCAATTATTTTCTTTCCTTTCTATAAATTGTCTTCACAATTTATTTAACTATAGTAAATATATTAATATTTTTACTACATTAAATACATGCATACATTACACTCAATAATGCAATATATGATTTCTTCAATAAAATAGTGGTTATACATGAAGTATATTTAATGCCATTAATTTACCACATTAAAATAATTTAATATAATAAATTATTTTAATTCTACCCATTTCATTTCCTTTAATAAATTGCCCCTACAATTTATTTACATATAATAAATATATAATACCAATATATTTATTAAGCATAAATATCACATATTGCATACTTCATACCCACTTATGCAATATAATATCATACAACATATTATCTAATAAGAATTTTATTTATTTAATTCTTATTTTAATATTTCCCAAAAATTTGGATTATCACATTTTTTTCCCTTATAAGGATTCCGTCCCCGGAATCACAATACCGAATCATTCTTAATCGGTTTAGATCTTATTCTTTTTCTTAACCTTATCGTTGAATCATTTCAACATACCATTTCCTTATATTTTTCATAAAGATTTTAAATAAATCATTTATTTCCACTCAAGGCTTTAAACTTTAACCCTTAATTTAATCATTTGAGATCTTCTAAATTTTCGAGTTGTCACATTGAGTATATTTCATAAATATTTAATGTTTTTGGAATATTAAAGGTATTTAATTTATTTAATTATAATATTAAATAAATTACTTAAAAATGATTTTAATGCTTGAAAAATCATTTAAAAATATATTATGGTGTTAGAAAATATTTTAAGTTATTTCTAATGACTTTTAATATTTTGTGATGAATTTCATTAATTAATTAATATTAATGGTAATTTATTTATTTAATGAATATATTAAATAAATTATGGAAAATTAGAATTAATGCATTAAAAATATATAAAATGATTTAAGGGTTAGAAAAATATTTTGAGTTATAAAATATAACTTTTGATATTTTATCATAAAAATATTAATATTTTAATATTATTGTCAATTATTGGATAATAGATTTAAAGGTTTAAAAATCATATAAATATGATTTTAAGGTATTAAAATACTTTGATATATTATAAATATATTATAATATTATGATTTTCATTAATATTTAATATTAAATAAATATTAATGATAAGAAATATTGTGGTATTTATATTATATAAATATGATATAAGTGATTGAAAAATTATGATAAATAGTAATAATTACTTAAAAAATTATTACGAGACTTTGAAAAATATTTTGTCTGATAGTAAAATTATTTAAGTTAATTGTTAAGTGTTTAGACCGAGTCTTAGTGATATTAGGCTTGAGAATTATCCGATTAGACCGTCGGGATGTTAGAATTGTGTCGGATTCAACTTAGACTGAAATAGTTTGACTTGATACTGAGTCTTAGATAGTGTGTGGACTGATACGGTTATGTGTTATGTGTTTAGGATTATATATATATATATATATATATATATATATATATATATATAATAAAGTATTATACCATGATAATATTATTCTAATATTGAGAGATCTATATTATCAATAATAGGTCTTCGGATATAACGATATAGAATGCGTAGCAGTAATCAACCGAACAGGCAAGTTACTAACCTTGAACTTTTAATTATTGTGCAAGTTTTCTCTAAACTCGACCTCGAGTTGATCTTTCTTTCAATTATGCTTATGGCTAATCATTGTTGATTACCATGTCTATGAATTGTTGAATAGTTTTCTGTGCAAATAATGCATGTGTTCATCAGGTATGAAAGGCTGATCACCTTCATTACCATCTAGTCCAGTTATAATTGTTCATGTTCTTTCTTGACCATTCAATTCCTATTGACTTGGTCATTCAGTTATAAAAATTTGTTCATGCTAGTTTACAACTATATTGTCGAATATTAGCCAGCTATTATTCAAATTCTTTCAATCATGATATATCCTCAAATAAACTTATACTTAATGGACAAATTTGTTGCTCACCCTTACTATATCATGATAAATATTGCAGATTAAGACGAATACGTCGGATACAAGAAAAAGTCAAAGACAAGTCCAGCTTGGAATTATTTTGTGCAGCTAAATTTGTAACAATAATGTATAATAATAACACTGTAAGTCAAATAAGTTATGAATTGTGTATTAAGTGAAGGTTCTCGACCTTGGGGAATAGTGTGTAAAGTTTAATGTATAAATAATTTATGTTTATATCTTTCGCAATAATTATAGAGATAGTATACCAGATCCGTGGTAATTTGGGACCCGGATTTGGGGATATTACACTTTTGTATGCCCTGTGTCATGGAAATGATCACATTTGATACCAGATTTTTGAGATTTCTTAAAGTTTCTATTTCTTTTAGCAAAACCAAGTTGATGTCCAGAATTAACTTGACCAAACTGATGAGCTCCAAACTGATCGAGAGGGAAACTGTTTGGCTAGTAGAGCAGCATTCTCAGGTATTACAACTGTTTGAAGAGAACACTCCCTCTATTTTTCCTCTTGCAAAAGTAATGCATACACTTGACTTAGATAGGGTAAAGACTGCATCATAAGAATATGTCCTCTTACAATAGTAAAATGATAATTCAGTCCCATAAGAAATTGAGTAACTTTGAGAGTTTGCTTATACTCAATCAATTTCTGAGATGCACCACAAGTACATACTCTACAAGTACATTTAGGAATAGAAATAAGAATGTCAAGTTCATCTATCATTGACCGAAATGTAGTAAAGTATGTGGTTATGTTTTTGTTGCCCTGAGTTAAAGAGGCCATATCTTTTCTTAACTGAAAGAGTCTAGGTATATTACTTTGGGTAAACCTTGCAGCCAAATCATCCCAAATACTCTTAGAAGTAGGCAAGTAGACTATGCTGTTTCTGATTTCTAAGGAAACAGAATTCAACAACCATGAAATTACCATATCATTGCATCTATTCCAGTGTGGTAAATAGGGAGAATCAAGTTCTGGTGCCAAATATGTACCATCTACAAAACCTAGTTTTCGTTTTACGGAGAGAGCAATAGTCATGGACCTTTTCCATTGATTGTAATTATCTTCAGTTAAAGGCTGATTAACTAGCATCATACCTGGATGATCGGAGGTCTGTAGAAAATATGGATGAAGAGAATCAATGATAATAGTTGCTACACTTGAACTTCCAGAACCTCCAGCCCCATGTCCACCAGATCCATGGCCACCAGATCCATTACTACCCGTAACAATATTCGCAAAATTATTATTTTGAAAGGAAGAAGTCATTCTTAACAGATTTGATGATTTATTCACGAACAGAGAGATTAATATTGTGAGCAAACAATCACTTCAATTCTACAAAAACTGATTACTACTGAATATGCGAAATAGTGCAATGAATCAATTGACTATAGATTCAATTGATTTTATTCAGAATTGAAAGAGATATAGAGAAGAAAAGCGAGAACAAACCCTAGATCTCTTTCTGGCTTTGATACCATGTTACAATATGAAAACTAAAAAACAGATATTATTTCTTAATAAATAAATACAGTACTCTTCAGTACCTTTAGTACATTCATTTATATCTATTACAACGCAATTAATATCTTTTTAACTATTTATTACATTAATACCATTGTGTATAATGACATTAGTATCCTTAACAGAACTGGAATTGGATGGCTGAATATGCTGGTGAGCAAGAATATATATACACATTTATATATATATATATATATATATATGAGACTAATTATATATCTACTTAATCAATTCTTAATTAGACTGCACAATTAATTTAATTTGCTATGCTAGGTTCATATGGAAATTAGTAGAGGATTGCATGAAATTAATCTAGATCCTTAATCTCGTGCTATATTAATTTTCTTGTTTTGTAGGGTTGTCGAGAACTGGGAAGAGTTGTAGACTTCGCTGGGTAAACTATTTAAATCCTGATATTAAGCGTGGAAATTTCACCAAGGAGGAAGATGAAATCATAATCAACATGCATACAATGATGGGAACTAGGTACTTGGATGATCCAATTTTAGTTCCCCTTATCTAGATAATTAATGATTTAAGCTTCCACTTGAAGTTGTGTTTCAATTTTATTGAAAACATTTGGTTTCAAGAAAAACCCGGGTGTTTTCTCAAATAAAGATATCCTAGATTTATCCAAAACTTCAAATGATCAGTGGTCCTAGAGCTGAATTTGGTTATATCTCTTCAAAATTTATTTCTTTCTCTCTTTTGATAATTCAACATCAATTTTTGGCTTTTTAAATTTATTATAATGAGAAAACCCTAGATTTCTACCATATCAACAAGATCTGAGATTCTACAAATAGAGATAAACCTCAAGGTAAGACCTACGTACGCGTGTGGAACCTAGCCTTCTAAAGTTTTTGGAAAAAAGAAAAGACGAGAAAAATACTAGCATAAACTCTTACTTCATTTTTTCTTCCTTGATATTATGGAGAGCTAGAAGTGTTATTATAAACAAAATCTTATTTCTACAAAAATTTCATGCCAACCTTATATAACTAAGTTTCATTTTTGAATTAACACTCGAGTAGAAAATTCCTAAAATTCCTATAACATAGGGTTTCTTTCCATTACTGGTTTCGTACTAGGTAGAAACTGAATTCTGTCCAACACCCGAGTTCATAACCTTGGTCTGTCTCTACACATGCATGTTGGTTTAAGCAGATATTTCTACATACGGTGATATTTAATAGTTTGTTGATTATACTTCATTACTCAAAGATTTACTACGTATGAAATTTTCTTATATTATTTCAGATGGTCTGCATTTGCAGCAAGCCTTCCCGGAAGAACTGATAATGAAATTAAAAATCACTGGCATACTCACCTCAAGAAACGATCATTAAATAACAATCTTCTGGATGGAAGCATGGAATCACAGAAAGACACAACATTGAATTTTGATTATTCCAACGAAGAAACCTTAGACGAAGTTAATAGCATACCATTAACTGCTCCTCAAGGCTGTGAAGTCCCAATATTAGTGTCAAATATTCCTCTTACTCTTGGAGGTGACAATATTCACAAGACAGAAGGGAATATTATTAGTTCATTTGAAACAACTGGAGATCCCTATGTAAGTTTTTGGAGAGAATCATTTCCATTGAAGGACGTGTACATGGAAGATCTTCATGCAGCAGAATATGTTGATCCAGGATTTGAACTTCCAATGGCTCATGATTGGGATTATGACGCCGCGAGTCTATATGACTATCGGTTTGAGCTCTTATCACTAGAAGACTTGGATGGATTAATGATAGATTCTAACTTCTAATTAATTTTAAGTGGGATAGGGTTGCTCCTCTCCAACAAAAGGAATGATTTTTTTCTCAAATATGTATGTTGATTGTTGCAAGGAAGGATGAACAAAATTTCTACTGCATAAAATGCAATTAAAATAAGAACTATACGTAGGATGTATTTGCTGATCTTTTATGATGTACCAATTTCGTATTGAGAAAGTTTATAATCCAGTTTTAGATTTGGATTGGGTGAAGTTATTAGGAGTGAATTGACCATTGTTTAATTTAATAGCCAAAAGTTACATTTGTGCATCAAAAAGTTGCGTCTCTTGGCCATCCATGGAAATTAACAAAAATTGGTCCGAGTGGATGCAACAGTTTCTGCATGATATAAACCTTAGCTCATTTGACCCACCTTAATATCACCCGATCTTCTTTGCACCAATCAATATTTTTATCCTCATCCCTAGATAGCCCTTTTCACTGGTCGCTCTGTATGCGTGTCGACTCGCAAGCATGGGCTCTCAATGAATGAGATCAATGTTACAAACCTTATTCCCTTTGACTCGATCACCTTATGAAGCTAGTAGTTACCCAAGAGCAGAGTTTAAGGCGTGTATCAACTCACACCAAGTTACATTTGCAACCGCTGTCAAACTATTTCTTACGGTTTCACCAGTACAAAACTATAAGGGCTACTGCGACTCCTGTGCTCGAACGTTTCCATCGAAAGATCGCGACTATGGGTCTAGTCAGCTCTTTTGTATTCAATTGTTGTATATTTCGTGTTTTTTTATTTTGAAAACGGATAGCATTTTTTTTATTTGCTCTGATGATAAATGATGGGATTTTCTATCTGATTTGATCCATTAGATCTGAATTTATACTGCTATACTCTATTAGAATACTTTTACTGGTTAATGTCTATTAGATCTGATTTTATTTGGTGCATTCTAATAGTATTATCAATTATTGTTATAAAAAACACAGGTTCGCTACAAGTTCAACGAGAAAATGCTGTGGTGGCTCTAAACCCAGGGGGTAAGAAAAAATGTCCATTATAATCTTGTCTAGTAAAAGTACTTGACATATGCAAGTAGATAAGCAATATATATGTGGTTTGTTAGCTGCTTAGTCTAGTGTTCATTATTATCGATTAGGAATTTTTTATAGGTTCCCAAAAAGAAAAAAGGTATTTTTATATAATATGTTAATTTAAAGGCTTTGTCTGATGCACTAAGGAGTCATGTTTTTAGTGATCTTTTATAAAAGAGGAGACTGGGGGGGGGGGGGGGGGGGGTTACACAGCCTACACACGTAATTTAAAGGTTATTTTCTTTCTCCATTTTATTTTCTTATATTTAAAGGGGAAACACTAGGAATCTAGGTCTAGAATCAATGGTTGAGTTCGGTTTCATAAATAGAAACTGGTATTTAGGAACTTAGGATCATGTCAATGCTAACATCTGTTTTGGATACTACATTACTTTCACTGCTTGTTATTTTTAAAATGATGTTGTTAAATAGGCCAGAGCATTATCAAAATCTGAATGTACCAAAAGAGAAGTAATAAAAATAAAAGTTATAAGCTAATCTGTAGGCAACAGAAGGTGATATGGGATAAGTAACCCAAGTTTATCAACTCAATGTTCATTTCTTGTTTTTACTTGTGATAATTTTGGGTACTTAATGCACTTAAAAATTTCTGTATATACCATATACACGCGTAGAGATTGGTGCTCTTTTCTCAGTATTTTTCTTAAACACGAGGCTTTTCACACTCACTTTTGTTTTGCCAATTATTTACTTAAAGTTCAGCATTTCTCATTCAACATTGCCAAAACATTTAAACAACAAAGAATGAGATATACATAGAATAAAAGGCAGTTAAGACCCTTTTGTCTTCTTTGATCTGTGTGTTATTGCTAAGAACTATTAGTTTTTGCATCATCAAAAGTGTGTAATGAGCTGACAGTATGTTGCTCTAGTCATAGCATTGACTCTGATTTTGGAGTATTTTAGTCATGTTTCTGGCAGTTCTTGCCACTGAACCTTTTCGTAATTCTAAAACTGTTAATATTTATTAATTCATGTATCCTTACATTTATTTACTTGTATTTAGAAGGTTCAACACAGTTTGTGAGTCTAATTCCGTTTTGGCTTTTGATGAAGTTCTGATTAAATTTAATTTGTTGTTTGGTTTGCTTTGAGTTGGGAGGTGAAATTGTAAACCTAACCAAATTCATGCATTTTCAAAAAATTTACCAAACCAAAGCAATATAATTGCTTTGATTTGGCTTGAGTTTACATTCCTCTAAGCATATCCTATTGGTGTATTTTCTTTCTGGAACAGAATATATCTGACCACAAATTATTTGTAGGTTCTTTATATGTCTCAAAAAATATTCTCTTGATAGCCTTCTTCAATTACTATTACACTTTCCTGCAATTGGATCCTGATGATGTGAGTGAACAGTTGAAATTCCAAGGTGCCTCAAATTTTTATGTTCTGCTCTGATTTAATTACATGTTATCTTCTTCAAATTTTTATTTTTTTCCTTAAATTTTTTTATTGTAGTAATCTTTCCTTTTGGGATTTGAAGACGCTACATAGTTGTGTTGCAATATTTAAATTTCTCATCAGGGAGATTGATATAAAATGTTGCTTTATCAGCCACCTCTTTGATGAGAGTTTAAATAAGCATCAGCATAAGTAATCCTTTATGTGAGAATCTGAGAGAATTTTATTTCCCTTTGTAAATAAAAAACCCTTATTAGTTGAGAAAGGCAGCAAAGTGTTCCTTCCTGCCATTTAGACAGAAACATAAGATTTTCTTTTCTTCACATTTTTTATTTGTATAGCTTTTGGAAACCGTTTTTGTGTTTTCTGAAATCAGATGGATAAAATCTGACCTGGAGGACATGTTTGGATGAACCTTCTTAACACAGTTTTAGAGGTTCATAGGACTTGACTGCTTTTAGAGGATTCGCAGGTACATCAGTTCTCATTCTCGTTGGTTGTGCTACAGACATCGCAAGGAAGGTTCAAGCAAAGATAATATCCCAGAAGTACAAAAACATAGAGTTCTATGACATTGAAAAGTATTAGCTCATAAAAGAAGTGACAGAAAGCACAAACATAAATAGAGATTGAAAGAGGGTTTTACAAATTCTCAAATTGTATTCTGCTCATGATCATGTTGTATTGAAGATTACCAAAGTTTTTCTGCATTTCTTTTAGAGCATGTAATCTTGTACAAACTTATGTTTCACAGTTCCAGTAAGGTACATCCTGATTATGTTTTGTTTAGAGCAATAAAAATGGCAAAGTTATGTCTATTTTATTTAAGTATTTGTTTGGTGAGTAATATATAATTTCGTAGTTGTATGACATTTCTTATTAATTAATTAATATGTTTTCAAGTTATTGAAACTAGCTTTGTTTTATTGTTTTATTTCTTAATTATTTTAAAAATATTGTAGTCTAAATAGATGACACTTTATAAATGTTGTATAAATGAGTCTAAATGTTGTCCGATGTGTACCAAACCACAACATTTTAAGCCAGAAAACGTTGTGGAATCATATCATCTACAACGTTTTTAAGCATCCAAGAATTTATGAAAAACAAATATACAACGTTTTTTTAAAAAAAAAAACGTTGTGTAATGTGTCAAACTATAACATTTTAAAAACGTTGTATAAAGGTGTCAAATAGATGACACCCTTAACCACGACGTTTCTGTAAGACCTTCTACAACGTTTTTTACGCGTTATCTATTTACTGTTTTGTAGTGGTGTTTAGTATAGAGTTCGCATCATTGCATAAATGCAATATTTTGCTATTGAATTGACTAGTAATCAATTCAATCACCCTTTACTGAATCCGGATCATTCAGTTCCATGTTAAGGGCTCGGTGCAGTTTTCTTCTTTTCTTTTGTGGATCGAGGACATTGAACATATAAACATTTTCAGCGTATGTAATGAAATTAGGAGTACAAGTATATGCTCAGAAGCAGAAATTAGAGGGTTATTAGGCAATGGTTAATTTACACGCAATGTTATTTCCAAGGAAGATGGATGAAAGTGAATGATTTTATTCTCCTAGATTCCTTAATATATAGGTCATTTTAGAGCCAAGACAAAGATAGGAAATGATCAGATAAAGATTAACTATAATATAAATTGTCTATATCAGCCTCAGTATTGGAAGAGATTGTTATTTATTGGATAGAAAATAGTGAGAGAACCAAAGTTACATTTAATACTTGGGGTAATATTGGAAACTAAGTAATTAATACTTACTTGAAATTCTCAAACGACTTATATTAAGGAACAAAAATATTTCTCTAAAACGACTTATATTAAGGAATGGAGATAGTATTTGGCTAGCTGAATCCAGCACCTCTAGGGAATGCTGACTATAATGAGGTACACAATGCAGGACTCCTAGTGCAACGTGTAATCTTCATGGAATATTCGGTATCATTCATCTTATACATTAGGTTATGGTTTTTATTATTTCAAAAAAAATCTTATTTTTTTTTAATATTTCCTCTACAAAGGCAAGTCTGGCTGCATTATATACCTAGTGATCACTAGAACATATTGTATATTATGATTCTTTTATATTATGATGAACACTTTTGTTTCTGTAGAACACTTGGATCGGAATCCCTATGTATGGGGCTTATTCCAGTTCACTATTGCATTGAAGATATCGATATCATCAATCTTTCATGGTCGGTCGTATTAAGACTAATTGGCTAGCCAGTGAATTGATGAAACTGATATGAATGGCTGCAAACGATCCGATCTAAACTTTGATGAACTCGAACACTGTTAGTCAAACTCAAACATGTTCGAGTAACATGATCGAACCAACACCCATGTGCGAGTTCATATCGTTAGCTGTTCGTGAACATAATCGAGTTCGCGAGTAGTTCGTGAACATAATTGAACAACATCATGTTTGTGAACATCTAAATGTTCACGAACACAAGCTCGTTCGTGAACAACTCATGAACATATTCGAACGTGATCAAATTCGCGAACATTTATATCAACTCATAAGTCATAAGCTAAAGAGCCAAGAGCCGAAGAGCTGAAGAGCCGAAGAGCAAAGAGCGGAGAGCCAAAGAGTAAAGAGCCGAAGTGCCAAGATACCAAGAATTTAGCAGTGCTAAGAGCCGAATGGCCAAGAAGCCAAGAAGTTGATGTAGGTGAAATTAGAGTAGCAGGTCAAGAGGCCAATCTCAATAACCACTCTACGATTTACCAAGAACACTAAAAGTTGAAAAGATGAAGATGTAGAAAAATTGCATTCTACTATCCAACAAATGTTCAAAGCTGCTAAGTACAAAAAAAATGTCAAGTTGAATTACAGAGCTTAGCAGCACAACAAGGATGATCATTAGTAGCTGCTGAGTATCAGAAGAAGTTAAGCTTCAACGACAAAGTTCAGCAGCACCCAGAAGATGATCTCAGCCAAGCTGCTAAGTACCAGAAGATGAAAGAGCTTAAATGTCATCTTAGCAGCACATCCAACACATCTACAAATAGGAACATGGGTCTGAGTGACCTGGTCTTAATGACCGAATTAGGTCTAAGTGACCCGATTTTAGTGACCGAATTGGGTCTGAGTGACCTGGTCTTAGTGACAGAACTGGGGTCTGAGTGACCGAAATGTCGAGACTCAATAACTCGATATCAAGACTTAGTGACTTGAAGGAATCTTAATGGTTCAGTTGTAAGTGGTCTGAGTGACTCTATCCTTAGTGGATATCCTGCTCGTTGGAGTGAAAGAGTGGTTTAGAAGTTGTTCAGTCTTCGAACCACTTATAACATTTTGTGTCATTTACTTTATGTCATTTATATTTTGTATATTAGATTTCCATAATCTTTTAAGGGGAATTTTTTAAAGAATATTCTATTATATTTAATCAATACTGACTAACTGATTACTTGGTAATGTATATTAAATTAATCAAATATTTTTAAAGATCTATTTAACCCTCCCTCTAGATCTATAGTGTGCTTCCGGGAAATGTATTTATAAATGAATTATAAATATTTATAAATGAATTCATTTATAAATATTTATTATTCATGTATAAATATTTATAAATGCATTCATTTTAAATATTAATAAATAAATTTATTTATAAATGAATGTTTTTATAAATTCATTTAAAATATTTAACAAACAAATTTAAAACATAATATTTAAAATAATCAGTCTTATAAATTGTCATGCTAAGATCTAAATGGCGGCATGAATATATGGTGTTGACAAACATTAATGTATATAAAAAAGAGTTAAAAATCTGAAGACTCTCTCTCTCTCTCTCTCTCTCTCTCTCACACACACATATATATATATATATATATACACACACATTGAAAGCAACTTAATTAGATATTGTAATTTTGGAATATATGTATAATCATTATATATATATGGCTCTATGTAGAACTAAAATCGAGTAATTAATTTCCAAATATATGAAAAAAGTTACATTATCGCCAGAGTGGCGAGCAATATAGAACGTGCGACTGAGGGGCAAATGAGGAGCTTTATCGTAATTTGTCGTGCCACTAGAAGCCATGTTGATGTCTTAGAGTCTCTAGCGACAAAGAAAAATTAATTTCAATTCGAACCATCCAATCTTGAGATTAACGGTGTATATTATGGTTTCTGGAATAGTGCTCGTAGCACCAGTTGCCACGGATGGGATCTTCAACATTTATCAAGCAGTAAACTTTGTATAGGTCCTGTTCCTAGATTGTTATCTTGTGAAACAGCAGAATTAAGTAGCACGCACATTAAATAAGTTTGTGTGCTAATCCTTGACTTGGTTCCTTAGTTTAAGGGATCATTTCTCTTAAGTTTCTACTATAAATAGGTTGATCAGTTAAGCAACGAAATACATACTAAAGTAGCTCAGTAAGAGTAATAGAGAAAGTGAGTATGTAGAGAGAAAATAAACAGCTAGTTTATTTTTCAGTTGCGAGTTTGTATTATCCATATTATTTTCATATATAGAGGATTTTTAAGATCTCTCCTCGTGGTTTTTCGTTGTTGGGTTTTCCACATAAAATTCTTTTGTTACTATTTTACATCTCATGTTGTAGCGTGTGTGTGTTTATCGTAATGTATTTGTGTGAGCTTTATGTCTTAACAATTGGCATCAGATCTTTTGGTTTATGTCATTGCTGTCCAATAAAGTGGTTCAAAAGGAAGTGCCTTAAAGAATGGTGGTTATTTAATTAGTCACCGTTGCAAAAATATGGAGAGACTCCCACATGACTTACATTTATTTGGCCAACTGGTACGAAAAAAAAAATCTCACAGGTCACAATTATGAATATGTCAAGTACGAGTATGAGGTACAATATATATGATGTTGAACCATTTAACGGAAAGTCAAATTTCAGTATTTGATAGAGCACTGTCAAAGATGTATTAGTTCAACAGGGATTGGCGAAGGCACTAGAATGGAATGAGAAGAAATAAGCGACTATTTTAGATGAAAAATGGATGGATCTTGAAGAAAAGCTCATGGTAACAATCAGATTGAATTTGGCGCCACAGATTAAATATCAAGTTTTGAAATAAAACTCTTTGAAGGGCTTATGGAAAAAAATAGAGAAAGTTTACAAGTCGAAGTCTTTGTCAAACCGATTATATTTGAAGAATGAATTATACCGGCTTCGGATGGAAGAAAGTTCAAATTTGACTAATAATATTAATGAGTTTAATAGATTGGTGACCCAGCTGACCAATATCGATATAATACTAGATGAAGAAGATAAGCCTTATTGCTTCTTGTCTCTCTATCAGATTTATACTCAACTTTCCAAACTACTTTCTTTGTAGGGAAAGAAAAGCTTAAAGATGACGATGTAATGTCAGCAGTCTTGGACTAAGATAAGTTCAGGGGCATTGCTTCCAAAAATCAAGAAGACAGTCTTCTTGTATTTTCAGATGGACGCGACAGGGGTCCTAATCGAAATTTTTTTTTTGGTATGGAACGAAGAAGATCTCTGTCGAGATCAGGCAAAAAAGATAAATCTCATGTTGAGTGTTATCATTGCCACGAGAATGGACACCACAAAATAAGTGTTCATTGTACAAAAAGGAGAATAAAAACAAAGGTAAAACACTACAAATGCTACTAATTAATGTTGCTAAGTTAAAGGATGTTTGCAGTGATGGTGTAAGACCCTAACTTTTATTAATAAAGATTTAATTTTCTCAAAATATTTTTTCTGAGTAATAAGGTGTGGATTTGATATAATGTTATAGTTGTGGGTAATATTTACAAATTTTGAAAAATATGCAAGTTGTTATAAAATATTCGATTGGTCGGGGAATATTCATTTTATTAGGGAATATTCATACGACGGCGCAATCATTGGTGGACCCCACAACGATATTATTGTCAGAGTGAGAAAACGACAGAAATAACTTTTTATAAAAATAACGACGAAAGTTTTAGCGTTAACTGTTGAAATACCAGGTGGTAAAAGTATAGTAATACACGTGATTGTATAGTAGCACACGGTATTGATTATTGATGCTTACGTGAGAAGTCACTCAGTTTTATTCAATTATTGCCATAGTAATTGCTGCATAGTATCTCACATTATTTGATTCAATTATTATCACAATATTTTATATTATTAAATCAATAATTCAGACGACAAAGTTATTCATATTATTATTTGTATTATTGATGATGTCTAGAAAGTTCTGTCGAGGAAAGGGGTTTGGTCATCTAATTGCGTGCCAATAGGGAGAAATCCTTATCGGAAAGCTCCCTCTTTCCTGAGAACGATCTTGTTGTTAATATTGCGGGTTATAATAATGATGAATAAATGTTGTTAATATTGAGGGAATTTTTATGATGTATTTGTTATAAATTTTAGCGTATTATTTGGACCCCCACTTACCCATTTTTCAAAATAATAAGTAGAAAGTTATTCAATATTATATATATATATATATAAAGAGGCGGGGCCCACATGTGATGATGACATGGGTGAGGCCCATGTGGGTTGAAAATAAATTGTCAGGAGATGGAGTATTGTATATATATATATATATATATATATTATATTTTATTAAAAGTTTTTATTTTATTAAAATATTTTATTGCATAGTGCTGCAAGTAAAATCAAATTTTTTTTAGAAAATCAGCCGATTCAGTCATCCGTGAAGGTTTCACTGTACGTCCGTGATTTTATTTTCTAAATAGTATCATTCCATTCTCCTATAAGTAGGATACACGGTTTAGAAAGGAAAATCACACCAGAATCTGAAAATTCTTCTTCTATAATATTGAGCGTATTTCTTTAGAGTTTAATGAAGCTTTGAGTGTAGAAAACAATGAAAATTTTCTTCAAGAATATATCCGTTATACCAGTCGAAATTGCTCTCTTTTTGAGGTAAGGAATATTATTTATTTCATATTCGCTTACGATATTATTTTTCGTATTCGTAAGAAATTTTATTTCGTTCAATATTCGCAAGAAATATTATCTTCATTTAATATTCGTAAGGAATATTTTCTTCATTTAATATTCGTAAGAAATATTATTTTCATTCAACAGTCGTAAGGGATGTTATTTTTGTTCAATATTCGTATGAAATAATATTTTCTTCCATACTCTATAGTATGTAAGTAATATTATTTCGTTTCAGATTCTGAATTCTACACTCATTTTGTTAAAATTTTAGCTTCTATACTCCATGAAATTAGTAGAATATCCTTGATATTTGCGCTTCATCCAGTATCTTTTCATGATAATATTATTCTGAGCATTCTTGATAATTTTTGATCTTTTCATGCCAGAGTACTATTCACGGGGTACTAATCACTTGGGTACTATTCACTCGAGGTACTATTCATGACAAAAATTAATTTTTTTTCAGTCCAAATCATTTTTGATACAATATTATTCTTGAATTTTTCTCCACAAAGCAGTATCATGTTGCAATTTGGATATTATTGAATTTTGGATAAATTAAATTGTTAAAGTCTTTAATATTTGTCCTTAATTTCGTTTAATTAAATTCTTATATCATTGTCATCATCCTCATGCCTATATTGTAATGAGAGTTATCTTCGGCCAAGGGTGCAAAGATGGACTGTTGATTGGTATGATTATGACTGAGGATTATTCTAAGATAATCATATTGTAATGTTACAAGTGATGTGGATTATTTATTGTCGAGTCTCAAATGACAGTTGGGTGTATGATCATGACCATGGGTTCTTTACCAAGGGTAAAGATGAATTGTTTTATGGTACGATCACGACATTATCGATGAAAACATCTAATATCCTGGCCCATAGTGCATGGATAATTTGTGGTCGTGGATACTAATACATGGGTAATTCAGTGATGTGGATTATTTATTGTCGAGTCTCGTGATAAAATTGATGATAAACTTTTTAAATCATAGAAGATAGTAGATATCATGCTCTACTTGTGTAAGACCCCAACTTTTTATAAATAAAATCGAATTTCCTCTAATTATTATTCTTGATTAATAAAGTGGTAATTTGATATAATACTTTGGTTATGTGCAAATTTTGCAAAATAAATAAGTGGTTATTAAAATATTCATTTTTTGTTTGGGAATATTCGTTTTGGTCGTAGAATATTCTTGTTGCTTGGGAATATTCGCACGACGACGCACAAGCAGACCATTTTTAGGGCCCCATAACTAAAAAAGCGGATGGATGGAGGAAAATGACAAGTATGTGTTTTTATAAATAACGACGTAGTTGTTACCGTTAACACTGTTGGATTACCTGGTGGTTAAAATACAAGAATACGCGTTGTTGCACAAAGAATATTACCAGATTGCACATTATTTTGAATTATTGGTCCTTACGTAAGAAGGCACTACTCAATAATTGTTACAGTAGTTACTATTCAATATTTTATTTTATTGGTTCAATAATTGCTACGTTGATATTTTATATTATTATTGTTCAATAATTGTCACTGCACAGTATTTCCATTATCAGATCAATAATTCATATTATTTGAATAATATTATTAGATAGTATTATTGGCAATGTCTAGAAAGTTCTGTCAAGGAGAGTTTAGGTCATCTAATTGCGCGCCAGTAAGGAGAAATCCTTATTGGAAAGCCCCCTCTTTCCTAGGAACTGCCTGGTTGTCATTATTGTGATTCTGTAATATTATTTGTGAATAATTAATTATTGATTTATATGATAAGGAAATATTTATTTTATGTGGATATAAATAATGGATTTATTTATGTGGTTAAAAATGAAGAAATTAATGTTGAGATGTTTTATCAGTATTTTGTCGAATTTCGGTGTTCTTAAAGCTTTATTACGTGAGTTATAATTTTAATCCGACCGTTGGATCGCTGTGATTTTTGGATATGTTATACATATATGAGTTGGGTATATGTCCACAAATTTTAAACCGTTGAAAATTAACTCATGATTTGTTATGAATTTTAAAAGGTGCTGAAACGGTGTTTAAAATCATCCATTTGTGGATTTCAGATATTTTCGGTCTGGAATTTGGAAAAACTTTTTTCTGTAAAGTTGTAGATAATTCGATTTCGTGTGGAAGGGACATAAAATTCGTATTTTTCTGATAAAAGGGCTATTTTCTATGAATTATTGAAGTTTCAGAAAATAAAATAATTTTCTATTAAATTTATGGGTAGGACCCACTTTGGTTGGTGTTGAACACATGTGGGCTGCTGAAATTTTTTCAAGATTGGCATGCTAGTTGGCTGGTCTTGGCATGCGTAGGAAAAAGGAAATAAAAAAATAATATTCTATTATTTTAGTCTCCTATGGCGTTCTAGCATTTTCCTATAAATAGACGCTTAGGTTAGAATTGAAAATCACACCAGAAACAAGTTTTCTTTCTCTCTATATTGTCGAGCATATTTTAGTGAGTATTTTGATACTTTGAGAGTTGCTATTTCGTTCAAGTTTCTGTCGGCTTTATATCCGAAATTCAGTTAGAAGTACGGTTATTTTGAGGTAAGGGATGTTATTTCTTTCGTAAATGATATTATTTTCTTCAATATCACTATGCCAAAATATTGGTTGAATTTTTTTATCAAATTTGGAAGTTTTTGTGTCGGGATTACTATTCACGATATCTGACTATTCACGATAATGTATATAACTATTCATTCATTAATATTAAGACTATTCATCGAAAAATAAAATTTTTCCTTTTTGTCCAAAATATCTATTTTGGGTACTATCTTTGATTGTATCCATGTTTTGATCTTTATTTTTAGAATTCTGCTTCATATTTGGTTATTATGTAGTATTATTGAATTTGAATATACTGAAAAACGAATCCCTAATATTTGTCCTTTTGTTTCACTGGATTCGTTTCTTTTAAAATATTTTTCATCATCCTCAGTCCTAAATGATGATATTATCAATATCTTTGGCCCCAGTAGTGCAAAAGATGAATGGTTAATCGATGAATATCTTCGCCCGTAGTAAAAGATGAACAAGTGTTGAGATGAACATGACCGACTGGTGATATAAATGAATATCTTTGGCCTGTAGTGCAAAGATGAATATTGATTGTTGTTACAGGGATAAAATATTGATGATGAACTTTTAAATGTTAGAAGATAGTAGAACTCATTCTCTACGTTACTCTTCTAATGGATTGTTATTTCCGTTGCATTTGTTGATCTAAAACTTGTTGTCTATTATATTCTATCAGATTTTTCCCTGTTGAGGACTTATGATAATTTGTTGTATATTATCTTAGTCATAATATTCTTTACTGGGCTAGTTGAGCTCACATTTTTCCCTGTTGTTCCATTTTTCTTCCCAGGAGGTGAAAATATAGCAGGGACTAGCCGGGGTATGGAGTGATGATTGAATATAGTTGTTTTAGTAGTCCTCACTATTTTGTAAAATAGTATTTCAATAAATGTATTGAGGACTTATTTGGTTGTGGATATTGTCTAGAACACAATATTTGTATTTAAACTCACAGTATGTGTTGTCATATTTTACACGACAATCGTAATAACGAAGTTGTAGTTTTCTTTCTGTACCATGTATTTTGGCGACTTAGAATGGGTGTTGTAAACCTATTTTGGGGGCGTCACAGTTGGTATCAGAGCTTAGGGATATGGTCTCTGGCGGAGATCGGGGAATAAAACTAGGAGGGGAGAGATGAGTAAACCCTTTGCTAGTGTGTCCTACCTAAGCTTATTTGTTGGTCGGTCATAATATAGGGATATTATATGACATGTTAATTTGTTTAATTAACCCTTGTTTTATGGCAGCATTTAAGATGGCAGCTGAGAACGTTAATAATGGAGTGTATGAGACTGTGGAGACACCTTTAGTCACAAACCAGGAGAACGTGCAACAGGAAGGCAATATTCCTCCTGTAAACAACACGACCGAACAAACGATGAATGATGGGATATTTAGAAGCTTTTTGCAGTTCATGCAAAATCAGACGAGGGAGACTCGTGTACAGAATACGGGTGGAAATGATAGCAACGCGCGATTTGTCACAGCCAAGCAGTTCAAAGAGTTGGGACCACCTGAGTTCATTGGAAAGTCGGATCCGATCAAGGCGGAAACGTGGGTCAAGCAAATTACCAAGATATTTGATGTCTTGGGATGCACGGAGGAACAGAAGGTTCCATTCGCCACCTTTATGTTCCTTTTGGTGAGGCAGATGGTGTGGAATCGTGGAAGCGCACTACCAACCGCCGCACTCAAAGATGTCCGGGAAACGTTTCAGAACTTTTCAATGACAAGTACTTTTCTCGAAAGTATTCATTATATAAAAGAGGTAGAGTTTATTAGATCGAACAAAACAACACGACGTGGTGTCCCAAAGACGAAAGCAAAGTTCATGAGTTGTCTGTGTTTGCACCTTATTTGGTAGAAAATGAGGAACGTATGACGAGGATGTTTCTGAGAGGTCTGAAACCCGAAATTCGTCAATACCTTATTTCTCATAAATTTTCTCTATATTCAGATGTTATCAATAGGGCTCAATTATTAGAGCGAGATAATGAGTTTGTGCAACCGAGGGACCACAACCAGGGTCATACCGGTGACAGCAGTCATCGGAGCAATGATAACCAACGAGGAGGGAAAATTACGGACAAAAGCGGTAACCACTCGGGTGGTAATCGTGGTCATAATAATAGAAGAGGTGAGTCAAGTGGAAATTTTAAGAAGAGGAGATTCAACAATGACAGGAAGACATCAGCAGCAGCTTCAGCATCAACTGGTTTTAAGGGAGGAGAACGACTACCGGTCCTATACTATAAATGCGGGAAAGAGGGTCATATCAGCCCAAACTGCCCACAACAATCCAAGGTATGTTATAACTGCAGAAAAGAAGGTCATATAGCTCGGGATTGTTCTGTAGCAAAACCAAGTTCAGCGGGGATGGTGACTCCAAAGGCTGTCCCGGATAAGTCAAAATCAGCGGTTCCTGGAAGAGCGTTTGTCGTGACTGGCCAAAACGCGAGGAACCCTAACGAGGTGATCACGGGTAAGCTCATCATAAACTCTTGCGAAGTTTATACCTTACTAGATACCGGTTCTACCCATTCTTTTACCTCTCCTACTTGTGCCCAACGTTTAAACTTGACTCCAGAGAAAATGGACTTTGACTTATCTGTTGAAACTCCGTTAGGAGAAACTTTCGTCACATCCACTATTTATAAATCTTGTTTGATCCAAGTTGGCACCATCACATTACCTGTTGACCTTATTTCTTTAAAGATACTTGCTTTTGATGTAATTTTAGGGATTGATTGGTTAACCACTCATCATGCCAAAATTGATTATTTCGTAAGGTGTTAGTTTTCATATTGCTAACCAACTCGTTATACTTAATTCAAACAACTAAACCAATAAAATCACCATCGTCATATCAAGCCATAAAGCTATTCGCTTATTAAAAATGGATGTCAAGCTTTCTTAGCCCATGTTATGGATTTGAATAAAGACACGTCGATTTGAATAATATTTCGTTGTTAATGAATTTCCTGACGTATTTCCTGAAGAACTTCCCGGTTTACCCCCAGAACGAGAAGTTAAATTCTTTATTGACCTTGAACCGGGTACAAAACCCATTTCTAAAACCCCATATCGAATGGCTCCTATTGAACTTCAGGAGTTAAAGGTCCAACCACATGTGGAGTTGTTAGACATCGGTTTTATTCGCCCCTAGTACCTCTCCTTGGGGTGCTCCTATGTTATTCGTAAAGAAGAAAGACGGGAGTATGCGACTTTGTATTGACTACCGAGAATTGAACCATGTCACCATTAAGAATAGGTATTCTCTACCTCGCATTGATGACCTGTTTGACCAGTTGCAAGGAGCACAATTCTTTTCAAAGATCGATCTTCGTTTTGGATATCATCACCAAGATTAAAATCGAGGATATTCCAAGACCGCTTTCGTAACTCCCTGCAGACGGCATTATGAATTCTTAGTCATGTCTTTTGGATCGACTAATACTCCCCGCCGCTTTCATGGATATGATGAACCGAGTATTCAAGGAATATTTGGATCAATTTTGTTGTTGTCTTTATTGATGACATCCTCATATATTCCAAAAGCCGGAAGATCATGAGCACCATTTGAAGTCGATACTTGAAAGGCTTCGCAGAAAACAAGTTTTATGCCAAGCTAAAGAAATGCGAAGTTCGCTTCGAGGAAGTAGAATTCCTTGGGCACGTGGTGTCAAAAACATGGAGTATCTATTGATCCAAATAAGATTGAAGCAATACAAAGTTGGGAGCAACCAAGTTTGGTGGATCAAGTACGAAGCTTTCGGGCTTAGTGGTTATTATCGGAGATTCGTGGAAGGATTTTCTCAAATCGCTACTCTGTTAACTCAGTTGACTCGGAAAGATACAAAATTCGTATGGAGCGAGGAATGCGAGATAAGTTTCCAAGAGCTCAATAGGAGACTCATTTTCGCACTGCTCGCAATACCATCCGGTACGGATGGATTTGTTATCTACAAACGATGCTTCGTGCAAAGGGTTAGGATGTGTTCTCATGCAACATGGGAAAGTCATAGTTTATGCCTCGCGACAACTCAAGGAGTATGAGAGGAATTATCCTACTCATGATCTAGAGAGGCAAGCAATTTTTTATGTTGAAAATTTGGAGACACTACTCAGATGGGGAGAAAGTGGAGATCTATATGGATCATAAAAGCCTTAAATATTTTTTTTCACCAAAAAGAACTCAACATGCAAGCAACGACGTTGGGCTTGAGTGCTGAAAGATTACGATCACACTATTCAATACCATCTTCGAAAAGCGAACGTAGAGTCGACGATCGAGTAGTAAGATCATACGCGGCACGAGTGTATTATTGTCAACGCAAAGACCCATTTTATATGACTTTCAAAGGATGGAGATAGAATTAAAGACTCCAAGGACCCACGTGATGATGGCGAATATACGAGTAGAACCGACTTTAATCGATAAAGTTAAAGTTGCTCAAGCTACGGACTTGGGGCTGATGCGTATGAAGAAGAAAGTGCAAGAAGGTGTTATTCTAGAAGCAAGAATCGATGAAGAAGGAATACTTCAATTCAACTCTAGACTTTGCGTTCCTAACGATTCTGACTTGAAGCATAGAATCATGATGGAGGCACACAACACCCTTTCGCAATCCATCCTGGGAGTACCAAAATGTATCATGATATTCGACATACATTCTGGTGGAAAAATATGAAGAGAGAGATCGCGAAGTTTATTTCGAGGTGTTTAACTTGTCAACGTGTAAAGGCAGAACATCAAGTGCCTAAAGGTCCATTGCAACCACTTGAGATTCCGGAATGGAAGTGGGAACACATTACTATGGATTTCGTTACGGGTCTTCCCAATGTTTCTCAAGGAATTGATGCGATTTGGGTTATTGTTGATAGATTAACCAAGTCTGCTCACTTCTTACCTATACGAGAAACTTATTCCCTTGAACGTCTTGCTAGTATGTACGTGAATGAGATTGTGAGGATGCATGGCATGCCAGTATCCATAGTTTTGGATCGTGATCCAAGATTCACTTCACGATTTTGGGTTAGCTTGCAGAAAGCTATGGGCACGAATTTACGATTTAGTTTGGCATACCATCCTCAAACGGACGGACAATCAGAGAGGACTATTCAAACTCTTGAAGATCTATTAAGACTTTGTGTCCTTGATTTCAAAGGGAGTTGGGATAAGTATTTACCATTGGTGGAATTCTCCTACAACAACAGCTTATCAAGCAAGTATTGGTAATGGCTCCATTTGAGGCATCAGATGGAAGAAAATGTCATTTTCCAAAGATCTTTGGGACGAGGTGGGAAAAGAAACGTTGTTAGGACCAGAATTGGTACGCATGACTACAGAAAAGATCCAAATGATTCGACAACATATACAAACGGCTCAGGATCGACAAAAGAGTTATGCAGATCTTCATCGAAAAGACGTGGAATTTGGTATTAGGGATCATGTATTGTTACGTGTTGCTCCATGGAAGGGAGTTACAAGATTCAGGAAGAGAGGAAAGCTCAATCCATGATTTATTGGTCCATTTCAGATTCTTGACCGAGTAGAAAATGTGGCCTATAGACTCGCATTACCTCCAAACATGTCTCGTGTTCATAATATTTTTCACATATCTATGCTTCGTAAATATGTAAAAAACCCGAACCACATTATTGAGTTAGAACCAGACGAGATAGACGAAGATTTAACATACGAGGAGGTACCTGTTAAGATCTTGGATAGAAAAGAGCATGTCCTACGCACCAAGATTATACCACAAGTTAAGGTTTTGTGGAGAAACCAAGCTATTGAGGAAATGAAATGGGAGTTGGAATCAGAAATAAAAATGAGGTATCCTCACCTTTTCGATACACCAGGTACGTACGTCAATTTCGAGGATGAAATTTCATAAGGAGGGGAGGTTGTAAGACCCTAACTTTTTATAAAAAAAATCAAATTTCCTCTAATTATTATTCTTGATTAATAAAGTGGTAAATTGATATAATACTTTGGTTATGTGAAAATTTTGCAAAATAAATAAGTGGTTATTAAAATATTCATTTTTGTCGGGGAATATTCGTTTGGTCGTGGAATATTCTTATTGCTTGGGAATATTCATACGATACAAGTAGCAGCCCATTTGTGGGCCCCATAATGAAAAAATGGTTGGATGAAGGAAAATGACAAGTATGTGTTTTTATAAATAACTATGATTATTGTTATGCTAATAACACGTTGGATTACCGGTGGTTAAAAACGAAGAATACGCATTGTCAGCATAAAGAGCATTTACCAGACGCACAATATTTTGAATAATTTATCCTTACGTAAGAAGGCACTACTCAATAATTATTACAGTAGTTATTGTTTAATATTTTATTTTATTGGTTCAATAATTGCTGCGTTGATATTTTATATTATTGTTGTTCAATAATTGTCACTGCACAGTATTTCCATTATCGATCAATAATTCATATTATTTGAATAATATTATTAGATAGCATTATTGGCAATGTCTAGAAAGTTCTGTCAAGGAGAGTTTAGGTCATCTAATTGCGCGCCAGTAAGGAGAAATCCTTATTAGAAAGCCCCCTCTTTCCTAGGAACTGTCTGGTTGTCATTATTGTGATTCTATAATATTATTTGTGAATAATTAATTATTGATTTATATGATAAGGAAATATTTATTTTATGTGGATATAAATAATGGATTTATTTATGTGGTTAAAAATGAAGAAATTAATGTTGAGGTGTTTTATCAGTATTTTGTCGAATTTCGGTGTTCTTAAAGCTTTATTACGTGAGTTATAATTTTAATCTGACCGTTGGATCGCTGTGATTTTTGGATATGTTATACATATGTGATTTGGGTATATGTCCACAAATTTTGAACCGTTGAAAATTAACGCATGATTTGTTATGAATTTTAAAAGGTGTTGAAACGGTGTTTAAAATCCTCCGTTTGTGGATTTCGGATATTTTTGGTCTGGAATTTGGAAAAACTTTCTTCTGCAAAGTTGTAGAGAATTCGATTTCGTGTGGAATGGAGATAAATTCGTATTTTTCTGATAAAAGGGCTATTTTCTATGAATTGTTGAAGTTTCAAAAAATAAAATGATTTTTTATTAAATTTATGGGTGGGACCCACTTTGGTTGGTGTTGAACACATGTGGGCTGCTGAAATTTTTTCAAGATTGGAATGCTAGTTGGCTGGTCTTGGCATGCGTAGAAAAAAGGAAATAAAAAAATAATATTCTATTATTTTAGTCTCCTATGACGTTCTAGCATTTTCCTATAAATAGACGCTTAGGTTAGAATTGAAAATCACACCAGAAACAAGTTTTCTTTCTCTCTATATTGTCGAGCATATTTTAGTGAGTATTTTGATACTTTGAGAGTTGCTATTTCGTTCAAGTTTCTGTCGGCTTTATATCCGAAATTCAGTTAGAAGTACGGTTATTTTGAGGTAAGGGATGTTATTTCTTTCGCAAATGATATTATTTTCTTCAATATCACTATGCCAAAATATTGGTTGAATTTTTTTTTATCAAATTTGGAACTTTTTGTGTCGGGGTTACTATTCACGATATAACTGATTATTCACTTAATACGGCACTATTCAATAGAAAAATAAATTTTTTTTTTTATCCAAAATATCTATTATGGGTACTATCTTTGATTGTATCCATGTTTTGGTCTTTATTTTTAGAATTCTGCTTCATATTTGGTTATTATGGAGTATTATTGAATTTGGATATACTGAAATACGAATCCCTAATATTTGTCCTTTTGTTTCACTGGATTCGTTTCTTTTAAAATATTTTTCATCATCCTCAGTCCTAAATGATGATACTACTGAATATCTTTGGCCTGTAGTGCAAAGATGAATGATTAACTGATGAATATCTTTGGCCCGTAGTGCAAAGATGAACAGGTGTTGAGATGAACATGACCGACTGATGATATAAATGAATATCTTTGGCCTATAGTACAAAGATGAATATTGATTGTTGTTACAGGGATAAAATATTGATGATGGACTTTTAAATGTTAGAAGATAGTAGAACTCATTCTCTACGTTACTCTTCTAATGGATTGTTGTTTCGCTGCATTTGTTGATCTAAAACATGTTGTCTATTATATTCTATCAGATTTTTCCCTGTTGAGGACTAATGATAATTTGTTGTATATTATCTTAGTTATAATATTCTTTACTGGGCTAGTTGAGCTCACTCTTTTCCTTGTTGTTCCATTTTTCTTCCCAGGAGGTGAGAATATAGCAGGGACTAACCGGGGTATGGAGTGATGATTGAAGATAGTTGTTTTAGTAGTCCTCATTATTTTGTAAAATAGTATTTCAATAAATGTATTGAGGACTTATTTGGTTGTGGATATTGTCTAGAAGATAATATTTGTATTTAAACTCACAGTATGTGTTGTCGTATTTTACACGACAATTGTAATAATGAAGTTGTAGTTTTCTTTCTATACCATATATTTTGGCGACTCAGAATAGGTGTTGTAAACCTATTTTGGGGGTGTCACAACTTGACTCTTCTAATGGATTGCTTATTTCGCTGCAGTGGTTGATCTAAAACTTGTTGTCTAATGTATTCTATCAGTTGTTATACTGTTGAAGGCTAAGGATAATTTATTCTGTATTATCTTAGTCATAATATTTCTTACTGGGCTAGTTGAGCTCGCCCTTTTCTTTCAGTGTTCACTTCAGGAAATGAGAATATAACTGGACTAGTCGGGGAATGTATTGACGGTCCAGATTGTTGTTTTAGTAGTTCTCACTATACTGTGAAATAGTGTGATAATAATTGTAATGAGATTGAATTTGAGTTTGGATATTGTCTAGGAGACAATATTTGTATTAAAACTCACAGCTTATGTTTTTGTCAGATCTCGCACGACACTTAACGAACAGATAAGTTAAGTTTATATTTGAATTATGTACCGTGTATTTGGCGACTCATAATGGGTGATGTATACCTATTTTGGGGGCGTCACAGTTGGTATCAAAGCTTAGGGATATGATCCCTGGCTGAGATGTGAGGCTAGAACTAGGAGGGGAGAGACAGGTAATTCCTTCGCTAGTATGACCTACCTAAGCTTATTTGTTATTTAATTGGTCGGTCAGAGTATAGGGATAATATATGGCATGTCAATTAACCCTTGTTTTGTGACAGTAAAATGGCATCTGAAAATGTTGAGATAAGCAATGGAGCACATGAGACCGTTGAGTCACCGTTGATCAATAACCAGGATAATGTGCATCAGGAAGGCAATAATCCTCTTGTAAACAACAACACCGACCAAATGACGAACGATTGTATGTTTAGAAACTTTTTAGAATTCATGCAAAACCAAACGAGAGAGACTCCTGTTCAAAATGCAAGTGGAAATAATGGCAACCCACGGTTGATCACCACTAAGCAATTCAAGGAGCTGGGACCACCGGAAGTTTTGGGAAAGCCAGAACCACTTAAGGCAGAGACGTGGATTAAGCAGATCACCAAGATATTTAATGTCTTGGAATGCTCAAAGGAGCAAAAGGTTCCCTTCGCCACCTTCATGTTGCGAGGAGAGGCAGATCATTGGTGGGAATCTGTAAAGCGTACTCAGCCTGCTGCACTGAAGATGCCTTAGGAGAAGTTCCAAGAATTTTTCAACGACAAGTACTTTCCTGAAAGTATTCGTCACATGAAAGAGGTAGAATTCATCAAGCTAGAGAAAAACAATATTGAGACGCCCCCAAAATTAGGTATACGTCACCCATTTTGAGTCGCCAAATACATGGTACAAAATACAAATACAAACTTAATTATACAAATATCGTGTAACATACGACAATACATAAACTGAGAGTTCTAATAGGAATATTGTCATCTAGACAATATCCATACTCAAGGAGTCCTCATTACATTTATTGTCACACTATTTGACAGAATAGTGAGGACTACTAATGCTATCTTCTGGACCATCACTCCTTTTTCCCGACTCGTCCCAGCTATATTCTCATTTCCTGAAGAGAACATTGAAAGAAAGGGTGAGCTCAACTAGCCCAGTAAGAAATATTATGACTAAGATAATGCAGAATAAATTATCAATAGTCTTCAACAATGTTAAACTGATAAAATATAATAGACATCAAGTTTAACTGCAGCGGATCAAGCAATTCATCAGAAGAGTCAAGTAGAGAATAAAACCTACTATCTTCTATGATTTAAAAATGTTTTCATCAACTTTTATCGCTAAGACTCAGCTTAATAAATAAACCACATCATCGAATCATCCTTGCACTACGGGCCAAGGATATTTATTAAATCATCAACGGTCATGACTATACCGAATAATCCCTGATCATAATCATATCAAAAACTGTCCATCAATGTATTACAGGCCACTGAGGACTTCTAGCACATCAATTATAATATCACAGTTCACGATTATACCAAATGATCCATGAAAAGATACTGGATGAAGCGCAAATATCAAGGATATTCCACTAATTTCATGGAGTATAGAAGTCAAAACTCTAACCAACTGAGTATAATAAAGAATATATGAAACTGCAAATGGATTTTCACCGCCATGCAGTAATCCATGTATACAGATCATTTCCACAATTTAATAAGGAATGAATACAAAGGATCATTCACCATGCATGTGGTAATCCACATAGACAGGTTATTCCAACAAAATAATAAAGAATGGAATAACAAAAGACATCACCATGCATGCGATAGAGACCAAGATGCATAAAGTTATTCTCAACAGAATAATAAATGCGGAATAATAAATATGGAACCAGGTCAGGTGAAATTCACACCGACAGGATATTCTCGACAAAATAATAAATGCGGAATAATAAAAGAAGATCACCAAGTATTGGGTAAACCGCATATACAGGTCATTCCACCAAGTATAGGGTAAACCGCGCATACAGGTTATTCCAACAGAATAATAAAGAATTGAATAACAAAAGAAGATCACCATGTATAGGGTATGCCACGTATACAGGTTATTCCAACAGAATAAATAGGAATGGAATAACATAAGGATTTCACCAAGTATAGGTATTGTCGCAGATACAAAGTTATGTATAGGGTATGCCACTTTTACAGGTTATTCCAACAGAATAATAAAGAATGGAATAATAGAAGTTCTCTTCATGAATAAGAAAGAATAACACCCCTTACCGTAAAAGAAGAATATTCCGACTGATAGGATGAGAATTTTCTTAAAGAAAACTTATACTATGTTCTTCGCCCAAAGTTTCTTAAAACTCTTAAGGAAATACACTCAAGATTATAGAAGGAGAATTCTTTGAACTTCTGGTGTGATTTCAATTCTAACTAAGCTTCCTATTTATAGGAAAATGGACTGCATAGTAACCAATCCATAAACTGTCCAGATTGATTTACTTTAATTTGACGGTCCATAATTAAAGCAAAATCTTTTAAATAAAATATAATATATTCTAATTATTGCATAATAAAACAAACAACTTTATAAAATTATTTTGTTTTATATAAAAAGATTTTACTATGCAAAACACTACGCAACACTATGCATAATAAAATATAATATATTCTATTTATAGAATAACTTTAATAAAGTATTCGCTTTATATAAAAAGATGTTTCATTTTATTACGATAGATATAAAGAGAACTTCTCCACCGGTAGTGGTGTTTCAAGCGCTTCCACTAGCCGCTTGACATCAAGACACCGATAATGTGGAATCGAACTCTTAATAGATGTATATCGCAACACCGATTGCGCCATAAGTACAAAGATTAGAGTAAAGAGTCACTATTTAAAGAAAGGGATCATTTAAAAAGTCAATCAGGAGGCGGAGGATCGCTAACCCGACTGTTAATCTGCTATTAAGCTTAATCAGGAAGTCGCTAATCGCACTGCCTTTGTCTTGAAAGAGGAACTCCCAATTACAAATCACATATATACCTATTCCACTTTCCGCAATAAAGACTCTATGAATCGACAGCATACGGGGCTTTTACCATAGTAGCTACTCACTCATAACTCCCTCTAACGCAGGAAGTCATCCCAAAACGTAAACTATAGTCGCTAACTTCACAAGACACTTGTTAGACGGTTTACAAAGCACCGTGCTTTCTCGAAAGATTCATTCATGCAGCAAGTTCTGAACCGAGCTCACCGCCTTCATTAAGGAAAGGTAATCCGGTTGTTTTCAAGCTCTTCCCGTGTCGATGAAGGGCTATTCCTTACTACGCGCTAACTAGAAAAGGAGGAAATGAAAGAGAGTGAGGGCTTGATGAACACCACCCGTTAGTGATTGGGCACACGCCTTTCCTTTACTGCGTAGAATCCGCTTCTTCCCAAGCGATTCCATTATCGATGGACACATCAAGTTGGCAATCACCTCGGCCGCTTTCAAAGCTACACTTGCTTCCTTCCTTCATAAGCTAATAAGAGATTCTATTATTCTACATCGTAATATGATCAGTATTGCTTTCTTTCTTCTCCTAGTTACTTCTCCACTTCAAGGGATGAAACCTTACATTCATGATCAACGATTCGATTATAGATTCGTGGAGAATGCCGCTTTCAAAAGAAAAGAAAATCAACCCTACCGACAAAAATGTAGTATCATAGTATCGTCCGCTAGTCCCTGCTCCCAATCGAAATGCGATGACTAAGTGGATGTCGAGTCTCAATTCCTTTTAATTAGGCTCTATATCAAATTTTTTTGAAAATGATCGAATCAATTCAAAATAAATGTCCGATAGCAAGTCGATGACGGTTAATTCAATAAGAAACGGAGTTAAGACGCGATTTCATTGGTACCATCCAACCGAATCCAATTCAATTGTTTACTTAATTCAATGAGTGAATTTTCAAGTTCAACCAACCCATTTTCAAAATCTCAAGTATAAGAATTTTGAGAAAGTCTTTCATTTGTCTATCATTATATCATCATCACTTACTTTGAAAAAATTTCAAATATCACCCTTAACTTTAAACTTTTATCAATTTAACTATTCACCAAAATAGAAAAATTGAACACTTTTATTTCATAAAATTCGGGGTCTCACAATCTCCCCTCCTTATGAAATTTTGCCCTCGAAATTTACATACGTACCTGGTATGACGAAGAGGTGAGGATATCTTGAATACATTTATCGTTGAAAACATTAAATTCATCTTTGCAATACGGCCAAAGATATTTATTAACAATTCATTTTTGCACTACATGCTAACTGTATAACCAATAATCAATAGTTCATCTTTGCACTACAGGCCAAAGATATACAACTGTAAAATCAATAATGCTGAGACTCAGCTTAATAGTATCACGACCACGAATTATCCATGCACTATTGGCCAAGGATATTCGTGTTTTCAATTACGGTCATGATTATACCGAATAATCCTTGGTCATAATCATACCAAGTCCATCAATGCACTACGGCCAAAGATGACTTTTACCACATTCATGAATTAATATTTCATTGCTGAGACTCAACTCAATAATTAATCCACATCGTCGAATCATCCTTGCACTACTGTGCCAAGGATATTCTTTAATATCACGACCACGAATTATCCATGCCTTACGTGCCAAAGATAATCGTGTTTTCAATTACTACCATGATTATACCGAACAATCCTCGGTCATAATCATACCAAGTCCATCTATGCACGTAGTTTCACGTATGACTTTCAACACATCCATGAATTAATATTTCATTCACGAGACTCATTTCAATAATTAATCAACATCGTCGAATCAACCCCGCACTATGTGCCAATGATATTCTTTAGTATCACGACCACGAATTATCCATCCATGCACCACGTGTCAAAGATAATCGTGTTTTCAATTACTGGCCATGATTATACCAACAATCCTCGGTCATAATCATACCAAGTCCATCTATGCACGTAAGCCACGTATGACTTTCAACACAATATAAGCAATGATGATCATGACAATGATATAAAGAATCAATCAAATGAGATAAAGGATAAATATTAAACATTTATAATATAATTTATCCAGGTTCAAGAATATCCCAATGTTATCAATCACTTAATAATCTCATAATCTAATATCATTAATATTATAACAATATTTCAATCACTTCTTAAACTTATAAACAATTTATTTCAGTTGTTTACACTTTACCAAATAATGCATTTAATCATTCAAACATGTCATACTCATAAGATTTCATCACCAATGATCAAATTCTTTATCAACAATCTACATATACCTTATATAGGATTTCCAAGCCATAAAATCCTATCTTTCAACTTTGTTACTTCACATAACACATTTAACTCATATGTTCGTAACTAAACTATTTTAATGAAAAATACCAAATCAGTCCCAAAAATATTTCTTTTATGAGATTTAGCATAATATAGTCCCATAATGAACGTATATTTTTCTCGGAATTTTTAAAATTCATTTACTATTTTTCAAAAATCAATTTCTAATTAATTCCTTAAGAAATTAGCTACCTCAAGGTTAACTCCAAAAATTCCCAAATCTTGGCAGAATCTTACCCATGCTAACGTGAGCTTCCAGTTTAAATTTCATGGTCATCGGAGTTATAGAACTCCGGTTATAGCGTTTTTCGTCGGAAAAACTTAAATATTAAAATAGTCATAACTTGCTCATTTTAAGTCAGAATGAGCTCATTTTTGGACACGATGTTCTTTATACCATATATTTTCATGTCCCAAAAGGCCTGAATTTTTTTCACTAATTAAGTGGCCAAAACAGCCCTTACAAAAAATGTAGCAGCAGCTTTTTGGACATTTTGAAGTTTTGACTCCTTTGCTAAAATCAGTCCACACGAAAATCTACAACATTTTTTTCAGTGATTCCAATTGGATTGGATAGGTAACTCATAGATCTAACTCTAGGACTTGACCACACTCAAAAATTCAAAATATAATAGGAGATATGCTCAATAGAATTTCATGTTACGTTTTTACCAAAATCTGATTTTTCAACCCTTTGTGATTTCTAAGAAACTTTCATGTTTTCACATAATAAACAACATAACTCATCATAACACTTACTAATACCATGTATACCCATGATTTTCATTAGTCCAATGCTTTTATTATGACTTTCATCATAATCCACGTAAACAGATCCTTTTAGTTGAAGAAATATTTGAGGGTTTTAGAAATGGGTTTTGTACCGGGGTCAATACAAAATTCGATTTCATGCTCTAGGGGTAGTTTAAGAAGTTTTCAAGAATACGTTAGGAAATTTATTAACAATAAAAATATCATTCAAAACTGTGACTCTCATCCAAGACTTAGATAGCACATGAAAGAGAAGGTTTCTCCTAACGGAGTTTCAACCGATAGGTCAAAGTCTAACTTCTCTAAAGTCAAATTTAAACGTTGAACGCAAGCAAGAGAGATAAAAGAATGGGTAGAACCGATGTCTAATAAGGTATAGACTTCACAAGAATTTATAATTAACTAACCCGTGCTAACTTCGTTCGGTTTACTCGCTTTTTGAGAAGTCATGAAAAACGCTCTTCTTAAAACCAACGACTTTGTTTTTTTTCGTATCCGCCTTTGGTGTCACCATCCCAGCTGGACTTGACTTTGGTGCACGACAAAATCGGCCTAAATGACCTTCTCTTCTTGCAATTTCCACTTCTATTATCTTTACCAAGATTACCACCGAAGTGGTTACCATTCTTGGCATGATAATTTCCCCCACGATGGTTATCATTGTTCCGATAGCCGTTGCCACCAGTATGATTATTATCGTGTTGTTGGTCGTTACCTTTTGCTTGAGCTGAATCAACACTCTCATGTGCTTCATTGCTTATCTCAACATTTTCAGATGTCATTCTTAAACACTATCACAAAACAAGGGTTAATTAACATATCACATTTTATCCCTATACTCTGACCGACCAATTAAATACCAAATAAACTTAGGTAGGTCATACTAGCGAAGGAATTCCCCGTCTCTCCCCTCCTAGTTCTTGTTAGGTTTGTAATATTCAAGAACGCAATCAAATTGCAAAAATTAAGCGGAAGCGAGATAAATCAGAGTTTAAAAAAAAAATTACAAACCATATACCCGGATCACCCTTTATGCACAATTATTAATTAAACGAAAAGATATGAAGAACAAACATACCCTTGAAGATCCGAAGCTTCCTCAGTACAAGTTCACCTCCAATCCTTTTCAGATTCAACTGAATCCACCGGGTTTGGTTCCTTCCTTTGATCAACGTTAGCCACCCAAGTGTTTGGCTCTCAGAGGTGATCCACCAACGAAGAAAAGGAATTCAAGAAGATGGGTATTCGCTCAACCCTAGTTTTCTATCTCCATAGAAAAATGCATACTCTCCCAACTATTGGAATTATTACGTAGTTCAGAAAAGTCAACTACCCCTCACCCATAATAAGACTCCTCTTATTTATAGATGTGGGCAACCCACCTTAACAATTAAGGAATTGGGTTTTAATTAATTAAATTCTTTTAATTAATTAAGCTCCCTAATCTTATTAGGGATAATTAATTAAACTCCTTTAACTAATTTTTCTTCCTAATCCAATTATGAATAAATGAGAGTACTTATATTAAATTAATTCCTAAACTCTTTTAGAAATTAAAATAATAATAATTGTAATAATATTAATAAGACTCCTCTTATTAATTTATATTTAATATTTCTAAAATATTAAATAATAAATATTAAGCTATTTAATTTATTCTATCACCATAGATTAAATTAAATATACATAACATATTATTACGATTATGCCATTAACTTCTTAAATAATTATTCTTCTTTTTATGGTGTGACCCTTTAGGTTCTCCATATTAAACCTAGGTTGTGAATAAATCAATTAGAACAATTTAATCTTATTTAAATAAATAAATTAAACAATTAATTTATTTAAATAAATAATATTTATTCTACAATAGGATAAGCCTCTCCCAGCGATCAACGACTTTCCGGATAATATATGTGAGACCCAGATTTTATCAATAAAGATTTAAATTTTGTTGAAATAATTTTTTAATATTATGGTGTGAATTTAAGATAATATTATAGTTGTGGGTAGTATTTATAAATTTTTAAAAAAGTATGCAAGTGGTTATATTATATTCGATTGGTGGGGAATATTAGGTTTAGCGGGGGAATATTCGTATAACTACTCAATCATTAGTGGACCCCATAATGTAATTATTGCCGGATCGAGAAAACGACAAAAAATATTTTATTGAAATAACGGCGGAAGTTTTACCGTGGTTCTTGTTGAACTACTCGGTAGTAAAAGTACAAAGAATACGTGTGGTTGCATAAGTAGCACATTACGGTATTGATTATTGATGCTTATGTGAGAAGTCACTCGGTTTGATTCCATTATTATCACGATTAATAATATGAATTATTATAGCGATAATGACGTTTTGTTTTATTCAGTATTATTAACGTAATAAAATGTAAACATCTTTTTATATAAAATAGAATACTTTATTAAAGTTATTCTATAAATAGAATATATTATATTTTATTATGCATAGTGTTGCATAGTGTTTTGTGATAGTGTTTTGCATAGTATTGCATAGTGTTTGCATAGTAAAATATTTTTATATAAATAGAATATATTATATTTTATTTAAAAGATTTTTCTTTAAATATGGACCGTCGATTAAAGTAAATCAATCTGGACCGTTTCATGGATTAATTCTTATACATTCCATTTTCCTATAAATGAAGCTCATTCCTTCATTATTTTCTTACGAATTCATTGAAACTCTAGAGAGAGAAATTATAGAGAGAGTTTATAGAGAGAAAATTATAGAAAGAAGAAGAGTATTCGCTACTTCACTACTTTACTTCTATATTCGTTTTTTTACTACGGTAAGGGTGTTATTCTTTCTTCTTGAAGAGAACTTCATTATTCCATTCACTATTATTATTGGAATAACCCGTAAAAGTGGTATACCATATACATAACTTTTGTACGCTGTAGATACCCTATACTTGGTGAAATCCTTATGTTATTCCATTGCTTATTATTACATTGGAATAACTCAGATACGCTGATTTACCCTATACTTGGTGACATTCTTCTATTATTTACATTTGGAACATCACATGCGTGTGTTTTACAGGACTGGTTAAAATCTTTATTATTCTCGTTGGAACATCACATGCTCATGTGTTTTACACCCTTTGGTTAAAATCTTTATCATTCTCGTTGGAATATCCTATCTCGTGTGTTTTACAGGATCCGGTTCCATCTTTATTATTCATTGGAACATCCGCTTGGTGTGAATTTCACCGACCGGTTCCGTTATTATTATTCTGTTGAATAACTTTGTCTATCGCAAGTACCGCATGCATGGTGATTTCTTTTGTTATTCCATTCTTTATTATACCCGGTTGGTTAAAACTTTGACTTCTATACTCCATGAAATTAGTAGAATATCCTTGATATTTGCGTTTCATCCAAAGATCTTTTCATGGAAATATTCTTCCGATCATTCTTGAATTTAACTCTACTAAACAAAGATCATGTTGATAATTTGGACGTTAATAATTCATGGATTAAATAATTCTTGAACTTGTTTTATTGAATTATTATGTCATTGTCATCATCCTCATGTTATATTATGTTATCTTTGGCTTACGTGCATATATGAACTTAGTATGATTATGACTAGGGATCATTCTAAGATAATCATGACTTGATATAAATGATGTGACAAAAGTCCTCGATGTATTCTGTAATGCGATGATGGATAGTTTTTGGTATGATTATGACCGTGGGTGATTCGGTATATAGTCATGACCATTGATAATTTGATGAAAATCCTCGACCGTGGTACGGGGATGATTAGATGTGGTGGTTTATTTATTGTTTTGAGTCTCAAATGATAAAAATTGATGAAAACTTTTAAAACCTAAAAGATAGTAGACTTTATTCTCTACTTGACTCTTTTAATGGGTTGCTTATTCCACCGCAGATTAAACTGGTTGTCTATTGTATTTTATCGGTTTAACACTTTATTTGAAGGCTAATGATAATTTATTCTCGCATTATCTTAGTCATAATATTTCATGGGCTAGTTGAGCTCACCCTTTCTTTCACCGTTCTCTTGGAAATGAGAACATAGTTGGACGACAGTCGGGAACGTAAGTAATGGTCCGAGAGGATAGCATTAGTAGTCCTCACTATTACGTGAAATAGTGTGATAATAGTCGTAATGAGGACTCCTTTTGAGTTTGTATAATATCTAGTAGACAAAATTTGTATTCAAACTCACATTTATTTATGTCGATTGTACACGACAGTTATATTAGTAAGTTGTATTTGAATTTATGTACCATGTAAGTGGCGACCCAAGATGGGTGACGTATACTTAATTTTGGGGGCGTCACAGTTGGTATCAGAGCTTAGGGATATGATCCCTGGCTAAGATGTGAGAATAGTACTAGGAGGGGAGAGACGGGGAATTCCTTCGCTAGTATGACCTACCTAAGTTTATTTGGTATTTGATTGGTCGGTCAGAGTATAGTGATAATATGTTGCATGTTAATTAACCCTTGTTTTGTGACAGTGTTTGTATTTAGATGTTGTGAATAGGGCTCGGTTATTGGAGGAGCGATAATGAGTCACTCAACCAAAAGGTAACGACCAACAACACACGATAATAATCATACCGTGCCAGAATTACCATCTCGAACAATGATGACCATCGTGGGAGAAATTATCATGCCAAGAATGGTAACCACTTCGGTGGTAATCATGGCCAAGATAATAGAAGTGGAAATTTCAAGAAGAGAAGGTCATTTAGCTCGATTTTGTCGTGCACCAAAGTCAAGTCCAGCTGGGACGGTGGCACCAAAGGCGGATACGGATAAAACAAAGTCGGTGGTTTCAGGAAGAGCGTTTTTCGTGACTTCTCAAAAAGTGGGTAACCCGAACGAAGTTAGCACGGGTTAGTTAATTATAAATTCTTGCTGAAGTCTATACCTTATTAGATACCCGAGGGTTCTACCCATTCTTTTATCTCTTTTGCTTATGCGTTCAACGCTAAATTTGACTCAGGAGAAATTAGACTTTGATTTATCTATTGAAACTTCATTGGGAGAAACCTTCGTTACCTCCACTGTTTATTAATCTTGTTGTTTCAAATAAACACTTTCACGTTACCTGTCGATCTTATCTCTTTGAAAATACTTGCCTTTGAGGTAATTTTTGAAAACGATTGATTAACTACTCATTATTCTTTTTGTAAGGTTGTTAGCTTTCATATTCCTAACCAACCTGTTATACGAATTCAAAGTAACCAAATCCTAAAGTTAATCACTGTTATATCAAGTCATAAGTAAAGAGCCCCGATCCTTTCGTTGTTGACTTCCTTGTGTGGAATGCAAAAGCCGGACTTTCTTCAGAGGCGTACGCCATGATGAAGATGGCAAGTTTATAGGTATCATTGTGAGGTGCTATTTAGGTTAAGGGATAGAAGTCACGAGTCAGTATCAATGTGACATACTATCCAAGTCTTGGATGAGAGTCACAGATTTTGAATGATATTTCTATTATTAATAAATTTTCGGCGTATTCTTGAAGACTTCTTAGCCTACTTAGAGCGTGAAATTGAATTTTGTATTGACCCCAAAGATAAAAACCCATTTCTTAAACCCTCAAATATTTCTTCAACTAAATGAGCAGATTTACGTGGTTTATGATGAAAGTCATAATAAAAGCATTGGAATAATGAAAATCATGGGTATATGAAGTATTAGTAAGTTTTATGATGAGTTATGTTGGTTGGTATGTGAAAACATGAAAGTTTCTTAGAAATCACAAAGAGTTGAAAATCGATTTGGTGAAAACGTAACATGAAATTCAATTGACCATATCTCCTATTATATTTTGAATTTTTGAGTATGGTCAAGTTCTAGAGTTAGATCTATGAGTTACCTAACTAATCCAAGTGGAATTACTGGAAAAGGTGTTGTAGATTTTTTGTGTGGACTGATTTTGTAAATGAGGCCAAAGCTGTAAATTTCGAAAATGCTACTGCCCAGAAACTTTAAGGGACTGTTTCGGCCACTTAAATTATGAGAAAAATTCTGGCCTTTTGGGACATGAAAGTATATGGTATAAAGTACCTCTTGTCCAAAAATGAGCTCATTTCGACTTAAAATGAGCAAGTTATAACTATTTCAATATTTAGGTTTTTCCGAATGAAAAAACGCTATAACCAGAGTTCTATAACTCCGATGACCATGAAATTTAAACTAGAAGCTCACGTTAACATATGTAAGGTCCCGCCAAGATTTGGGAATTTTTGGAGTTAAACTTGAGGTAGCTAATTTCTTAAGGAATTAATTAGAAATTGATTTTTAAAAAATAGTAAATGAATTTTAAAATTCGAGAAAATATATTTTCATTATGGGACTATATTATGCTAAATCCCAGAAAAGAAATATTTTTGGGACTGATTTGGTATTTTTCATGAAAATAGTTTAGTTACTGAACATATGAGTTAAATATGTTATGTGAAGTAACAAAGTTGAAAATAGGATTTTATGGCTATAGAATCCTATATATAGTATATATATATATTTTTTGATGAGGGATTTGATAATTGGTAATGATATTTTATGAGTATGGCATTTTGAATGATTAAATGCATTATATGGTAAAGCGTAAACAATTGAGAAAAATTGTTTATAAATTTAAGAAGTGATTAAAATATTGTTATAATATTAATGTTATTAGATTATGAGATTATTAAGTGATTGATAACATGGGGATATTCTTGAATCTCGGATAAATTATATTATAAATGTTTAATATTTATCCTTTATCTCATTTGATTGATTCGTTATATCATTATCCTCGTGTTTATATTATGTTGAAAGTCATCTCGTGGCTTTGTAGTGCATAGATGGACTTGGTATGATTATGACCACGGATTATTGGTATAATCATAACCAGTAATTAAAAACACAATTATCTTTGGCCGTAGTGCATGGATAATTTGTGGTCGTGATACTAATGAATACACAATTATCTTTGGCCGTAGTGCATGGATAATTTGTGGTCGTGATACTAATGAATACACAATTATCTTTGGTAGTAGTGCATGGATAATTTGTGGTCGTGATATCTTAATGAATACACAATTATCTTTCGTAGTAGTGCATGGATAATTTGTGGTCGTGATCTTAATGAATACACAATTATCTTTGGTAGTAGTGCATGGATAATTTGTGGTCGTGATATCTTAATGAATACACAATTATCTTTTGGTAGTAGTGCATGGATAATTGTGGTCGTGATACTAATGAATACACAATTATCTTTGGCAGTAGTGCATGGATAATTTGTGGTCGTGATACTTAATGAATACACGATTATCGTGGTCAGTAGTGCATGGATAATTAAGTGGTCGGATATCTAATGAATATCCTTGGCACGTAGTGCGGGGATGATTCGATGATATGGATTAATTATTGAAATTTGAGTCTCAAAGAATGAAATATTAATTCATGGATGTGGTAAAAGTCATCTTCGTCAGTAGTGCATTGATAGACTTGGTATGATTATGACCAAGGATTATTCGGTATAATCACGATCAGTAATTGACAACACAAATATCCTTGGCAAGAGTGCATGGATAATTCGTGGTCGTGATACTATTATGGTCGAGTCTCAAAGATTATTGGTTTCTGAGTTGTATATCTTTGGCACAGTAGTGCAAAAGATGAATTGTTAATGAATATCTTTGGCGGATTACAAAGATGAATTAAATGTTTTCAATGATAAAGGTATTCAAGGTATTCTCATCTCTTTATCATATCAGGTACGTACCCTAATTTTGAGGGCGAAATTCCATAAGGAGGGGAGATTGTGAGACCCCAGATTTTATCAATAAAGATTTAAATTTTGTTGAAATAATTTTTTAATATTATGGTGTGAATTTAAGATAATATTATAGTTGTGGGTAGTATTTATAAATTTTGCAAAGTATGCAGTGGTTATATTATATTCGATTGGTGGGAATATTCGGTTTAGCGGGGAATATTAGATAACTACTCAATCATTGGTGGACCCCATAAATGTAATTGTCGGATCGAGAAAACGACAAAAATATTTTATTGAAATAACGGCGGAAGTTTTCTAAAGTAGTTCTTGTTGAACTACTCGGTAGTAAAAATACGAGAATACGTGTGGTTGCATAGTAACATACGCGGTATTGATTATTGATGCTTATGTGAGAAGTCACTCGGTTTGATTCCATTATTATCGATTAATAATATGAATTATTATAAGCGATAATGACGTTTTGTTTTATTCGTATTATTAACGTAATAAAGCGAAACATCTTTTATATAAAATAGAATACTTTATTAAAGTTATTCTATAAATAGAATATATTATATTTTATTATGCATAGTGTTGCATAGTGTTTTGCATAGTGTTTTGCATAGTATTGCATATAGTGTTTGCATAGTAAAATGTTTTTATATAAATAGAATATATTATATTTTATTTAAAAGATTTTTCTTTAAATATGGACCGTCCGATTAAAGTAAATCAACTGACCGTTCATGGATTAATTCTTATGCATTCCATTTTCCTATAAATGAAGCTCATTCCTTCATTATTTTCTTACTTAATTCATTGAAACTCTAGAGAGAGAAATTATAGAGAAGCTATAGAGAGAGAAAATTATAGAAAGAAGAAGAGTATTCTGCTACTTCACTACTTCTATATTCGGTTCTTTTACGGTATTGAAGGGTGTTATTCTTTCTTCTTCAAGAGAACTTACATTATTCCATTCATTATTATTCATTGGAATAACTTTGTAAAAGTGGTATACCCTATACATAACTTCGTGATATGGCGATACCCTATACTTGGTGAAATCCTTATGTTATTCCATTTATTATTATTCTGTTGGAATAACTTTGTATATGCATGTTTACCCCTATACTTGGTGACATTCTTCTATTATTACTGTTGGAACATCCATGCTCATGTGTGTTTTACAGGACACGGTTAAAATCTTTATTATTATTCGTTGGAACATCACATGCATGTGTTTTACAGGACACGGGTAAAATCTTTATCATTACGTTGGAATATCCTATCTATGTGTGTTTTACACAGGATCCGGTTCCATCTTTTATTATTCATTGGAACATCCCGCGGTGTGAATTTCACCGACCGGTTAATTATTATTATTCTGTTGGAATAACACGCCTATGCTAAACCGCATATACGGTGATTTCTTTTGTTATTCCATTCTTTATTATACCCAGTTGGTTAAAACTTTGACTTCTATACTCCATGAAATTAGTAGAATATCCTTGATATTTCGTTTCATCCAAAGATCTTTTCATGGAAATATTCTTACGATCATTCTTGAATTTAACTCTACGAAAACAAAGATATCATGTTGATAATTTGGACGTTAATAATTCATGGATTAAATAATTCTTGAACTTGTTTTATTGAATTATTATGTCATTGTCATCATCCTCATGTTATATTATGTTATCTTTGGCTTACGTGCATAGATGAACTTAGTATGATTATGACTAGGATCATTCTAAGATAATCATGACTTGATATAAATGATGTGACAAAAGTCCTCGATGGTTTTATGTAATGCGATGATGGATAGTTTTTGGTATGATTATGACCGAGGGGTGATTCTAGTATAGTCATGACCATTGATAATTTGATGAAAATCCTTGACCGTGGTGCGGGGATGATTAGATGTGGTGGTTTATTTATTGTCGAGTCTCGTGATAAAAATTGATGAAAACCTTTTAAAACCTAAAAGATAGTAGACTTTATTCTCTACTTGACTCTTTTAATGGGTTGCTTATTCCGCCGCAGATTAAACCTGGTTGTCTATTGTATTTTATCGGTTTAACAACATTTGAAGGCTAATGATAATTTATTACGCATTATCTTAGTCATAATATTTCTTCTTCTTGGGCTAGTTGAGCTCACCCTTTTTTCCTTTTTCTCTTGAAATGAGAACATATTTGGGACGAGTCGGGAACGTAAGTAATGGTCCAGAGGATAGCATTAGTAGTCCTCACTATTCTCGTGAAATAGTGTGATAATAGTTGTAATGAGGACTCCTTTTGAGTTTGTATAATATCTAGTAGACAAAATTTGTATTCAAACTCACAGTTTATGTCGTATTGTACACGACAGTTATATTAGTAAGTTGTATTTGAATTTATGTACCATGTAAGTGGCGACCCAAGATGGGTGACGTATACTTAATTTTGGGGGCGTCACAATATAGATTTCAACATTAATCATAAAAGAACCTTTGAGTAAATAGTTACCGTACAATTCAATCCTTCCACCATACAATGTCCCAATTAAATATAAGACATGGAATTACTGTTAAGTCTAATTTTATTTAATTATATGTATTTCGACTCTTAAATGCACAACTCCAAATAATGCAAATTAGAAACTCCTTTCTAATTTCATTCCGCCTGCCAAGGACTCTTTGGGTTGTCATTTATCGAATCACATAGGACATTTCTCTTCTTTTATTAGAAGTGGTAGATTCTTTATTGATCATACATTATCTCCATGTACAACTTATTATACCCAAGCATACCCTTTGATATACCCTAAGGTAATAAGTCAAAGTATAACTCATCATACACAAGATACTATGATGATCTCAAGTCCAAGGATTACTTGTACTACTATCACTACAGAATTCCTATTGACAGCAAGTAAAACTCCATTAGGTATTCCTTAGCGAGCCAACGTTCAAATTGAACTTATTCTCTAATAAGCACCTACATACTTGCTTTAGTGTCTCCACACAAATGATCATGAGATCAATCATCCTCATCCAACGAAAGCAAGCAACGACGTATTCAATCTATCCCGGATTCACTAATCCCCAATTTAGTAATCCAATGATTGGGAACTATTTTAGTTTTAAGCTTTCTAAGAATTTAGATCTCATTAGAATGATCATCATCATTATTCTAAAAGCATTGCTTAAAACTATGGGTTTATCACATATTATAAAAACAACATCATGTAGATAATTAAAAGCCTTTAATAAATTAATACTTTTTATTAATAAATGAATAAGATTGTTACAAAGTATATGCTTTATCATCAAACATGATGGTTTGTATGCATACTACTTTCAATCTCCCACTTGCACTAAAGCCAATCGTCATGGTATCTCATACTCTTCTTCTCTAAGTGACGATTATCCTGCTGTTGGATAAGCTTTAGTTAATGGATATGTAATGTTGTTCTTGAGAGTCCACTATCTCTATAGTGATTTCCCATCTTTTAATGATTCTAATAATCAAATGAAAGTGCCACAACACATGTTTAGATCCAAGATGAGACTTAGGAACTATTCCTAGTTCTGTAATGAACTTTTAATCTAAACAATCAACTTGCATCTTCATTTATAGCTATATACTTTGTCTTTATCACTAAACCAGAACTCTTTGCTGTTTGGAACCTTTCCAATTCACTACACCACCGTTCAAGGTAACCCTTTACCTTAAAGTGGATTTTTCGTCGTCTTGGTCCGTCTGAAAAACTTGAGTCTATTAAGCCCTCTAGTTTTAATTTAGACCCACCATGAATATGATCACATCCTTAGTGCTTAGGTTAAGCATTTTAAGATGTTTTTCACCGACTCATAGTGAACTTCTCCATAATATGACCGATCAACATCGGTCTCGTATATTTCATTGCATACATGATAGTCACTCATGCGACCTCTCTTTCGAGAGTCATGGGGACTATTAAGAGAGATACACTCCATAGCTCATCTACATGAGACATCTCTTGGAGTTTGCCATGCTAAACGACTTTAGCATCAAATGAATATCGTTCCTTGGGTTAAGTCGAGCATCCTCTTAAATCTATCTATATAGATTTATATCCCCAATTAAGATACTCTTCCAAATCATTCATGGAGGAATGTTTAGACAACTTTATCTTTCCGATGATTGTAGCATTGGTATGTCATTCCTTATCCGTAGTATATCAACATATAGTATTAGGAATGTCACGATGCTCCCATCGACCCTTTTTGTAAACACTAGGTTCATTCTTATTTTTGATAAAATCAAACTCTTTTGATTACCTCATCAAAACGAATGTTCCATATTTGAGAAACTTGCTTCAATCCATTTCTCCGAGTGTTCACAACACTTACCTCATCGTATGTAACTCGGATCATCATCTTCTATGATGCGTACTCTCATCATCATCATCCATGATGAATCCATACCTCCTAGGTATCTTGATACTATTCCGGACTTTACGATTGGTTTGTGGTACAATAGGTTCATCTACTGAGTTCCTCTTATTTGACTTATAGTGGTTTTTGTGGTTCTTAACTCTTCAAGATCTATTATCCTCCCTCTAGCCCTTCAATAATAAACACATTTATCTTAGAGGCGGCGTGTTTCGCAACAAACACCTTTTGCTAAGTAGGATTATAGAACATATACCCTAAACTTACTTTAGGATGTCCCACATATTGTACTTGTCAAATCTTGTCCCAAGCTTATCCTTTGAAACCTTTTTCACATAAGTTGGACAACCCTTATCTTAACATACTTAAGATTAGGAATCCTCCCTGTCCATAACTTTTATGGAGTCTTCAAATGGATTTTGAGGTTACCTTTTCAGAGATATCGACCATTTCTAGGACATGATCCTAGAAGGATTTGGAATGTCGGTAAAATCATTTTGGACCGCACCATGTTCAACAAGGTATGAATTTTCATTCGGATACATCAATCAATTATTGCGATCGGGATGTGTCCATTATGAGAAAACCATTTGAGATGATCTAGAAACTTATTGCACAAGTATTTATTCCTTGATCTAATCAAAGAATCTTAATACATTGCCAATTTGTTTCACTTACGAATTCTTTGAACCTTTCAAAAATAATTCACACTTATTTTTAGCAAATACACACATTCAACTCTTTGAATGATCATCTCCTTTCTTATACTAATTTGTTCAATATGCAAAATTATTTTCATGTAAGTCAAGTATACTAAATTTATTAAGTAATATTCGATTCTATACAAAACATTATTATTATAAATAGAACAACAATTGTTCTTAATTATAATACCAAAAAAAAAAAAATTTATTGTCCAACAATAAAATGTAAATAATGTTTCTAACAAGAATTGGAATACAATAACAACTTATTGACTTAATAGATTTGCCAAGTAGGCGTGCTAAACTATAAGTTTCTATAGCTAATGCAAAGACCTTTGCTTCATTTTCCACACATAGGATTACTTATCTTTGTTTAGCTTTCTACTTCTGCTTGGTCCCTTCATAAATCTATATTTATGATAACCAAAGTCGGTATCCAATACCCAAGTAGAACCTTGACTTAAAGAAAAATTTATTTTAAATTATGAACAAAATTGTATTTATAATCGAAACTTCACTAAGCTTCTTTTGGTTAGCTCTGCAAGATACTTCGCATGATTTCTTTTCGATTGTTCAGGCTTATTGTAGTGGAAGCAAACTCCTTTGCTATCCATATCGATTTTGTTCTTATTATCCTTTGTTTATGCCTTTCTATATACCTTCTTTGAATCGCTCTTCTTTCGGAAGATCCTTTGGCCCCTACCAAGATAAGACATGGTCTTTCTTGGTTCGAAAGTGACTTTCATCATTTTTCAACATGTTAAGCAAATCAAAAATTCGGTATCTAGCTTGTTCATATGAAAAATTCACAACAATTGTGAAAAAGAGTTAGGGAGTGAGTGCAAGATCAAATCTTGGCTCAACTCTCCATCCATGACAAAACTCGTTGTCTAATTGATCAATCAAATTGATAATGTTAAGGACTTTTATCTGCATCTTTGTAGTGTCATCTGGTCATTCTAGATCGGAAGAGCTCCTTAGATATGTCGATATCTATCGGTCCTACTTTCCTCACCATCAACTACTTGATGTGCGGGAATATAGTAGAGCATCCATAGTTTCATCTTGTCGATTTGAAGCTCGTTACTCTCGTAGATGCGAGCATGATGCATTGAGCCAATCTGTGCATCATTTTGCCACTTTCTAAAAATAGCAATGTCTTCCTCAGAGGCATTATGCGCAACCATGCGAGGATAGGCGTATTAAGGACATAAGATAGATTTTTAGCTATGAGAACTATTCTCAAATTCCTTAACCAATCTGTTTAATCTGATTACAGTTAATTTAGCATCTAATATGCTTCGCAATGATAGTAATTTTAGACATTGTAAATTTACGTAAATGAATTTGTAATTAACAACATTTTAACATACATTCTTTTATTAATTACCAAAATAATTTAGGTCTTGTTTTAAATTGGTATCTCCCACTATTTTCTTCAAACTATATTACCCTCACTTATATAGTTCGGCAAAATCTAATTAAAGATTTGCTAGTGAGAATAAGGATCCCATTTCAAATGTATATAGCCTTGTGGTGACACAACAAACTATATATAAATAAATAGGTAGACAACTTTTGTCAATTACATCAACTATACAACTCCTTTTCTTTTGCCTCTTAGATTATTTTGATCAAGTGGTGGCACATCCAAATCAAAATTATCCAAGTTAAGTCCAACCTAGCACTCCATATATTCAAAAAAGAAAAATATCATCCTTGTGGTGACACAACAAAACAATATTGTTCAATTTTCTTTATAAGCATCAAATGTGATAAATTAACATCTTAAATACTTAATACTTGCCTTGTGGTGACACAACAAACTCATATTAAATATTTAATACTCTATTAATTTTATCATGCTAGAAGGCGACGTTCGATATTCCAAATATCTTTGAACACTTAGGACTTAATATAAAAATTGAGGGGTTTGTTATTAATTTGTCTCATCTTGTTTAGCGCATGCACATATATATAAAATACGCAATATATTAATGAACATGAAGCATGTTTGCATAATATATATATATATATAGTATAAGCATACACATATAGAATACTATATTCTACCCGGATTGATTATGGACTTTTATTCTAGTTTGGTTCACTAGAGCCACCAAGTGAACCAAAAGGTCAAACCCTAGGGGTGCAAGAAATAATATTTAAATATAACTATTACATTTAAACCCGGGCTCCATTACAAACGGGTCTTCAAGCGCTCCTTGCTCCTTGATCTCTAATTTTTCAAAATTAATTCTAACTATTCTATTACAAAACTATTTAAAATAAATAGAAACCTTGATCAGCAGTCAAGGGGAAGTACATAGGAGGGAGTTAGAATTTACATTAAGAAAAAATTAGAGAAGAATCTGTGAGACCCCATTTAATAAAACCCATACATTCATGCATCTAACTAAAATAAAATCCAATCACATTTAATTGATAGTCCATAATCAATCCCATTTATTATCATACACATCATCATATGCATCAATAAATAACATTCATCTAATGAATAATAAATATTTAATATATATATTGATATCATTTAATGGGCAAATTTAGTTAGTATAAAATCTAATTTTGAATCAAAATAAACTCCTTTATTTTAATCCAAATTTAAATCAAAATAAAACTATTTTATTTTAATTTATCCAATTTTGAATAAAATAAACTATTTTATTTTAATCAAAATCTTTAATCAAAATAAACTCCTTTATTTTAATTAATTATGGAATCAATTCCATGTAAAAAAAAACTTTTATTAAAGGAAACACGAAATTTTTTCCTATTCACAAATAAACTCCTTTATTTTGAATAATATGAAATCTTATTTTATATCTAAATAAACTCCTTTATTTAAGGAAATTAGGATTCTCTTTCCTATTCACAAATAAACATTTTATTTTGAATAATATGAAATCTAATTTCATATCAAAATAAACTCCTTTATTTAAGAAAAATAGAATCCAATTTCAACTCCAATTAGTTATCATGGAATCCAATTCCAACTCTAATTAGTTAGCATGAAATTTAATTTTAAAATTAAAATAAACTTTATATTTTAATATTAAAATAAACCTTTTATTTTAAAATTAAAATAAACTTTTTATTTTAATTATATAATAATTAAGAATAATATATATATATATATATAGTATCTATATATATAACTATTATATATATATATATATAATATAATAACCAATATATATATATATATATTATATAAAAAACCGTGCGGTATATATATGTATTATATATATATATATATATATATAATATATAAGTGTATAAGTATTACACGGATTCATGATTTCCAACAAATTTCCCTTGATTTCCGTAACCAAAAGCATGAAAGCCATGATTAACAAGACTATGTCTTTACCCTTTGATAAAGCTCCAAGCTTTTTTTATCTAACAGAATAAAGCTTGAGCTCCGCAATACTCCTTATACATTCACGTGGGACACTTGACGAATTTGGCCCAGAATTAAACCAATTCCGTGCAAGGAAAAAAAAACTTTAGTAGTGGCCACGCGGTTTTTGGGAAAAAAAAGAATCGGCTTCCTTTTTTTTTTAATTTTATACAAACAAATTATGCCCAATTAAATTGTTCTAAACACATATCAATATAATATCAAATTAAACAATTAATAATTCGCATAAAGGTTTGGCTTTGATGCCACTGTTAGGTTTGTAATATTCAAGAACGCAATCAAATTGCAAAAATTAAGCGGAAGCGAGATAAATTAGAGTTTAAAAAAAAAAATTTACAAACCATATACCCGGATCACCCTTTATGCACAATTATTAATTAAACGAAAAGATATGAAGAACAAACATACCCTTGAAGATCCGAAGCTTCCAAGTACAAGTTCACCTCCAATCCTTTTCACATTCAACTTGAATCCACCGGGTTTGGTTCCTTCCTTTGATCAACGTTAGCCACCCAAGTGTTTGGCCTCTAGAGGTGATCCACCAAGGAAGAAAAGGAATTCAAGAAGATGGGTATTGGCTCAACCCTAGTTTTCTATCTCTATAGAAAAATGCGTACTCTCCCAACTATTGGAATTATTACGTAGTTGTAAAAGTCAACTACCCCCTCACCCATAATAAGACTCCTCTTATTTATAGATGTGGGCAACCCACCTTAACAATTAAGGAATTGGGTTTTAATTAATTAAATTCTTTTAATTAATTAAGCTCCCTAATCTTATTAGGGATAATTAATTAAACTCCTTTAACTAATTTTTCTTCCTAATCCAATTATGAATAAATGAGAGTACTTATATTAAATTAATTCCTAAACTCTTTTAGAAATTAAAATAATAATAATTGTAATAATATTAATAAGACTCCTCTTATTAATTTATATTTAATATTTCTAAAATATTAAATAATAAATATTAAGCTATTTAATTTATTCTATCACCATAGATTAAATTAAATATACATAACATATTATTACGATTATGCCATTAACTTCTTAAATAATTATTCTTCCTTTTTATGGTGTGACCCTTTAGGTTCTCCATATTAAACCGGTTGTGAATAAATCAATTAGAACAATTCTAATCTTATTTAAATAAATAAATTAAACAATTAATTTATTTAAATAAATAATATTTATTCTACAATAGGATAAGCCTCCCTAGCGATCAACGACTTTCCGGATAATATAGATTTCAACATTAATCATAAAAGAACCTTTGAGTAAATAGTTACCGTATAATTCAATCCTTCCACCATACAATGTCCCAATTAAATATAAGACATGGAATTCTTTGTCAAGTCTAATTTTATTTAATTATATGTATTTCGACTCTTAAATGCATTAACTCAAATAATGCAAATTAGAAACTCCTTTCTAATTTCATTACGCTGCCAAGGACTCTTTGGGTTGTCATTTATCGAATCACATAGGACATTTCTCTTCTTTTTATTAGAAGTGGTAGATTCTTTATTGATCATACATTATCTCCATGTACAACTTATTATACCCAAGCATACCCTTTGATATACCCTAAGGGTCTTAAGGAATAAGTCAAAGTATAACTCATCATACACAAGATACTATGATGATCTCAAGTCCAAGGATTACTTGTACTACTATCACTACAGGAATTCCTATTGACAGGCAAGTAAAACTCCATTAGGTATTCCTTAGCGAGCCACGTTCAGTGAACTTATTCTCTAATAAGCACCTACATACTTGCTTTAGTGTCTTCACACAAATGATCATGAGATCAATCATCCTCATCGATGAAGCAAGCAACGTACGTATCAATCTATCCGGATTCACTAATCCCCAATTTAGTAATCCAATGATTGGGAACTATTTTAGTTTTAAGCTTTCTAAGAATTTAGATCTCATTAGAATGATCATCATCATTATTCTAAAAGCATTGCTTAAAACTATGGGTTTATCACATATTAGAAAACAGCATCATGTAGATAATTAAAAGCCTTTAATAAATTAATACTTTTTTATTAATAAATGAATAAGATTGTTACAAAGTATATGCTTTATCATCAAACATGATTGGCTTGTATGCATACTACTTTCAGGTCTTATCTCACATCTCAGCCAGGCATCACATCCCTAAGCTTTGATACCAACTGTGACGCCCCCAAAATTAGGTATACGTCACCCATTTTGAGTCGCCAAATACATGGTACAAAATACAAATACAAACTTAATTATACAAATGTCGTGTAACATACGACAATACATAAACTGAGAATTCTAATAGGAATATTGTCATCTAGACAATATCCATACTCAAGGAGTCCTCATTACATTTATTGTCACACTATTTGACAGAATAGTGAGGAATACTAATGCTATCTTCTGGACCATCACTCCTTTCCCCGAGGCTAATCCGTCGACTATATTCTCATTTCAAGAGAACATTGAAAGAAAGGGTGAGCTCAACTAGCCCAAAGAAGAAATATTATGACTAAGATAATGCGAATAAATTATCAATAGTCTTCAACAATGTTAAACCGATAAAATATAATAGACATCAAGTTTAATCTCAATGGATCAAGCAATTCATCGGAAGAGTCAAGTAGAGAATAAAACCTACTATCTTCTATGATTTAAAAATGTTTTCATCAACTTTTATCGCTAAGATTGACAATAAATAAACCACATCATCGAATCATCCTCGCACTACGGCCAAGGATATTTATTAAATCATCAACGATGCATGACTATACCGAATAATCCTCGGTCATAATCATATCAAAATTGTCCATCAATGTATTATGAAGCCACCGAGGACTTCTAGCACATCAATTATAATATCACAGTTCACGATTATACCAAATAATCCATGAAAAGATCTTTGGATGAAGCGAAAATATCAAGGATATTCCACTAATTTCATGGAGTATAGAAGTCAAAACTCTAACCAACCTGAGTATAATAAAGAATATATGAAGCGCAAATGGATTTTCACCGCCGATGCGATAATCCACGATATCTGAGATCATTTCCACAATTTAATAAGGAATGAATACAAAGGATCATTCACCATGCATGTGGTAATCCACATAGATAGGTTATTCCAACAAAATAATAAAGAATGGAATAACAAAAGACATCACCATGCATGCGATAGAGACCCACAGACAGGTTATTCTCAACAGAATAATAAATGCGGAATAATAAATATGGAACCGGTCGTGAAATTACCTGCAAACAAGATATTACGCGAAGAATAATAAATGCGGAATAATAAAAGAAGATCACCAAGTATTGGGTAAACCGCATATACAAGTCATTCCACCAAATATAGGGTAAACCGTGCATACAGGTTATTCCAACAGAATAATAAAGAATTGAATAACAAAAGAAAATCACCATGTATAGGGTATGCCGCGCATACAGGTTATTCCAACAAAATAAATAAGAATGGAATAACATAAGGATTTTACCATGTATAGGGTATCATGGCGTATCAAAGGTTATGTATAGGGTATGCCACTTTTACAGGTTATTCCAACATAATAATAAAGAATGGAATAACTGAAGTTCTCTTCATGAATAAAAAAGAATAACACCTTTTACTAGTAAAAAGAAAAATATTAGGATCGATAGGGTGAGGATTTTCTTAAAGAAAACTTATACTATGTTTTTCGCTCAAAGTTTCTTAAAACTCTTAAGGAAATACGCTCAAGATTATAGAAGGAGAATTCTCTGAACTTCTGGTGTGATTTCAATTCTAACTAAGCTTCCTATTTATAGGAAAATAGACTGCATAGTAACCAATCCATGAACGGTCCAGATTGATTTACTTTAATTTGACGGTCCATAATTAAAGCAAAATCTTTTAAATAAAATATAATATATTCTAATTATTGCCTAATAAAACAAACAACTTTATAAAAGTATTTTATTTTATATAAAAAGATTTTACTATGCAAAATACTATGCAACACTATGCATAATAAAATATAATATATTCTATTTATAGAATAACTTTAATAAAGTATTACATTTTATATAAAAGATGTTTTACATTTTATTACGTTAATAATACTAATAAAACAAAACTTCATCATCACTTACTTTGAAAAAATTCAAATATCACCCTTAACTTTAAACTTTTATTAATTTAACTATTCAGCAAAATAGAAAAATTGAACACTTTTATTTCATAAAATTCGGGGTCTCACAAATATGATCGTATCACAATACGAGATTTAGTTTGCAGTGTTATCCCGATTTGCATCCCATTTGGTTGATAATGAGGAGCGAATGACGCGATTATTTCTAAGAGGTTTGAAACCCGAAATATTTCAATACCTCATTTCTCACAAACTTTATTTAATTATATTCAGATGTTGTGAATAGGGCTAAGTTAGTGGAACACGATAATGAGTCAGCCCAACCAAAAGGTAACGACCAACAACACGATAATAATCATACTGGTGGCAACGACCATCGGAATAATGATAACCATCGTGAAAGAAATTATCATGCCAAGAATGGTAACCACTTCGGTGGTAATCATGGCCAAGATAATAGAAGTGTAAATTTCAAAAAGAGAAGTTTCAATAATGATGGAAAGACAGCAGCACCAGCACCCATTTCCAAGGAAGAAGAATGACCACCGGTCGTATGTTACAAATGGGAACAGGAGGGACACATCCATCCAAACTGTACACAACAACCTAAAGCGTGTTTTAATTGCGGAAGAGAAGGTCACCTAGCTCGATTTTATCGTGTAGTGAAGTCAAGTCCAGCTGGGATGGTGACACCAAAAGTTGTCCCAGACAAGTCAAAGTCAGTAGTTTAAGTGAGAGCGTTTGTCGAGGAACCCGAACGAAGTTATCATTGGTAAGTTAATCATAAACTCTTGCGAAGTCTATACCTTGTTCGATACCGGTTCTACCCACTCTTTTATTTCACCTACTTACGCTCAACGTTTAAATTTAATTTCAAAAAAATTAGACTTTGACTGATCTATTGAAACTCCGTTGGGAGAAACCTTCGTTACATCCACTATTTATAAATCTTGTTTGATTCAAATCGATACCCTCACATTACCTGCCGATCTTATCTCCTTAAAAATACTTACATTTGATGTGATTTTAGGAATCGACTGGTTAACTACTCATCATCCTAAAATTGATTATTTTCGTAAGGTTGTTATCCTTCATATTCCTAACCAACCTGTTATGCGAATTCAAGCAACCAGACCACTAAAGTCAATCACTGTTATATCAAGCCATAAAACTATTCGTTTATTGAAAAATGGATGTCAAGCTTTCTTAGGGCATGTCACGGATTTAAAAAAATACGTCAGATTTGAATGATATTTCTATTGTTAATAAATTTCCTGATGTATTCCCTGAAGACTTCTTGGCCTACCCTAGAGCGTGAAATCGAATTTTGTATTGACCCCGGTACAAAACCCATTTCTAAAACCCTCAAATATTTCTTCACCCAAAATGAACGTAACATGCACCGAAGATATTTGCTCGAGCTGTTGAAAGATTACGATAATACCATTCAATACCATCCTAGAAAAGCGAACGTGGTAGCTGATACATTGAGTAGAAGATCGTATGCATCTACGAGTGCGATGTTGTTAACACAAAAACTCATTTCGTATAACTTATAAATAATGGAGATAGAGTTAAAGACCCACGTGATGATGTTAAATATACGCGTAGAACCGACGTTAATCGATAAAGTTAAAGTTGCTCAAGCTACAGACCTAGAGATGGTGAATATGAAGAAGAAGGTTCAAGAAGGCGTTATCGAGTAGGAACTGTGGCCTATAGACTCGTTTTACCACCAAGTATGTCGCGTGTTCATAACATTTTTCACGTATAGATGTTACGTAAATATGTGGAAGACCCGAACCACATTATTGATTTAGAACCGGATGAGACAGCGGAAGATTTAACGTATGAGGAGATACCTGTTAAAATCTTGGATAAGAAGGATCATATTCTACGCTCAAAGGTTATACCTCAAGAGTTAGAATATGACGAGGTATCCTCACCTCTTCGACATACCAAGTACGTACCCTAATTTTGAGGATGAAATTTCATAAGAAGGGGAGGTTGTAAGACCCCAACTTTTTTGAGTTTTAAGGTGCGGATTTGATATAATGTTATAGTTGTGGGTAATATTTACAAATTTTGAAAAGTATGCAAGTTGTTATAAAATATTCGATTGGTCGGAGAATATTCGTTTTATCGGGAATATTCATACGACGACGCAATCATTGGTAGATCCCATAACGAAATTACTGTCGGAGTGAGAAAAACAACAGAAATAACTTTTTATAAAAATAACAGCGAAAGTGTTACCGTTAACTTTTGAAATACCCTGTGGTAAAAGTAGCATATTATTTGAAACCCCAATTACCCATTTTTCAAAATAATCAGTAAAAAGTTATTCAATATTATAAATATAAAAAGAGATGGGGCCCACATGTGATGATGACATGGGTAGGGCCCACGTGTGTTGAAAATAAATTGTCAGGAGAGGGAGTATTGGATTCACGGGTGTTTAGTTTTTTATATATATATATATATATATATATATATAATATTTCATTTAATGTTTTCGTTTTATTAAAATATTTTATTGCATAGTGCTGCATAGTAAAATTAATTTTTTTCAGAAAATTAGCCGATTCAGTCGTCCGTGAAGGTTTCACTGTGCATCCGTGATTTTATTTTCTAAATAGTATCCTTCCATTCTCCTATAAATATGATGCTCAGTTTAGAAAAGAAAATCACACCAGAATTAGAGAATTCTTCTTCTATAATATTGAGCGTATTTCTTTAGAGTTTAAGGAAGATTTGAGTGTAGAAAACAGTGAAAGTTTTTTTCAAGAATGTATCCGCTATACCAGTTGAAATTGCTCTCTTTTTGAGGTAAGGGGTGTTTTTTTATTTCATATTCGCTTACGATATTATTTTTCGTATTCGTAAGATATTTTATTTCGTTCAATATTCGCAAGAAATATTATCTTCATTTAATATTCGTAAGGAATATTATCTCCGTTTAATATTCGTAAGGAATATTATTTTCATTCAACAGTCGTAAGGGATGTTATTTTTGTTCAATATTCGTATGAAATAATATTTTCTTCCATACTCTATAGTATGTAAGTAATATTATTTCATTTCAGATTTCGAATTCTATACTCATTTTATTAAATTTTTGGCTTCTATACTCTATGAAATTAGTAGAATATCCTTGATATTTGCGTTTCATCCAAAATCTTTTCATGGAAATAATATTATGAGCATTCTTGATAATTTTTTATCTTTCCATGCTGGAGTACTATTCACGGGGTACTATTCTCGAATTACTATTTACGGGGAACTATTCACTCTAGTACTATTCACCCGGGGTACTATTCATGACTAAAATTGATTTCTTTTCGGTCTAAATTATTTTTGATACAATATTATTCTTGAATTTTTCTCCACAAAGCAGTATCAAGTTGCAATTTGGACATTATTGAATTCTGGATAAATTAAATTGTTAAAGTCTTTAATATTTATCCTTGATTTTGTTTAATTGAATTCTTATATCATTGTCATCATCCTCATGCTTATATTGTAATGAGAGTCATCTTCGGCCAAGAGTGCAAAGATGGACTGTTGATTGGTATGATTATGACCAGGGATTATTCGGTATAATCATGACCTGTAATGTTACAAGTGATGTGGATTATTTATTAAGCTGAGTCTCAGCGACAGTTGTTGGTATGATCATAACTGTGAGTTCTCTTCGACCAAGGGTGCAAAGATGGATTATTTTATGGCATGATCATGACCATTGATGAAAACACGAATATCATTGGCCCGTAGTGCATGGATAATTTATGTTCGTGAAACTAATGAATATCCTTGGCCCGTAGTGCATGGATAATTCTGTGATGTTGATTATTTATTAAGCTGAGTCTCAGTGATAAAATTGATGATAAATTTTTTAAATCATAGAAGATAGTAGATATTATGCTCTACTTGACTCTTCTAATGGATTGCTTATTCTCTGCAGTTGTTGATCTAAAACTTGTTATCTATTGTATTCTATCAGTTGTTATACTATTAAAGGCTAAGGATAATTTATTCTGCATTATCTTAGTCATAATATTTCTTACTGGGCTAGTTGAGCTCACCCTTTTCTTTCACTGTTCTCTTCAGGAAATGAGAATATAACTGGGACTAGTCGGGGAATGGATTAACGGTCCAGATTGTTGTTTTAGTAGTCGTTACTATTCTGTGAAATAGTGTGATAATAATTGTAATGAGATTGAATTTGAGTTTGGATATTGTTTAGGAGACAATATTTGTATTAAAACTTGCAACTTATGTTTTGTTGTATTCTGCACGACACTAAACAATTGTATAAGTTAAGTTTGTATTTGAATTATGTACCATATATTTGGCGACTCAGAATAAGTGATGTATACCTATTTTGGGGGCGTCACGGATGGAAAGATGTACACAGTGATAGAAAATAAATTTTCATAGGGTGATCTCTTAATTGTTAGAGACAGTAACATCCTGAAAGATTGGTACTTGGATTTTGTTCTTTTCACATGTCCTTTCACAAGGATTACTTTGATACTTTTACAGTACCCTACAATGGTGGTACAATTTTTTTGGGTAACAATGTAGTCTGCAAAGTTACTGTGATATGAACTATCAAAATTAAAATGTTTAATGGGGTTGTCAGAATGTTGGGTACTAATGTAAGGAATATTTCAAAATTGAAGAAGATTTTGCTATCGGTTTGAGTACTTGACTCTATAGACCGTAGTATTTCAGTTAGAGATGGTGTCATGAAAATTACCAAGGTTTTGATGATAATTAATTATGAAGGGCCAAAGAAAAGGGCACTCTCTACAAGTTGGTAGGGGGTACATGTTGTTGGCGGAGCAACAATTTCAGTGCAGAATAATTCCAAAAGTGATAGCATATAATTATGGCACATGAGACTTGATCATTTGAGTGAAGATGGAATGAAAGAACTTCATAAAAGGCAGTTGTTGAAAGGTGTCAAAATGTGCAGTTTGGAGTTTTATAAGTTCTACGTGTACGGAAAACAACGAAGAGCCAACTTCAAGGCAAGAGCGCACATTAGTAAGGATGTACTTGATTATGTACATTCAAATGTGTGGAGTCCATAAAAGCATACCTCTAATTATCGAGCCCATTATTTTGTCAACTTCATAGATGACTACTCTATAAAAGTGTGGATGTATTTTTATGAAGCAAAAGTTTGAGGTTTTTATAATCTTTAAGCATTGGAAAGATAAAATGGAAAACCAAACCTGAAAGAATCTGAAGTATTTCAGATCTTATAATGGCATGGAGTACAAGGATAAGTCATTCCTATAGTTCTGTCAGGAAGAAGGGTATCACTAGACACTTCTTAGTTAAACAAACGTTCGTGTGTTGATCCTTGACTTGGTTCCGTAGTTTAAGGGAGCATGTCTCCTAAGTTTCTACTATAAATAGGTTGCTCAGTTAAGCAATGAAATACACACCAAAGTAGTTCAGTAAGGGTAAGGGCAATAGAGAAAGTAAGGGTGTAGAGAAAAAATAAACAGTTAGTTTATTTTTCAGTTGAGAGTTTGTATTCTCCATATTATTTTCATAATGAATATTTCTGATATTTCTTTCCATAATTTTTTCCAGTTGAATTTTCCACGTAAAATTCTTGTGTTACTATTTTGTATCTCATATAGCAGTATGCGTGTATTTATCGTACTGTACTTATTTTCATAATGTACTAGTTCTCTTTTATATTACTTCTCTAATGTGGCATATAAATTTGGTCCATATATTCCATACATTCTCTTAAAAAAAATTTATATTTTTATTTTATTTTTGTAATTTTTAAATGTGGGGGAAGTGATTAATGTTGTGATTTATATATGGTATACACAAACCAGGGAACAATAAAAACCTGTGGCGCATGCAGAAGAATACCACCAAACTACAGTGTAACGTTATGGTTTCATTAAAGATGAACTGGACAAGGTTCATGCACTCGACTATACCAAGTGGATTGTTTGACATTTGTTTAAATATCAATGAATGATGGCCACAAGGAGAATGAGAGGCCAGAAACATTCCCATCCCCATTTTCTCACTAGTTTGGTCCCCCATATAAATTTTTTATTATCAAAATCTTGCAGCTATTTGACTTGTGTAAATGTAATACTGGATCAGATTCTTTTTTGGTGGTTCTTTCTTTTCTTTTCCTCCCTTTTTTTCTTCTTAATAAATAAGAGAAACTCCCTCATTTCCTCCTCATTTTCTTGATTTCCTCTCCTAGGTTACATTTAGCGACACTTTTATAATTTTTATAGTGACATTAAACATTTTAAGCAACATTTATTGATCTCATAATATTACTTTTGATGTGCGAATATCAATCGGCTTTAAAAAATTCATAATTTATTAATGTTACTAGTGCATCACAAAAGATGCTTAATTAAATTAATCGATTCAAATTCTTGTGGTGATTAAAGAACAGTAAGCAGGCAATCATGATGAGAGTCATTCTTCGACTCAAAAAAATACTCTGATGAGGCTAGGATTCGTTAATAATATGATTCAAATCGGAGCATTAAAAATAGTTCGAATAAAAATATGAGTAGAATCTGAGCAAGGTTATAATCGACTCGTTTAAGATTCAAACAACTCGAATTCTTGATTGTGATTCGATACATACTCGGTTAATACATATTCGATTAGTTGTTTGATACATTCTCTTATAATATATACAAATTTAAATCAAATTAGGATAATTAGTTATTATTTTATTTTGTTTTTAATTTTAGTTGTGATTTTATATTTATAAAGTGTAATAATAAATATATTTTCTCATTTTTAAGTAAAATAACAAATTCAATTTATAATTGTATTTATTATAAAACTAGTTATTATGTGGAGGCTGAATTTGAAACTTGAATTTGAAGTTCATGAAGTAGTTTGAATAAATATTCTAGTTGAAGTGAATCTAAAGTAGGATTTTGAAATATAATTGAATTGAGCCAAATTGATGACAATTTATCATTTCGAGTCGAATTCGAATAGCTCTCTGTTCGTTCCGGTTCAACTCGTTTACATCCTTAGTGGCGACTGATTTCATCAAAGTGAGACATACACCATGCACTTCTTTTTATATTGTGTCTATAACCAAGGTTTGCCTAGTCTTTATCATATGGAATTATATAACATCACTTTCCAACAACATACATCCTACCTCCCTTTTTAAATGTGGTTTTAGAAAATTATTTTTATCTCATAATATTTGTTGTTTAAGAATTTTAATTAAATATTAATTTTTTTGTTTTTAATATTAGTTCAAGTATTAAATATAATTTTAATTCTTTCAGTATTTTTTACTCAATAAATAATATCATCTTTTTTCCAATACAAGGATAATATATACAATTGATATTATATTTAATGATATATAATCATTTTCTTAATACTTGTGCACAACTCTAAAACGACATATATTAATGAACGGGGGGAGTAGATACAAATTAGGTCATGTTTGTTTGCAAATATTACAATCCCGAAACTATATTACCATGAATTATAATATCAAGACTATTAATCATATGATTAAATAGTCATAGTCACATGTTTGTTTTTCATAGGATTATTTATGAGATAACTTAAAATAATCTCATGTTATGTTTATTTTGTCCATGATTATTTAAACAATTGGATTAGAACTTATTCTTAACGTCATATTTTGTACGCATGACGAAATCACCAAAACAGCATGTCAAAATCATGCTAACGGTTGATTGTATTGTTGTGAAATCAAACTCACGAAATACACTCATATAAATATAAACAAAGAGATATAAAATACGAACAGAAGAATTTACGTGAAAACCCAATTGGAAAAAAATCACAGAGAGAGAAATCCACTATAATAATATAAAGAGAGTACAAAGTGTTTATTTGTGTCATATGCTATTGTCTCATCGTGTGTTGTATCAATCACTTGTTTATTGCTGTATTTATAGTTGTCATGTCCTCCATAATCCAATCAGGAGTAAAAGTTATTTTCATAATCACCTTATAACTGCAATTAATGGCTGATAGATATTTTCCCAAATTAAATCTCCTTATCCCACCAAATAAGGAAATACAATATTACTTTAATAAGGATTTTTCCATTGTCAAAATAAATATATATGATGGGTTAACACCAAATCTAGTCCATTAAATAAATTGGGCTACACCTTGGCTAGACCCAAATATATAATCACACCCCATTATTGTCCCCAGTCTCTTATTTATAAGGAACTTAAAATAAGAGAGTATACAAATTTATACCGACCAAAAATTCGTATCTGCCGAAGACGAACTATCACACCCAAACTCCATACGCCGAACGAAATTTTTTGGGTCCCAATATCGCCACCCCACTCCTCTTGTTCACTCCTAAGATAGATAAACAATTGCCCTTATTACTACCAAAGATATAAAGAACCAACCTTATATCAACCGAACCAACCTTATCACTATGAAGATATAAAGAACCAACCGAACCAACCTTATCACTACCGAATATATAGAGAATCAACCTTATACCAACCGAACCAACCTTATCATAGTCGAATACACTGATAATCAAGCTAACCTTATTACAATCGAAGATAGATAAATAACCCACCGAACATTAATAAATTTCGTTCCAAAGATCTGAACATCCAACCGAACATCAATTATAAAGTTTATTCCGAGTAACTAAACGTATTCGTTCTGAAGAACTGTATAAGTGTTTATTTTGACCGTTCAGGAGGACGGTGGTCCGTCCCGAAGGATATTATCCGCTTGGGAGGACGTGGGTCAGTCCCGAAGGAAGTTGTCTATTCAGGAGGAAGATTGTCCGTCCCGAAGGATGTTGTCTGTTCGGGAGGACGTCGGTCCGTCCCGAAAAAAATGATCAATTCGAGAACAATGGTCCGTCCCGAAGGAAGTGATCTATTCGGGAGGAAGATGGTCCGCCTCGAAGGATGTTACTCGTTCTTTGGTCCGTTGGAGCTCATATTAAGCTTATATATCTTTGCCCCCCAAGTGGTAAAAATATAATTGATGCTTGAAATTCTTCTTCTTCTTTTATTTATTTGGCAAAATCAATGAGAGGATAAAACAAGACCCGATCTTTTAATTCTGGAGATTGTTGATAATGATCAAAGCGGATTAGTGTTCTAGAAGCAGATCAATGTGCCGAAGCGGGTAGATGTGCCAAAACGTAGATGTGCCAAAGATGACTGATGCTAAATCTGAATCCGTTAAGTTCTCTGACTTTTGGAACTCTAAAAAAATTCCCTTATGTATTTTTTTATCTCCACCTATTTAATTCAATCATGAGGACCTTGGCAAAAAAGTGGATCTCTAGAGGACAAAAGTGTCATCACGTTAAACCACATTTAATCACATATATGAATATGATGAATTACTTTGATAAAAGAAAATTAATAATGTAAGTAATGCATGCATAACGTAACAGTAGGATTTATCAGTTACAAGCATAACATCATTTTATGAAATTTATATTGCAAGTGAAGAAGTATTGTCAATCATGATGATTTCATAAATTAATAAAAGAGAACCAATTATCTTTTAGGCGTAAGATATGCATCCTTATCTCAATAAGTCGACACGGAGATAGATTAATTGTATTGGTGATTTTTTGAATAGAATTTTGCTTTCTCACAGACAGCGCCAATGTTAATGTCAGATTTTGTACACATAACGAAAACACCAAAACAACTTACCAAAATCGAGCTAACAGTTGATTGTATTATTGTGAAATCAAACTCACGAAATACACTCACATAAATATAAACAAAGAGATATAAAATATGAACACAAGAATTTACGTGAAAACCCAATTGGGAAAAAATCACGAAGAGAGAGAAATCCACTATAATAATATGGAGAGTACAAAGTGTCTATTTGTATCATATGTTATTTCTCATCGTGTGTTGTATCAATCCCTTGCTTATTGTTGTATTTATATATAGCTGTCATGTCCTACATAATCCAATCAGGAGTACAAGTCCTTTTCAGAATCACCTTATAACTGCAATTAATGGCTGATAGATTCCTTCTTAAATTAAATCCCCTTATCCCACCAAATAAGTAAACATAATCTTACTTTAATAAGGACTCTCCCATTGTCAAAATAAATATATATAATGGGTCAACACCAAATCTAATCTATTAAATAAATTGGGCTACACCTTGGCTAGATCTGTGACGCCCCCAAAATAGGTATATATCACCTATTATCGAGTTGTCAATACATGGTACGTAAACAACTACAACTTTATTATTACAACAAGAAAACTGTGAGTTTGAATACAAATATTATCTTCTGCATAACAATATCTATACTCAAATAAATCCTCATCACATTTATTGATACATTATTTTACAAAAATGGTGAGGACTACTAAACAATTCTTTCTAAAACCTTCATTCCATACTCCCCACTCGTACTCATTTATATTCTCGCCTCCCCGAGAAGAAAAATGGAACAAAAAGGAAAAGGGTGAGCTCAACTAGCCCGAGTAAAGAATATTATGACTAAGATAATATACAACAAATTATCGTTAGTCTTCAACGAGGAAAAATCTAATAGAATACAATAGACAACAAATTTTAAATCAATATTCATAATGAAATAATAATTCATTAGAAGAGTTAAGTAGAGAATGCAAACTACTATCTTCTATGTATGAATTTAAAAGTTCATCGTCTATCTTTTATCCTGTAACATCAATCAATATACATCCGGAATCAAATATTCATCTTTGCACCACAGCCAAAGATATTCATTAGTTGGTCAGTGTTCATCTAAACACTTGTTCATCTTTGCACTACTACCAAAGATATTCTTGAGAAATCATTCATCTTTGTACTACAAGGCCAAAGATATTCAATAATATCATCATTTAAGACCGAGGATGATGAAAAATATTTTAAAAAAGCGAATCCAAATTGAAACAAAATGACAAGGATTAAGGATTAAGGATTCGTACTTTGTTTTATCCATGTTCAAAAATACCTCAAAAATGATCATAGTGGTGTAAAATTCAAGAATGATCAAAACATGGAAACAATCAAAGTTAGTATCCGAATAGATATTTTGGACAAAAGAAGAAATTTTATTTTTCTATTGAATAAGTCAGATATCGTGAATAAGTGTCGTATACGTGAATAAGGCCGTAGATACGTGAATAGTAACTCAGACACCAAAAGATAGAAATTCCACAAAAAAAACATCTTCACGCTTCATGAATAGTACTCGTGAATAAGTAACTCGTGAATAGTAACTTATGAATAGTAACTCGTGAATAAGTAACTCATGAATAGTAACCCCGATATGAAAAAGTTCTAAATTTGATAAAAGTTCCAACCAATATTTCAAAGATAATGATATTGAAGAAATAATATCATTTGAGAAGAAAATAACATCCCTTACCTCGAAAGATTAAGACTTATTTGGAATAATAGGGTATAGTCTTTGAAGGAACTTTCAGACTAATCTAACAATACTCAAAGTATACTCAAAATGCTCACAAGAATACGCCGATATATATAGAGAGAAAACTTTAGTTTTACGGTGTGATTTTCAATTCTAACCTAAGCACCCTATTTATAGGAAAATGCTTTAGAACACCAAAGCGAAAATTTAATATAATATTAATATATATATTAAGATTTCTACGCCCACCTTCCTAGATCTGATCTCAGCTCATTATACACATGTTGTAGCCCACAAAACAAACAAAAAACGTTTTTATTATTTAAAATATTTTAAACTTCCAAAAATCAATTATTTCGGAGCTTTGGAACTTCAATAATTCATTATAAATAGCCCTTCTATCAGAAAATTCGAATCTCACGAGTTTTTATAGGAAATTCAATTCTCTACAACTTTGCAGAAGAAAGTTTTTCCAAATTCCAAACAAAAATTGACCGAAATCCACAAACGGGGATTTTTAATTTATAATCAAATTTCGATTCAATAAATGGGGTCCACTGACATGTTTAACATGTTTTAAACATTTATTGAAATAAAAATACTCTTCCTCCTCGTATACTCATATATCCCACATTCGTTGTAAAAATATCACCATTATTATATTATTAAAATATAATAATATATTTAAAGGAATTATTTTATCGAAAAAGATAAAATTTTAATTTTCAACAATTGTCACATTAAAATTTTCTCCATCTATATCCACATAAAATCAATATTTTCCTCATCATATGAATTAATAATTAATTATTCACAAATAATATTACAGAATCACAATATTGACAACTGAGTAGCTTTCAAGAAAGAGGGGCTTTCCAATAAGAATTTCTTCTTCCTACAAGCAATTAGGTGACCAAAACTCTGTAGGGATGTAACTTTCTAGACATTGCCAATAATGTTATCTAATAATATTATTAGGATAATATGAATTATTGCTTCGATAATGAAAATCTTTGTGTAATGACAATTATTGAAACAACAATGAATATAAAATATCAACGCAAAGAATTATTAAATCAATAAAATATTAATAAAGAATTAATTCTGTAACCATTATTGAGTAGTGTCTTTCACGTAAGAATCAATAATTAGTGCAATAGAGTGTCTAAGCTACTGTGTTTTAACCACCGAGTATTTTAATAGTATTAACGGTGACAACTACTGCAGTTATTTTTAAACCACTTATATTTTGTCGCTTTCTTCATCCAATCGCTTTTCAGTTATGGGGCCTCACATGCATTTACTGGCCGCATACGAATATTCCCCGATAGCATACGAATATTCCAATTTACCAAACGAATATTAAACAACAATGAATATTTTATAACCACTTGCTTATTTTGAAATATTTGCAGTATTTTACCCCTAACTATCCACATTAATCAAATCAACCCTTACTATTTCAAAATAATAATAGAGAAAATTAAATTTCATTCAGTAATAAATGAAATATATATTTAATTATTTTGTAATTAATATCAAATGAATTTTTGTTTAATTATTTACAAATATAATAATATAAATTAGAAAAGTTAGCAAAAAAATAAGAAAATAAATGAAATATATATTCACTTATTTTATAATTAATATCAAATGAATTTTTATTTAATTCTTTATAAATATAATAATATAAATTAGAAAAGTTTTCCAAAAATAAGAAAATAAATAAAATATATATTTAATTATTTTTGTAATTAATATCAAATGAAGTTTTAATATTTTTACAGATTTTTTCTTGCTCCTCATTTATATCAGCTCTATGATCCATCTTCATAGGCAATGGAGCAAAGAATACAAAACTTCTATCGTCATTCTCAATCAGGTCACTTCTAGGGTCTCTATCATCATTACTAATTTGGGGAGATTCGTTATCGTATGTGTTAGTTTGGAAGAAGGTTTTTTTTCTTTATTTGAGTTTCCTTTTTCAGATCTCGAATGGAGCTTGCCGAATCTGGGACTGGCTCTGCTCATTTTTCGGTGGTTTATGGATTTTGGGATGTTATCAGTTGATCCATGTTCGTCCTTCTGCCTGTGGGATTTGTTTTGCTAGTTATTCTGTTGCTCGGATGGTTCCTTTTCATCCATGTGGTTCTCCGATCTGAAGTATGATTCTATTGATTATCCTTTATTATTTCAGATTTAGATGTTAATCGTTGGGTTTTTGGGTTTCTATTTGGTTGTCGGAATCTAGATATGTCCTTCTAGCTTTCGTTTCTAGGTTGCCCCAAATGACTATTATCCGTTTTGAACTTCCGATTTGAATGCTATATTTTTCTCTTAATGTTCAGATTGGATTTTTGTGGGAACTGTGAGGTCCATTGTCGGATTCCATTACCGAAATCTGTAGGGATTTCAGCACAAAAATAGTTGAATTTAAAATTTTCAAAACAATTTTTGAAACCCTAAAATAGGATCCATGCGAAAACATATTAATTCAGAGGTTTAGATTCTTACTGATTATCCAAGCTTGAATGGATACGATGGGAAAAAATATTCTGGAACAGCTTCGAATCTTCAATGCAATCCAACGGAACTGCACCTCTATGGTATCCACATGAACGCCTTGCGAATCATCACATGATCTGCAGCAAAGAGAGTCGCGGGACTAGCCACCAAGGATCTGGATTTTCTTAAGCTTTTCTCTCTAGTCTCTCTCTAAGAGCGACTAGGGTTTAGGTTTGTCATATATATATAGCAGTCAAAATGAATTAACCAAAACCTAATCCCATTTGAAAAGTAAAATTTGAATTTATATATATTATATTTTAATTAAGTCTTACTTAATTAATATACATATATACAAATTATCCTATTAATTTTAATTTTAATTTAAATATTATCAATCATATTGACATGTTTAAATCCTTACAATTTAAATTAATTCTCTTTTTAATTACGTTCTAAGTGTGTGACCCTATAGGTTATTATTACGTTGGCAATAATCTTAAAATCATATTATAAAATTATAAACAGTGAGTGGCATCTAGTAATGCATCACTACTACCCAAGTAATAATAAGATCGGTGATTCGATGCAACCTTTTCATGACCAATGTTTCAATATAATTTAATCCTTTTAACCTTGACATTCTAGATTAAACTCGAGGCATGGAATGTGTCATACTCTTTATAATTTAATCTGAGTTTTCTTGATCAATGAGTAGACTATATGAAACAAATCATATAGGAGCATGGCCATGCATTTCATAGTCCTACTCAATCAAGAGACCTATGAATATCACCCCTAATATATAGGAGGGTTAAATTCTATCTAGATCACTCATATTCTTCACACGATTCATGATATACCCAATAATCACCTTTATTGTCCACCCTATTAAAGGTGACCTTTGATGATATCAAAGTACATAAATTCCCGTGTAATAATATAGTGATTTCAGGTCGGAGGATCATTATATCATTATCACTATGAGAATTGCAAATGACACTTTGCATAATGGTCCACGTAGAATTCTCATGGTGGGTCTGTCCAGTACATTGTTCTCTAACATGTACATATGCATTGACTCAATATCTCATATATTTATGACCAATGAGATTTTTCCATCAGTCAATCCACATATTAGTCTCAATGTATCATTGTTGTCCCATTAACAATGATACTCGACTAGAGACATTTAAGAGCAATGATATTAATTGTAATTATATGATCTCATGCTCAAGTCACATACTTGAAGCTATATAATTTGTATCACTATTCTAAGGAATTTTATTATGCTAACATTTATATAACGCAGTAAATAAAATTATATTAAAATAATTTATTTATTCAATCAAATATAGTATCAAAAATATTAAGCAATTACATCAAAGAATTGGCCTCTAGGGCATAAACTCTAACAAAATCTGGCTTCGCCACGCTTTGATGGTACCAATTTGGGATGGTTCATTTACTATCTTTCAATCTTGCCCACTTCATTTTAATTTTCTTGGCTTAGATTGATTGTGTTGGCTTGAATTGATTGTTATTCTGACATATTTTTAATTATATTTGTAAACAATTAAACAAAAATTCATTTGATATTAATTATAAAAATAATTAAATATATATTTTATTTATTTTCTTATTTTTTTGGCAAACTTTTCTAATTTATATTATTATATTTGTAAAGAATTAAATAAAAATTCATTTGATATTAATTACAAAATAATATATTGAATATATTTTTCATTTATTTTCTTTTTTTTTACTAACTTTTCTAATTTATATTATTACATTTGTAAAATTTCCTCCATTTCCACATAATGAAAGCCACATGGGACTGATCCGTGCCACATCAGAAAATTTTTACACGTCTGCAGTTTCTGTGTCAAATTTCGTCTAAAATCAACAGACTTAACGGAATTGTAAACGTTTTGTTAATAAATAAAAGTTCAGTGAGTTGACTATAAGAAAAAAAAAGTTCAATGACCCATTTGTAAATCGACCTAAAATAGAGTGACCTAAAAAGCATTTAACTCGTTTAAGTATAGGCTGATTATTAGTATTTACAGATTTGATCAATACTAACAAAATATGAAATCATTAAAAACCTCACAATCAGACTAGAAATTAGTTGGTAAGAATACCATTAGCACCCTTGATATATATTAGGATTAAGCAAGTAACCAAATTGAAATCAAAACCGTACCAAAAATCGCACAACATGCACCAATTAAAACCACATCAACGGTTACGACATATGTGACGGTTTTAGGTGGGTTGAAACACCAAATTTATGATTTCGGTTTGGTTACTAGCTAAAATCGCACGCATAAAACCGAAACCGCACCATGTGTGTGTATGTATGTATGAAGGGGCAATTGTATAAAATTTAAGTGTTGGTAGAGTAGCCTATAATGTTTCTGACTCTTTGTATAAATGGTGGAGAGAAGTGTTATATAAGAGCCTATTATGTAGACAATATATTGTCCCTCTTTGGAAAGAAAAAATAAAAATCTAGGTTGACCTTTTGGGGATACTCAGATGCATGATCTTAATGTCTCTGAATGTATGACTATAATAAAGTCAAGTATGTTAAAAATTATTGATCGCACAATTAAAAGTTTCAAATGATTGTTATTTGATTAGGGTGAAATTTTTTTTTATTGAAGGCTTAGACCTTATTGGAAAAATGACCTACTCAAGTCACTACTAGGTTGATTGGAAGGGAGGTTTGCAAGTAGTGGATGATCATAGAGTTTGTCTAAGAAATAATTACACTAGAAGTTCGCACCAAAGAATTAACCAGAGAGTTAAATATTTTTCAAATATGGTCACAAATTAGAGTAGTGATGCTAAATTGCATAAAATTTTGTTGTTTCAATTAGTTTTGAAACCTAAACCGCAACAAATGAAACCGTACCGCACAATTTAAAACCGCACCGTACCAATCAAAAGCGGTTTCATGTGCAATTTTGAATTTGTCAAACTGTACCTAAGTGGTTTTCGAATGTGGTTTGGATTTCAAGCCGCACCATGCTCACCCCTACTAGATATATGATTTGATAGATGATTTTGTTCTATCATCATGCCTTATGGTGAAGTTTGTGGGTCAATTATGGTGAAGTTTGTGGGTCACTTTTGTCTTGAGATTGAACTGACATTTTACCAAAAAAGAAGATTGAACTTTACATGAAAAATTATTTTTCCAATTTGGGAAAAAAAAATATGAAAGTCAAGAAGTGATTGAACATAAGATTTACAGCATGTATGTAAATCATATTCTAGATAATACCCATCAAAGCATATATGATTTTAATAATACCCAAAAAATTATAATGCCTTATAAATAAGTAATCTTGAGATCATTGAAGAAAAAGGAGAAGAGAATATACAAAGAATTTAGAAAAAATAAATAGAATAAAAAATAAAAAACAGCAAAATATACAAAGAGTAGAGTACATTAAAACTGGTTATGCTTGTTTATAAGAATTATACTTGGATAATTCTATTGATCTAAAGTGTCTTGTTTGTTTTCAAATTTAGACTTGTGACTATTAGTCTAGGATTATAAAATAACTTAATAGTTTGATATTATAATTATAATACCGGAATTATAATTCTAAGATTAATAGTCTTGAGATTATAATCCCGATATTATAATTCTTACAAACAAATATAGTCAGAGTGTATAGCAAAAGGAGAAATAAATAAAACACACCTTTGTCAAAACCAACAATTTGGCATCATGAATATGAAAATCTTGATTTATGTAAATCAAATTCTAGAGAAAGCCCATCAAAACATACCTGATTTTAGAATGCCCCAATAAATTATAATGCGTTAAATAGTTAATCTTGAGATCATTTGAAGAAAAAGAAGAGAATATACAAAGAACACAGTACATGAAAACAGAGCTTATAACAAAAGGAAACATAAATATAAACACACCTTTGTCAAAATTAACAAGTTCACCTCCATGAAAATGAAAATCTTGATTGTTTGCTAGTTTCTCCACCACTAAATAATCTACTAGAGGACTCTTCACTACAAGACGAACTCGAAACTTGAGGTGGACCTAGCGATGAAGAAGACGAAGAAGAAAGAGGAACAACTTGATTCTCCCCATCATCCTCAACACCATCATACTCCTCATCATCCTCATCCTCATCCTCATCATATTCCCCTGCATCGTCGTCATCATCATCAAGAAGATCATGAACATGACTACGATTATGATCATGATCATTGATATTAGTAGAATTTTTCTGAGCACAAGTTTCACAGAATGAAAGAGTGGGACCAAGCTTGAAGCCAGAGCCCGTCCATGGAGTGATAGACTGGCAGGATTGGCACAGAAGGGTTCTGGAGTGCTTGGCCACAAGGAAATTTGCAGAGTGAACCTTGGCATCGCAATTCCAACACAGGCTTGCTTGATCTGACTCACAGATCATTCTTGCAATGGAGTTGCATAGCTCACATTTCTTCATTCTCTCCCTTGTTTTTAATTTTTTCTTCTAAAGATTCTTACTATTTAAACCTCTCAATTTTTGGTTCCCAGATACATAGTGGTGGTATATATATATATATATATATATATATATATATATATATATATATATATATATATATATATATGTGATGGGATCAATGCATCATACACTTATATTCTTCGTACTATCTTATTTTTAGCTGAGCGGATCCGTGACGGTTCGGTTGTTTATACAATCGTCGTTTATACTTTTAATGACGCTTATACGTTGTTTTCGTCGCTAAAAGATAGTATTTACTGATTCAGATGATCAAAACCGTCGCCTCATCTGGTCGCTAAAGGAAAAGAAGATGAAATAAAAGAAAAGAAGATGACTGATCTTATCTTCTCTCTCTCTCTCTATATATATATATATAAAAAATGGATGACACAAATTGTATAAGTTTCAAATATATACAGCTTTACGATCAGAGTTAAATCATCCTACTGCATCAGTGAAAGTAGTCACTCTACTACCGTAAACACGTAAAGTGAATCCTCAGATCGTAGAGTGACTACTCTACAATCGTAGAGTCACTTACTTCTATGATCGTAGATCAGATATATTCTAGTCTGCATAAATCACAGGCTCCATTAACCTAATACTGGCGGGGATCTCCGACAAACCAAATTACATCTGATTTGGTTCAGTGAATCTGAGTGATCCCTGGAACCCGACATAAACCCATATATATATATATATATATATATATATATATATATATATATATATAGCAGAGAGAAATAATTTATAGCAAGTGTTTGCTATAACATTATTTTAGTAAACCAAGCCATATATGGCTGTCTATAAGAGAAAAAACACAATCCAATTTTTTTTAAAAAAAGTTGCATCAGTTGTTATCTGCTACTATTAAATCAGGTTGTCTAGATTTAAAATTTTATAATTGCATATCTCACTTTTTCTTTAAATGAAATTAGGCTGTTTGTTTCTCCTATTGACATCATAGATGAGTTTGTCCGAATAATATTATAGCAAGTATTTATTATGGATCACTCTTATACACAAGTGCTTCATGATATTCTGGTAGCCATAGGGGAAAAAACAAGAAGAAGGTCCAAGTTGCTATTTGAAAAGGACATCTGTTCAAGGTTCTTGTATATATCCATGAGATGAGATACACAGGAATGTTATGTCACTAGCTTATTTGATTCAAACATGTTAGACAAAAATATATGGGTGTGTATAACATTACCTATGCAAAGGATTTGGTATATACAGACAAAATCTTACTTCAAAAAAAATTGTTTATAATATTGACTATGGGCATATTCTAATGGAGTAAGGTGATAGTCTTATCTGGCAGTAAAAATCAACACAAGAACTTAATAGCATAGATATGTTCATACACATCTTTGTATATTTTATTTATGTACAATCTGCCAAAGTTACGTTGTTTTGGCAGATTTGTTTTTGATTTCTGATTTGGGAGAAGAGAAATTGTTTTTTTTTAAACAAATCTATTAAAATGACATAATTTTGACAAATTGTACAAAAATAAAATATAAATAGATGTGTATGGCAATATTACTCTTTTCACAATCATCTTATCTTTTTTGTGTCACGTTACCTAAAAAAATTTACAAAGCATATCATTTAATTTTATATGATGACAATGGCCAGTCGAATACATGATACCTAATATAGGATACTCCACCAAAAGTTACCACCCTCCTAAATCATGATAATTTTATATTTTTGGATTTGTTAAAATAAGTGAAAGTATGAGGAGACACCAAGTAAGCTAGCTAGATCAAGTGCATTTGAGCAAATTGCACTAAGCAAACACCAAATCAATTGGGCCATATTTTTGGATTTCGTTAATAAATATTTGAACTAATTACATATTTTAGTACATTTTTAAAAATAATTACAATAATAGTGCATCCATAAAATAATTATAAAAATAATACACTTTTCTATATTTATTTACAATATTAGTGCAATTAGGATTTCTTAATTTAGGGGATTAGTATTGTTGGGCTGACATGGCAAATCTCCCTTATATCTTCCCGTTAATTATTATTTTCTTATTCAAACACAGCAGACCCATTTTTGATCTATGTTCCTGTTTCTCTCTCTTTTTTCTTCATCCTCTTTTCTCCTACTATAAACTAAAGTGGCGGCGGTTTGCCATCGTCGAGCAATAAATACCATGGTGTCAGAATCCGATGATGAAGTTGGGACCGGTGTCTATGGATCACGTGCTATTGGCTTTGAGAGAGACCAAAGAGGAGAGAAAGGCTAGGATTAGGAGCCTGCTTAATTTTTTTGATGGGGCAAATGCGGGGAATTTGGATTAAACGCATATCGAGGCGGGGCTATTAGCTTTTAGCCTGAAGAGCTCTCTACCTTCCTTGTTGCACTTACGTAGCTTTTATTTCTCAATTTGGGTTAATTTTCTTTATAAAGCTTTTGTTCATCTATTACCTACATCTAGGACATGGACATACTTAAAAGTCAAAAGGCTTGTGTGTTTCTTTTAGGGTGGTGTTGCATTTAGTGCTCTGTGTAATGGTCAATCTGGGTTTTAATGGATCAGGATTCTCTATGAGGATTTCTCTGTGAGGATCTTGTGAGGGTTTTGTTGTGGGGTTGACAACATATTAAAAAGGAAATCCAATGACTTACAACTTCTTTTTTTTGTATCAAAACGACGTCGTTTTGATAGGAATTTTTTTTACAAGTTGACAAAAAATTAGAAGCTACCAAACGTCGTTTATTTTTACGTATAATTATTTTAAATTTATTGATTATTCTGTATATGATTTTTTTTATATTTAATAACTTAGCTTGCTATTAATATTAGGATAACTACAAACTTGGCTCAAAAAAATGAATAAATATATTGGTTATAATTATCATTAATGTTTTCAATGTGGCTTTAGTTATTTTTCGTTTATTATTGTTTTTGTTTGTTTATTATATTATTATTATTATTATTATTATTATTATTATTATTATTATTATTATTATTATTATTATAATTTGAATTTATTTGTTCCATAAAAAGAGTTTATTCTCACCATTAAAAATATTATTATTATTTACTCTAATCATTTGGCCGTCTGGGTCAACCAAGAAAATATTCTAGACCTATCAATTATTATTATTTACATATTCCTTTATATCTTTTTTTTTATTATTAATAATCGTTTTACTTTACCTCTCTTAATCCACTGCTCAGCGGAGACAATCACCATCACAACTCAAATACTATTTTAAATGTACTCTTTTTACTTTACTTTGTTTGTTGGGTAAAATGAAACGGGGTTTGGTTGCTTCCAATTTTCAATCAACTTGTAAAAAAAAAATCTTATCAAAACGACGTCGTTTTGATACAAAGACAAAAAAAGAGTTGTGAGTCATTGGATCTCCTTTTTAATGTGTTGTCAACCCCACATCAAAACCCTCACAAGATCCTCACAGAGAAATCCTCATAGAGGATCCGGATCCATATGTTAATATTGTAGAATTGTTGTTCTTCATGTCATGCCATTGTGTATTACCCTTAAATACTCTTTCTAGATTTACTAAATCACAAATTGCATTCTCTAGTTTACCAATCCACCTCCACACCTGCAGTTTTTTCATAGTGTAGTTGGTAATCAAACCTTCATACCAAGGTAACCAAACTGTCATACTAAGGTAACCAAACCTCCATACCAAGGTAACCAAACCATCATACCAAGGTAACTTGATCCACTGCGCAGCTTTTTTTTACAAGGCAATTGGTAACCAAACTTTCATCTCAAGGTTACCAAGCCTGAAGTTTTTTCATAGTGCAGTTGGTAACCAAACTTTCATACCAAGGTTACCAAACCTTCATACCAAGGTTATCAATCCACCTCCACACCTTCAGTTTTTCATAGTGCAGTTGGTAACCAAACCTCCGTACCAAGGTAACAAAACCTTCATACCAAGGTAACCAATCCACACCTGCAATTTTTTATAGTGCAATTGGTAATCAAACTTTCATACCAAGGTTACCAAACCTACATACCAAGGTTACCAATCCACCTCCACACCTGCAGTTTTTTCATAGTGCAGTTGGTAACCAAACTTTCATACCAAGGTAACCAAACTGTCTTACCAAGGTAACCAATCCACCTCCACACCTTCAATTTTTTCATAGTGCAGTTGGTAACCAAACATTCACACCAAGGTAACCAAATCTTCATACCAAGGTAACAAAACCTTTATACCAAGGTAACCAAACCACATCCACACCTACAGTTTTTTCATAGTGCAGTAATTGGTAGCCAAACATTCATACCAAGGTAACCAATTCAGTGTTATTAGGTTACCAATTTATTTTAAATGTGATGCAGTTGATAGCCAAACCTTTATGCAGTGGATGGTCAAACCTTAATACCAATGTAACCAATTCAATTTTATTAAGTTACCAATTTATTTTGAATGTGATGCAGTTGGTAGCCAAACCTTCATGCAGTTGGTTGCCAAACTTTCAGACCAAGGTAACCAATTCATACTGTTGTTGTTGATGTAGATTGGTTACCTTAGTATAAAGGTTTGGTTACCTTGGTATAAAAGTTTGGTTACCTTGGTACGAAGGTTTGGTTATCAACATTACATTACACATCACTCTCTTATCTCTCTCTTTCCTATTCAGAAAACAAAATTTGTTTATAAAACTAGAACTGAAGGTGTTCCAGTGCTATTATTAAGTAGCTAGCTAGCTTATTACATGATGACACCAATTATGCCTTTATCTCTGCCCATGTCATGAACTCTAATTGCTCTCTAGTGCCATGGCATTACTAATGATCTTCTCCTCTGCAGTATCTCAAGAATTTCCTTTTATTATCGAAAATGGTTGCTCCCGCCACCACCGCCCCAGCCTCCACCTCCACCGTCTCTGTAACCACCACTTGAGCCACCACCGCCACCTCCGCCACTGCCGCCACCACCGCCACCACCGCCATTGCTACATCCTTCATAGCCTTCACCGCCGCCTCCGAAGCCACCACTACCACCTCCTCCGAAGCTTCCACCTCCTCCGAAGTTGCCTCCGCCATCTCCTCTGAAGTACAAAATTTGTGCAGTCTTTCCTATGAAGATTTGAATTTGAATTATTATTTTGAATTTGATTTTATTTTTGTGGTTAGATCCCAGATATTTGAATTTGAATTATTAATTATAGCAATTATTTCTCCTTAATTTTAGGTTTCCTTATTAATGTGAATTGCGTTATTTTTGTAATTATTTTGTGTATGTATTATTTTTGTAAATACTTTCTAATTGTTGTATATTAGTGTTAAGGACCCTAAATATTTTTGGCTTTGCTAAAATAAAAATATGATAAAATTAGGTCATATTTTTCAAGCAGTAAGTCTATTATCACATAAAAGCATTCACATACCGTTCACATACGCTCACATGCATATTTTGATGGCCTGCGTGCCCACGCGACTTGCTCTGCATGTGGGCCATCAAAATATGCACACGTGGACCAACAAAATATGTATACGAGTATATGTGAGCGGTATGTAAGCGCTTTTATGTGATAGTAGACTTATTTGGTTACGAATACTTGAGCCCACGCCTTTCTACAACAACTTGATTACTAAACCAATAATTATTGGGTTCTTAACATTAATATACAACAATTAGAAAGTATTTACAAAAATAATACATCTAAAAAATAATTATAAAAATAACACAACACAATAATAAGTTGCTAAAATTACGGAACATTAACTCCCTACACGTCAGTTACCGACTTTCATATTTGTAACCAACCGATCCTAAATTCAAACTAATGAAGAAAAACAGAACAACGACAGATCAGAGAAATTGAATTCTCTAACAGAGAAAGAGCGAGAACAGTGTTTTGGTTTTCCAGAACGGTTTGCTGCTCAAAATCCCAATTTTATCCTCTCCATTCACGCAGAGAAAAAGTAAGTAAGGTAGGGAGGAGAGAGAGGAGAGAGAAAATCTTAATCTATGTTCTTCAAGCCTTATGCTATTGTTTTTCCATTATATTCGACATGTAATGGTTGAATCTTAAAAAGCAAACAAAGTTTTATGCATTTATCATTGATTTTATACCTGCGATCTTTTCACCGAAGCTTACAAACTTAAAGAAAGTCGATCGCTTGATGCAACTGATTTGATATAATTTGTTTGTATTTGTTCCGTCTAGCGTTTATATATAATGCTGACTTGGTTACTGTGTAATATTATCATAGTTACTGCATAATATTATTGTGTTTTATACTGATTTTTTTATATTGATGGTTACTGATTAACTACATTGGATACCTTCATACATCTGTTAGTCTTTAATTTGTAACAAAATCATTACTGATTGTTTTGGTTGTAAAATGAATGTAAAAATATTTTTTATAATCTTAGCTCTTGATTACATATATCTTGAAGTTCTTTATCTAATATGTATTTAGATATTATAAGGTGTTTATTTGCTTATGTATAATGTTATTGTGTTTTATAATTGTTTCTTTTATATTGGTGGTTACTTATCGACTACATTGGTTACCTTCATACAACCGTTAATTTGATTATATATATTGGTTATTATATACTCTTTAATTGGTTACTATTTAATGTTTATTTGGTTCTTTGAATAATATTAATGTACACTCAGATCGATATTTTTTATATTTATGGTTACTTATTAGCTACATTGGTTACATTCATATAATTGTTAGTCTTTAGTTGGTAACAAACACATTATACTGGTTGTTTTTTACTGTAAAATGCAATAAAAAATATGTTTATGTTCTGGTTACTAAATAGATATATGTTGGTTACTGTATAATGTTGTTATGATTACTGTATAATATTAGTGTGTTTTATACTGGTTTATTTTATATTGGTGGTTACTTATTGACTACATTGGTTACCTTCATACAACTGTTAGTCTTTAGTTGGTAACAAACACATTTTACTAGTTGTTTTTTACTGTAAAATGCAATGAAAAATGTGTTTTATGTTCTGGTTACTAAGTAGATATATGTTGGTTACTGCCTAATATGGATTTTATTAGTGTATACTAATGATTTGGTTACTGTATACTATTAGTGTGTTTTATACTGATTTGTTTTATATAGATGGTTACTTATTAACTACATTGGTTACCTTCATACAACTGTTATAATTTAATTAGTAACAAAATCATTATACTGATTATTTTTATTGTAAGATGCATGTAAAAATGTAGTTTATGTTCTGGTTACTAATATTATGTAGTTTGGTTACTGTCTAATATTGATTTGGTTACTTTACAATGTTTATTCATTTGTCAGACAATGGAGATGATTCCAATTGTACTTTATTTCAATGGAACGTGGTCTGACAGTAACCAATACAACAAATTTGAAGTTACCACCAAACACAAGAAGACCAGTGAAAAGACCAAAGATAGGGAGGTACGAGCACGGATTTGAAAATAAAATTCAAAACAAATGCAGCAGATGCCAAGAAAAAGGACACAACATGAAAACATGCAATAATCTACCGGTTTTAAGACCACAAAAGGTCTGATATAGTACATAAACAAAAAGAGTGTAAATACATGAATATATAATTGTTTACTGTGAGTAACCATTAACCACATGGTTGGTAACATCTTTGATGGTGTACAGTAACCAAAATTATTATTGATTAATATTTTGATTTCTGATTCCATCATGAGTTGTCAATATAAAGCAAACATATACATTGAATAATTGGTAACTGTTCTGAAACATTTTTATGTAAATTTGGTTACCCATCTAAAATAAAATGGTTACCTCTATATTCATATTTAGTTACCAACTGGACCATTTCCAAATAACTTTTATAACTATGAATTTAAAAGTATCCATCAGCTAGATAAATGGGAACCCTCACATATACATTAAGTACTTGATAACTGTTCTGATATAAGTTTTTAATTATTTGGTTACTAACAAAAATTAAAATAGTTACCCTTATATGCATGTTTGGATACCAACTGCACCTCTCAAACTATTTTTATTTTAATATGAGATCTATAAGTGACCATCATATATATATATATATATATATATATATATAATGGAAACTCTTAATTGGAGTTTCTTATTCCATCATGATGACATGGTATAAATAAAACATATATATTTAACACTTTATAACAGTCCTGATACAAACTTATAATAATTTGGTTACTAAAAAAACAAAAATGGTTACCATATGTAGGTTTGGATACCAACCTAATATTTCAACTGAAATAGCTGATGGATATTGTTTTGAACCAATTTTATGTAAATTTGGTTATTCACAAAAAAATAAAATGGTTACCTCTATATACAGATTTAAATACCAAGTGTACAATTTCTAGATAATTTTTATGAGTATGTAATTTATAAGTATACATCAGCTAGATAAATAGGACACTCTCACATGTACATTTAACAATTGATGTTTGTCCTAATACAAGCTTGTAACTATCTGGTTATTAATAACTGTAACCATAATGTAACATAATAAAACAGTAACCACATAATTATATGATAGTAACTAGAACATGTTTTAATGGTAACCAAAACAGAAACATCATGTAATGAAACCCAGTTTAGACAATCCATGTATACTAAACAATTACATATTAACTAGAATGAAAAATAAAAGTAACCAAAATCCCACATTGAGGGCACAATAATAGTAGCCAAATCATAAGGTAACAGTAACCAAAACATAATAAAGAAGTAACCAAATAGTTATATGAAAGTAGCAGAACATGTTTTAATGGTAACCAAAACAGAAACAACCTGTATATCCAACCCAGTTTAGGCAACTCATGTATACTCTCATATGTACATTTAATACTTGATATATGTCCTGATACAAGCTTGTAACTATCTGATTACTACCAAAAAATAAAATGGTTACCCTTCTATGCATGTTTGGTTACCAACTGCACCTTTCAAACAATGTATCAGACACAACTTAGAAGTAACAAATACGAACCAACAAACAATGTCAAATAATTGATAATATAATCAAATATGTAATCCCATTTATATAAGCTCCAATAAATATTACATACTCATTAACCATAACAAATGGTTATGGATATCCAACAAAAACCAAAGTACAAAACATAATTCAGAAGGACAAGACAACAACAACCGAACTAATCAAAATCTTGTATAAATCTTCCTGAAACTTGAGCTTTTTGGCTGCTGCTACTTTCTTCTTCATGGTTAATTGCTCTCATTCTCTAGAAAAGACTTCTCATTATGAACCTGTGGGAGGAAGAGAAATACCTTGGGATTAGTGAATAGAGAGCCCATATAGGATGTGTTTGTGAAAATGAAAGTAGAACTAGAAAAGCATAAACCTTGTAGAAGATATTTGAAGGAATTTACAAAAATAATACATCAATGTATACTAAGCAAATACATGGTTTATTATGACTTGGGTTTATTATTTACAAAACTAATACATCCACAAACTAATGATACCTTAAACTTCTCCAACTGTCTTGAGTTCAATTTCTTGGTAATAATGTTGGGGACTACCATGTCACACCAATATATAACTTTTCTAGTGAATTTTCTGTTGCATTCCTCATAATAAAGATCCCATAACTACAAATAAACAAAATTAAATTTACACAATCATTAGTAACCAATATAAACAATATTTATACAATAAACAGTTACGTAGTAACCAACAAATAACATCATACTAACCAAAATATAATATAACAATTACACAGTAGCCAAAATAGACTATAAAAAGTAGCCAACATCCCACATTGACTGCACAATAATAGTTATCATATCATAATATAACAGTAACCATAACATAATAAAGCAGTAACCAAACATTTATATTATATAATTTAATGGTAACCAAAATATAAATAACATGTAGTACAGACCATTTTATGTAGTAACCAAACAGTTATATATAATATTAACCAAAACATAATTTAAAGGTCACCAAAACAAAAATATGTAAACCAAAAATATACTAAAAAGAAACCGAACAGTTATATGATAATAACCAAACTATGTTTTAATGGTAACCAACACATAAACAACATGTAGACCAAACCCAGTTTAGTCAACCAATGTATACTAAGCAAATGCATGGTAACCAAAACAACATAAAAAAGTAACCAAAATCCCAAATTGAGGGAACAAGAATGGTATCCAAATTATAAGCTAACAGTAAAAAAAAAAAAAACATGCTAAAGAAGTAACCAAACAGTTATATGTGTGACGCCCCCAAAATTAGGTATACATCACCCATCTTGAGTCGCCAGATAAATGGTACAAAATTCAAATACAACTTAATAAAACAGCAGTCGTGTAAAATACGATAAAATATAATCTAAGAGTTTTAATACGTATATTGTCATCTAGACAGTATCCACACGCAATTTAGTCCTCATTACATTTATTATCACACTATTTAACAGAATAGTGAGGACTATTAATGCTATCATCTGGACCGTCACCCCATTCCCCGACTCGTTTCAGCTACATTCTCATTTCTTAAAGAGAACAATGAAAGAAAGGGTGAGCTCAACTAGCCCAGTAAGAAATATTATGACTAAGATAACGCAGAATAAATTATCATTAGTCTCCAACAATGTTAAACAGATAAAATACAATACACATCAAGTTTAACTGCAGCGGAACATGCAATCCATTAAGAGAGTCAAGTAGAGAATAAAATCTACTATCTTTTATGATTTAAAAAGTTTTTCATCACTTTTATCGCTAAGACTCGGCTTAATAAATAAACCACATCATCGAATCATCCTTGCACTACGGGCCAAAGATGTTCATTAAATCATCAATGGTCATGACTATACCGAATAATCCCTGGTCATAATCATACCAAGTCCATCTCTGCACGTAAGCCAAAGATGACTTTCAACACAATATAAACATAAGAATGATGACAATGATATAATAATTCAATAAAATAAGTTCAAGAATTTATTTATCCAGGAACTAATAATGTCCAAATTGTCAACATGATACTTCTTTGTAAAGTAAAATTCAAGAATGCTCAGAAGAATATTTTCATGAAAAGATACTGGATGAAGCGCAAATATCAAGAATATTCCACTAATTTCATGGAGTATAGAAGTCAAAACTCTAACTAACTGAGTATAATAAAGAATATATGAAACTGCAAATGGATTTTCACCGTCATGTAGTAATCCACGTATACAGATGATTTCCATAATTTAATAAGGAATGAATACAAAGGATCATTCACCATGCATGCGATAGAGATTGCACAGACAGGTTATTCCCAACAGAATAATAAATACGGAATAATAAATGATGGAACCGAAGTCGTGAAATTCACCGGCAAGTGAGGATATTCGATAGAATAGTAAATACGAATATTAAATGATGGAACCAAAGTCGTGAAATTCATTAAGCTGAGTGATATTCCGATAGAATAGTAAATGCGGAATAATAAAAGAAGATCATCAAGTATTGGGTAAATTGCATATACAGGTCATTCCACCAAGTATAGGGTAAACCGCGCATACAGGTTATTCCAACAGAATAATAAAGAATAAAATAACAGAAGTTCTCTTCATGAATAAGAAAGAATAACACCCCTTGTAACGCCCCCAAAATTAGGTATACGTCACCCATCTTGGGTCGCCACTTACATGGTACATAAATTCAAATACAACTTACTAATATAACTGCGTGGTATACAATACGACATAAAATCGTGAGTTTGAATACAAATTTTGTCTACTAGATATTATACAAAACTCAAAAGGAGTCCTCATTACAACTATTATCACACTATTTCACAAAATAGTGAAGACTACTAATGCTATCCTCCGGACCATTACTTCGTTCCCGACTCGTCCAATTTATGTTCTCATTTCAAGAAGAACGGTGAAAGAAAGGGTGAGCTCAACTAGCCCGAAGAAGAAATATTATGACTAAGATAATGCGAGAATAAATTATCATTAGCCTTCAATGATTGTTAAACCGATAAAATACAATAGATACAACCGGTTAACTGCAGCAATGAATAAATGATCCATTAAAAGAGTCAAGTAGAGAATAAAGTCTACTATCTTTTAGGTTTTAAAAGGTTTTCATCAATTTTTATATTTTGAGACTCGATTTTAATAATAAACCACCACATCTAATCATCCCTCGTACCACTGGCCAAGGATTTTCATCAAATTATCAATGGTCATGACTATACCGAATCACCCCTCGGTCATAATCATACCAAAACTATCCATCATCGCATTACAGTGCCATCGAGGACTTTTGTCACATCATTTATATCAAGTCATGATTATCGAATGATCCTCGGTCATAATCATACTAAGTTCATCTATGCACGTAAGCCAAAGATAACATAATATAACATGAGGATGATGACAATGACATAGTAATTCAATAAAACAAGTTCAAGAATTATTTAATCCATGAATTATTAACGTCAAATTGTCAACATGATACATCGTTTAGTAGAGTAAAATTCAATAATGATCGAAGAATATTTCCATGAAAAGATATTGGATGAACGCAAATATCAAGGATATTCTACTAATTTCATGGAGTATAGAAGTCAAAGTTTTAACCAATGGGTATAATAAAGAATGGAATAACAAAAGAAATCACCATGCATGCGGTACTGCACAGACAAAGTTATTCAACAGAATAATAATAACGGAACCGTGTCGGTGAAATTCACAACCGGCGTGATGTTCCAAATGTAATAATAAAGATGGAAACTGCATCCTGTAAAACACATGCATGGGATGTTCCAATGTAATAATAAAATGTAACCCAGTCAGGTGTAAAACACATGCACAGGATGTTCCAATGAATAATAAAGAACTGTGTCCTATAAAAAACACATGCATGAGTGATGTTCTAATGAATAATAGAAGAATGTCACCAAGTATAGGGTAAAGCATGTATAAAAGTTATTCCAGCAGAATAATAAGCAATGGAATAACATAAGGATTTCACCAAGTATAGGGTATGTCTGTATACAAAGTTATGTATAGGGTATGCCACTTTTACAAAGTTATTCCAATGTAATAATAGTGAATGGAATAATGTAAGTTCTCTTCAAGAAGAAAGAATAACCCCTACCGTAAAAGAACCAATATAAGTAGTGAAGAAGCGTAATACTCTTCTTCTTTCTATAATTTTCTCTATAGCTTCTCTCTATAATTTCTCTCTCTCAGAGTTTCAATGAATTCGTAAGAAAATAATGAAGGAATGAGCTTTATTTATAGGAAAATGGAATGCATAGTAACTAATCCATGAACGGTCCAGATTGATTTACTTTAATGACTGGTCCATATTAAAGAAAAATCTTTTAAATAAAATATAATATATTCTATTTATATAAAAACATTTTACTATGCAAACACTATGCAATACTACGCAAAACACTATGCAAAACACTATGCAACACTATGCATAATAAAATATAATATATTCTATTTATAGAATAACTTTAATAAAGTATTCTATTTTATATAAAAGATGTTTCTATTTTATACGTTAATAATACGAATAAAATAAAACGTCATTATCGCTATAATAATTCATATTATTAATAAATAATAATGGAATCAAAACCGAGTGACTTCTCACATAAGCATCAATAATCAATACCGTGTCTTACTATACGCAACCACACGTACATACGTACTTTACTACCGAGTAGTTCAACAAGAACCACTTGTAAAACTTAACCGTTATTTCAATAAAATATTTTGTCGGTTTTCAATCAAATGACACATGAATTACATTAGGGTCCACCAATGATTGATTGGTTGTTATACGAATATTCCTCGCTAAACCGAATATTCCCACCAATCAATATAATATAACCACTTGCATACTTTGCAAAATTTATAAATACTTACCCACAACTATAATATTATCTCAAATTCACACCATAATATTAAAAATTATTTCGACAAAATTTAAATCTTTATTGATAAAATCAGGGGTCTCACAATCTCCTTCTATGGAATTTCGCGCCTCGAAATTGGGGATGCGATACTGGTATGATAAAGAGATGAGGATACCTTGAATACCTTTATCGCTTTAAAAATATTAAATTCATCTTTGAAATCGCCAAAGCTATTCATTAACAATTCATCTTTGCACTACGTGCTAAAAGATATACAAATCAGAAACCAATAATGCCGAGACGCACTTAATAAGTATCACGACCATTTAATTATCCATGCACCATTGGCTAAGGATATTCGTGTTTTCAATACTGGTCATGATTATACCCGAATAATCTTTCGGTCATAATCATACCAAGTCTATCAATGCACTACTACTAAAGATGACTTTTACCATCCACATCCATGAATTAATATTTCATTCTTTGAGACTCATTTCAATAATTAATTCATATCATCGAATCATCCCCGCATCACTGTGCCAAGGATATTCATTAGTATCATTTACCACAAATTATCCATGATACTACTACCAAAGATAATTGTGTATTCATTAATATCACGACCATTAAATTATCCAAGCACTACTACCAAAGATAATTGTGTATTCATTAATATCCACGACCACAAATTATCCATGCACTACTACCAAAGATAATCGTGTATTCATTAAGTATCACGACCACAAATTATCCATACCACTACTGACCAAAGATAATTGTGTATTCATTAGTATCACGACCACAAATTATCCACGCACTACTGACCAAAGATAATTGTGTATTCATTAATATCACGACCACAAATTATCCATGCACTACTACCAAAGATAATTGTGTTTTCAATTACTGCGGTTATGATTATACCGAACAATCACGTCATAATCATACCAAGTCCATCTACGCACTATAGGCCACTGTATTGACTTTCAACATAATATAAGCATGAGGATAATGATATAAAGAATCAATCAAATGAGATAAAGGATAAATATTAAACATTTATAATATAATTTATCCAGATTCAAGAATATCCCCATGTTATCAATCACTTAATAATCTCATAATCTAATATCATTAATATTATAACAATATTTTAATCATTTCTTAAATTTATAAATAATTTTTCTTAATTGTTTACGTTTTACCATATAATGCATTTAATCATTCAAAATGCCATACTCATAAGATATCATCACCAATTATCAAATCTCTCAAAAAAATATGCATATACTCTATATAGGATTCTCTAGCCATAATATCTTATTTTCAACTTTGTTATTTCACATAACATATTTAACTCATATGTTTTACTATAAACTATTTTCATGAAAATACCAAATCAGTCCCAAAAATATTTCTTTTCTGGGATTTAGCATAATATAGTCCCATAATGAAAATATATTTTCTCGAAATTTTAAAATTCATTTACTATTTTTCAAAAATCAATTTCTAATTAATTCCTTAAGAAATTAGCTACCTCAAGTTTAACTCCAAAATTCCCAAATTTTGGCAGGACTTACACATGTTAACGTGAGCTTCTAGTTTAAATTTCATGGTCACCTGAGTTATAGAACTCCGATTATAGCATTTTTTTCGGAAAAACCTAAATATTGAAAGAGTCATAACTTGCTCATTTTAAGTGAGAATGAGCTCATTTTTGGACAGGAGATACTTTATACCATATACCTTCATGTCCCTAAAGGCCAGAATTTTTCTCATAATTTAAGTGGCCGAAACAGCCCTTAAAGTTTTGGGCAGTAGCATTTTTGAAATTTACAGCTTTGGCCTCCTTTGCTAAAATCAGTCCACACAAAATCTACAATACCTTTTCCAGTAATTCCACTTGGATTAGTTAGGTAACTCATAGATCTAACTCTAGGACTTGACCACATTCAAAAATTCAAAATATAATAAAGATATGGTCAATTGAATTTCATGTTCGTTTTTCACCAAAATCCGATTTTCAACTCTTTGTGATTTCTAAGAAACTTTCATGTTTTACATACTAACCAACATAACTCATCATAAAACTTACTAATACCACTAATACCCATGATTTTCATTATTCCAATGCTTTTATTATGACTTTCATCATAAACCACGTAAAGTTTATTCATTTAGTTGAAGAAATATTTGAGGGTTTAAGAAATGGGTTTTTGTATCGGGTCAATACAAAATTCGATTTCACGCTCTAGGGTAGGCTAGGAAATCTTCAAGAATACGTCAAGAAATTTATTAATGATAGAAATATCATTCAAAGCATTACTCTTATCCAAGACTTGGATAAGACGTCACATTGATACCAATTGTGACTTCTATCCCTAACCTAGATAACACCACAATGATACCTATAAACTTGCTATCTCTTCTATAAATGCATACATTCCACACAAGGAAAACTGATACCTATAAACTAAAGGTTCGAAAGTCCGCCGGCATTAAAGTCCACAAAAGGAAGTCAACAACGAAAGGTTGAGGCTCTTTCTTTATGACGATATGACAATGATTAATTTTAGGGTTTGGTTACTTTGAATTGCAGTATAACAGGTTGTTATAAATATAAAAGCTAACAACCTTAAAAGCATGATGAGTAGTTAACCAATTGATTCCTAAAATCAAAGGCAAGTATTTTCAAAGAGATAAGATTGACGGTAACGTGAAAGTTTCAATTTGAATCAACAAGATTTATAAACAGTGGAGGTAACGGTTTCTCCCAACTAAGTTTTAAACAGATAAATCAAAGTCCAATTTCTCTGGTGTCAAATTTAAGCGTTGAAGCAACTAGGTGAAATAAAAGAGTGGGTAGCGGTATCTAACTGACTAGTATAGACTTCGTGAAGAGCTTATGATTAACTTACGGTGATAATTTTATTGGGTTCCTCGTCACGAAAAAAAATGCTCTCTTAAACCATCGGGCTTTGGTTTGTCAGGGCGACCTTTGGTGCCTCCATCCTAGTTGAATTTGTCTTGATGGCGACACAAAAGTGATCTCTAAGCCATGACCTTCTCTTCCACAATTATAACATGCTTTGAATCGGCATGGCGCTTATTTCGATGATGTGTCCCTCTCCTCCGCATTTGAAGCATATAATAGGTGGTCCTTCTCCTTCCTTAACAACAAGCGCCGATCTTTGGCGTCTTTCCATCATTGTTGAATCTCCTTTTCTTGAAATGTCCATTCTTATTGTTTGTGGCGATTTGACACCGAAGTGATTTACCATATCCTTTATTGATTCCCTCCATACTTGTCACCGCTTGATGACTACTCTCATTTGGTATTATAATTTTGCCGGCTACTTTCTTTTAGTTAGGTTGACTTCGTTATCGCGGCTCCACTAATTGAGCCCTATTTACAACATCTCGAATAAAACACGGTTTATGAGAAATAAGATGTTGGCGTATCTCCGCTTCAAACCTCTTAAAAACATTCGCGCGCCATTCTCTCTTCATTATCTACCAGTGGACGATAAACCGTGATAACTCCGCAAACTTTGCCTCGTATTGCGACCGGTCATATTGTTTTGTTCCAACTTGATAAACTCCACCTCCTTCATGGATTAATACTTCTTCAGAAAGTATTTATCGTTGAATGCCTCCCCGGAACTTCTCCTAAGATATCTTCAAGACAAAGAAGTTGAAAGACGTTTCTACCGATTCCCACCAAAGAATGCGCCTCTCCGCAACATAAAAGCTAAGAAGGAACCTTTTGCTCTCGAGCATCCCAAGACATCAAATATCTTGGTAATCTGCTTTATCCATGCCCGCCGGAAGTGGTTTTGGCTCTCCCTTAAACTCCGGTGGTCGGCTCCTTGAATTGTTTAAGCGGTGATCACCGAGAGTTTTTCGTGTTTCCACCTACGTTTTGGATGTGAGTCGCTTTCACTCGATGTTGCATGAATTCTAAAACCTCTTAAGCGTACCGGGTCGTTAGTCAATTGATCGGTGTTGTTGTTTAAGGGGAGGATTATCGCCATCGCTTGTACATTGTCGATTATTGATCCGTGGAGAATCAACAGTCTCCGTCTCCATTGCTATTCTCAACATTCTCGGATGCCATTTTCAAATCGCCATAAATAAGGGTTAATTAACATATCACATATTATCCTATACTCTGACCCCATGACCAATTAAATACCAAATAAATTTAGGTATAGGTCATACTAGCGAAAAGCCTCTCCCCTCCATACTATTCTCACATCTTAGCCAGGATCATATCCTAAGCTCGATACCAACCTAACGCCCCCAAAATTAGGTAGGTATCGTCACCCATCTTGGGTCGCCACTTATGGTACATAAATTCAAATACAACTTATTAATATAAGCGCCGTGTACAATACGACATAACCGCATGAGTTTGAATACAAATTTTGTCTACTAGATATTATACAAACTCAAAAGGAGTCCTCATTACAACTATTATCACACTATTTCACGTAATAATGAGGACTACTAATGCTATCCTACGAACCATTACTTGCGTTCTCGAGCTAAGTCGCCTATGTTCTCATTTCACAAGAGAACGGTGAAAGAAAAGGGTGAGCTCAACTAGCCCAAAGAAGAAATATTATGACTAAGATAATGCGAGAATAAATTATCATTAGCCTTCAATGATGTTAAACCGATAAAATACAATAGACAACCGGTTTAAGCTGCAGATGAATAAGCAATCCATTAAAAGAGTCAAGTAGAGAATAAAGTCTACTATCTTTTAGGTTTTAAAAGGTTTTCATCAATTTTTATCATTTGAGACTCAAATTTTAATAATAAACCACCACATCTAATCATCCCCCGTACTACACTGGCCAAGGATTTTCATCAAATTATCAATGGTCATGACTATACCGAATCACCCCGGTCATAATCATACCAAAAACTATCCATCAACTGCATACTGAGCCACCGAGGACTTTTTGTCACATCATTTATATCAAGTCATGATTATACTTAGAATGATCCCTCGTCATAATCATACTAAGTTCATCTATGCACGTAAGCCAAAGATAACATAATATAACATGAGGATGATGACAATGACATAGTAATTCAATAAAACAAGTTCAAGAATTATTTAATCCATGAATTATTAACGTCCAAATTGTCAACACGATCTTTGTTTACGTAGAGTAAAATTCAATAATGATCGGAAGAATATTTCCATGAAAAGATCTTTGGATGTAACGCAAATATCAAGGATATTCTACTAATTTCATGGAGTATAGAAGTCAAAGTTTTAACTAATTTGGGTATAATAAAGAATGGAATAACAAAAAGAAATCACCGTGCATGCGGTGCCGCGCCAGACGAAAGTTATTCCAGCAGAATAATAATAACGGAACGGTCGTGTGAAATTCACAATCGGCTGGGATGTTCCAATGAATAATAAAGATGGAACCCGGATCGGTGTAAAACACACGAGATAGGATATTCCAACAGAATGATAAAAGACGGAACCAGTCCGGTGTAAAACACATGTGATGAGGATGTTCCAAAAGAATAATAAAAAATAATAAAACCGCGCATGTGATGTTCCAATGTAATAATAAAAATGTAACCAGGTGTAAAACACACATGAGCGGATGTTCCAAGCGTAATAATAGAAGAATGTCACCAAGTATAGGGTAAACCAGCGTATCTGAGGTTATTCAACCAGAATAATAAGCAATGGAATAACATAAGGATTTCACCAAGTATAGGGTATGTCGCAGATATCTAAAAGTTATGTATAGGGTATGCCACTTTTAAAGTTATTCAGCGAATAATAGTGAATGGAATAATGAAGTTCTCTTCAAGAAGAAAGAATAACACCCCTCAACCGTAAAAGAACCGAATATAGAAGTAGTGAAGTAAAGAATACTCTTCTTCTTTCTATAATTTTCTCTATAGCTTTCTCTATAATTTCTCTCTAGTAGTTTCAATGAATTAAGTAAGAAAATAATGAAGGAATGAGCTTCATTTATAGGAAAATGGAATGCATAAGAACTAATCCATGAACGGTCAGATTGATTTACTTTAATCGACCGGTCCATATTTAAAAGAAAAATCTTTTAAATAAAATATAATATATTCTATTTATATAAAATATTTTACTATGCAAAACACTATGCAATACTTATCTTAAAAAACACTATGCAAAATACTATACAACACTATGCATAATAAAATATAATATATTCTATTTATAGAATAACTTTAATAAAGTATTCTATTTTATATAAAAGATGTTCGCTTTTATTACGTTAATAATCTGAATAAAACAAAAACGTCATTATCGCTATAATAATTCATATTATTAATCGTGATAATGGAATCAAACCGAGTGACTTCTCACATAAGCATCAATAATCAATACCACGTGTGCTACTATGCAACCACATGTGCGTATTCGATGTACTTTTACTACTGAAAGTAGTTCAACAAGAACTACGGTAAAACTTCCGTAGTTATTTCAATAAAATATTTTTGTCGTTTTCTCAATCCGATAATAATTTCATTGTGGGTCCACCAATGATTGAGTCGTTATGCGAATATTCCCCGCTAAACCGAATATTCTAAACCAATCGAATATAATATAACCACTTGCATACTTTGCAAAATTTATAAATACTACCCACAACTATAATATTATCTCAAATTCACACCATAATATTAAAAATTATTTCGACAAAATTTAAATCTTTATTGATAAAATCTGGGGTCTCACACCCCTTACCGTACAAGAAGAATATTCCAACTGATAGGGTGAGGATTTTCTTAAAGAAAACTTATACTATGTTCTTCGCTCAAAGCTTCTTAAAACCCTTAAGGAAATACGCCAAGATTATGAAGGAGAATTCTACGAACTTACGGTGTGATTTCAATTCTAACTAAGCTTCCTATTTATATAGGAAATGGATCGCATAATAACTAACTCATGAATGGTCCAGATTGATTTACTTTAATCGATTATTCATATTTAAAGCAAAATCTTTTAAGTAAAATATAATATATTCTATTTATATAAAAAGATTTTTACTATACAAATACTACGCAAGACTATGCAAACACTATGCATAATAAAATATAATATATTTTATTTATAGAATAACTTTAATAAAAAGATACATTTTTATATAAAAAGATTTTACTATGCAAAACATTGTAATATAATAGAATATAATATATTCTATTTATAGAATAACTTTAATAAAGTATTCTGCATTTTATATAAAAAGATGTTACATTTTTATTACGTTAATAATACGAATAAAAAAAAACGTCATCATCGTTATAATAATTCATATTATTAATCAACAATAATTGAATCAAATTTGTTTGACTTCTCACATAAATATCGATAATTAATACTGGTATTGCTACTTGCAACCACACGTATTAATGTATTTTTACTACTAGAGTAGTTCAACAAGATCAACCAGTAAAACTTTCGTAGTTATTTTTAATAAAATATTTTTGTCATTTTCAATCAAACAATAATTCCATTGTGGGATCCACTAATGATTATCATTGGTTGTCAGATTTAATATTTTTCGACACAAAGAATATTCCCGACCAATCGAATATAATATAACAACTTGCATACTTTGTAAAATTTATAAATACTACCCACAACTATAACATTATATCAAATCCACACCATAACAATATAAAAAAATTATTTCGAGAAATTTAAATATTTATTTATAAAATCTGGGGTCTCACAATATGTTAGTAACCAAAATATTTTTTAATGGTAACCAATACATAAACAATATATAGACCAAACACAGTTTAGTCAACCCATGTATACTAACCAAATACATGGTAACCAGAACAACAAAAAATAATAACCAAAATCCCAACTCAAGGGAACAAAATTGGTATCCAAATCATAAACTAACAGTAACCAAAAACATACTAAAGAAATAACCGAACATTTATATGATTGTAACCAAAACATGTTAATGGTAACCAATATATAAACAATATGTACACCAAAACCAGTTTAGTCAACTATGTATACTAAGCAAATACATGGTAACCATAACAACATAAAAAAGTAACCAAAATACCAAATCGAGAGAACAAAAATGGTATCCAAATCGCAAGCTAAGAGTAACAAAAAACATACTAAAAAAGTAACCAAACAGTTATATGATAGTAGCAACAATAACAAAATTTAAATTAATACACATTTAGAATTTTTTGTGTTGAAAATATCTTCTGGTTATGAACTTGAGCTTTTGTTTGAAATACCATCCGTGATTCTTTTCCTCTTTACATCCTTCTTCCTTGTATCAATCATTCTATACAAAACATAAAAACAACACAAGCCCAAACAATCAATACTTCATTCTGTTAGTAAACTACTTTAATAGATAATACATTAAACTATTTAGAAAATACTCACTTGAAACAATAATAAGCACCATAATCGATCAATGGAGAAGAAGAAACCAGCTGAACCACTATGCAACAATGATAACGAGTAACAACGACAATGAATAACAACTAAACGAAGATGGCGAACAACTAAACGAAGATGATAACGAGTAACGATCACTAAAATGAAGAATAAATCACCAGAAATGATCAATAGAGAAGAATAACACACGAACAGAAGAGAGAAGAAATGGTTTCAGCATGCAAACAAGGGTTTCTAACTGAAGAGTTCCATATAAATGATAGATGACGGTTATTACGCGTTTCAAAAAAAACCAACCCGATTATAAGATGGACACTAATTTGCCATGTCAGCCCATTAATATTAATCCCTTAAATTAAGGACTTTTAATTGTATTAGTATTGTAAATAAAAATGATGAAGTGTAATATTTTTATAATTATTTTTTAGATGTATCATTATTGTAATTATTTTTAAAAATATACTAATATATGTAATTAATCCATATTTATTTTCCCTTACCATTCAATTCCCAGGTGTATATATATAGCTGGCATTTTTTTTTGTTTACATTGGTTTAAACTTGGTTCATGTGTGGAGTGTTGTCTTTGAAGAATAGAATAACAAAGGAATTAAGACTTTAAAAGTCTGTGTAAGAGATTTTATTTATGGTTTTTTTCGTGCCCATCATAAACTGATTTTAAAAATAAAATTTAGGTCCATTTTAAATTTACAATGCAGCACAAATGGAGAATTTTGGAGCTTATTTATCAATTCGTGAGATTTACTCAAATCTGGTTATTTTCTTTTTTAATTTTAATGCGCTATTCGTTTGAATATACGTAAACGTGTAACAAAAAGAAAATGTAGCATTGAGGAAACTTCTTTATATATACTAGTACCTGGTGGCACATAAGTTGTGTGTGTAAATTATATAGGGTTATATTATAATTTTATAAAATTTGAAGGAGTAAAAAAAAAAGATTAATTTAAAAAGAACAAATTAATAATATATCTAAAGTTGTAATTAAGGGTAAAAAAATAATTAAAAAAAAAAAAAAAGCATGACACAAAATCACCAAAACATCCGTGGAGGATTTATAATATAGATGGAGATAGATAAGCCAGAGACTAATACATTCATAAATCATAACATCATAAAGACAAAAATACACGAAAATATAAAACCTAGATGTCACTGAGCACAGAATGTTGAAACCACTTTCTTGATCTATCCATCAAGTCAGGGCTCAACCTAATCATAAGAACACAAAACTCCATCTCATTCAAACATTCATCACCATCCAAATCCCCATCCCTTATCATGCACTTGAACTCCTCATCACTCATTTCTTGCAACCCTAGCACGGCCGAGTTCTTCTTCAAGCTATCCAATGTTATCACCCCCTTCTCCCCATCCACAAGCAATTGAAAACCATTGCAAAGCTCGTTCATAAATCCGTCGACGCCTAATTTCTCCACCATGGATGGAAACAAATCCTCGAAAACAACCACATTGTTCGACGCCATTTTTAGATAAATATTGTATGAAAATGAATGTACAAAAGTTGGCTTTAATTTGTGGAAGTCAAGGGAATGGATGGGATAAAATTATATAGGCAGCTGGGTAGGAGAAAGAGTAGGAAGATGACAGCGTAGGTACAGATCATATTATATAATTTGTGGGGATTTTGCTGCTAAAGTTTCCTGGACATTGTCATGGTGAAATATCCTCGAAACTGCATGGGAAGGTGCCTATAGCTACCAAATGGTTTCAGTTGTCGTGGCAAGCATTTTCCTATGTAGAAACAAAATTTGGCTTTTTTTTTTGCCTATTTACAAGCTTTTGCCAACCCCAACACTATTAATTTGATTTTTTTTTAAACAAGGGATATTACTCATACTCAATGAGAAATACAAATGAGTGTCTCATATAGCTGATGAGATCAAATATATAAGACTTTAGTAATTACTCTATATATTTTGTTTTGTCTTAATTTAATTAGGAAATTGATATTTTTATATAATAACGACGATTTTTACCTTCAATTGATTTTATATTTTGAAACGATGCGACGGGATAGAAGAGAGTGTAATATATTTTTTATAAAAACTTTGAAATGTGAACTGCACTTTATTGTTTCATTTGCCACAAATAAAAAATAAAAAAAAAATTAAGCTTGTTTGATAAAGGTCCCGTCGTGCAGTCACACCTTGTGGAACAAAAGTCGAACTAATCCAATTATGACATTTCATCAAATTGTGGGGCTCTGTTTATTCTATTCATAACATTAGCTTGGCATAAGCTAATTATAGATTGATACTGAGCCCACCAGATTAATTAATATTTTAATTTAGATGAATAAAATATAATTTATACACATATTAAAAAAATAAAAATAGAGAAAATAGAGTGAATATTTCTTAAATTTATTCTTAATGATCTACAAGAATATATAAAATAATAAGTATTTTTATTTTTTAAATATTAAAAAACTTTATTAAATGACATATTTACTATTCATTTTATATATTTTATGTCATTTTTTTTATAAAAAAAAATAAGCTTTTAATCTTTTTTTTGGGAGAGGAGGGACTAGGGAGTAGGGATTCCCTTGCTTTCCCCATTGGCCCATTCATTTTTGTATTCTTGATTAATTCCATGATCGTGTTTAAACAAATCAAAAGCGAATATATCCGCACGATTCACGAGTATGAATACAAACCAAAAGCATCTGTTGTACTGGGGAGAATGGTACTAATGGAAGGAAATATTTAAAGTCTCAAGATAAAAGTCCTTACTATTATTTTGAGTAGTCTCATGTTAAATATTCACTTATCATATAAAATCACTCACATACACTTACATGCATATTTTGATGGTCCATGTGACTTGCTCTGTACGTGGGTCATCAAAATATACATGTAAATATATGTGAGCGGTATGTGAACGATTTTATATGATAGTAGACTTACTGATTCAATATCACATCGTATATGAACTTTAACCCCTTTGGTCTTTTAAAATATTATTTCTCCTCCGTGTTAAGATAACTGTTGCCTAATTTATTACTAGCACTTTACACGCAAGTATACGCATTCGTTTGCAATATTTAACAAGCAAATATATCATTCCCACGAGGAAATAGATTAAACTTTATCAATTATCAATTCCAATGCAATTAATCCTATTTTAAACTACGAAATATTGTTTGTGATTTGAAAAATTAAAATTAACAAAACTAATGACTAAGATTAAAGTTCACAAGATTAATACAGATTTAACAGGTTAAGATTACAACTTCCCTTGGTATTCTATTTAAATTAATTTATTTCCCATTTAAATCAATTAGTTAATATGAATCATTATCCAAGAATGTTTTATAGTACTCACGGACTTCTTCCAAAGACACGTGAACAAATCATCCTAAATTCGATTGTTAAGACACAAATTACAAGGAACACCTTATTCAATCAACTCGCTCACTACTACAAAACAGTAAATAGATAACGCGAAAAAACGTTGTGGTTCCAGTCAGAAAAACGTCGTGGTAAAGGGTGTTGTCTATTTGACACCCTTACACAACGTTTGTAAAACGTTGTAATTAAGCACAATACACAACGTTTTTTAGGAAAAAAACGTTGTAGATTTGTTTTTCAAAAATTAGCAGATGGATAAAAACGTTGTAGAAGGTAAGATTCCACAACGTTTTTTGGATAAAAACGTTGTAGAAGGTATGATTCCACAACGTTTTTAAAATATTGTAGATTAAAAAAAAAGAAAAAAAATGTTGTGATTCACCTACATTACCAATGCACATGCAATATGTTAATGCCATGATATATAGCTAAAAGGTCTAAATTCTCAATTAAATTTAAAGCCAAAATATATCAACTGTGACGCCCCCAAAATAGGTATACACAACACCCATTCTGAGTCGCCAAATACATGGTACAAGAAGCAAACTACAACTTCAATAATCTAAATGTCGTGTGAAATATGACAATATATCTTTGTGAGTTTAAATATAATATTATCTTCTAGACAATATCCACACGCAAATAAATCTCCATCATAATTATTGATTCATTATTTTACAAAAATGGTGAGGACTACTAAACAACTCTCTCTAGAACCTTCATTCCATACCCGACTAGTACTACATTTACATTCTCGCCTCCTCGAGAAGAAAAATGGAACAACAAGGAAAAGGGTGAGCTCAACTAGCCCGATAAAGAATATTATGACTAAGATAATATACAACAAATTATCGTTAGTCTTCAACAGGGGAAAAATCGATGAATCTGATGATAACAAGTTTGAGATCAATATTATAGTGAAATAATAATTCATAGAAGAGTTACGTAGAGAATGAAATCTACTATAATCTATGAATTTAACGATCCATCATCAATATTTTATCCTGTAACATCAATCAATATTCATCTCAAATCAAATATTCATCTTTGCACTACAATGCCCAAAGATATTCATCAATTCGGTCGTGTTCATCTTTAAACACTGTTCATCTTTGCACTAAAGGCGAAGATATTCATCGATCGGTCATATTCATTTAAACACTCATCACCCGCTTCATCTTTTGCACCACGGGCCAAAGATATTCTTCAGAAATCATTCATTCTTTGCACTACACGGGCCAAAGATATTCAATAATATCATCATTTAAGGCGAGGATGATGAAAAATATTTTTAAAAAGCGAATCCAAATTGAAACAAAATGACAAGGATTAAGGATTAAGGATTCGTACTTTGGTTTTATCCACGCCAAAAAATACCTCAAAAATAATCATAGTGGTGTAAAATTCAAGAATGATCAAAACATGGATCTGATCGAAAGTTAGTATCCGAGAATAGATGTTTTAGACGAAAAAGAAGAAATTTTATTTTTCTATTGAATAAGCACAAGTATCGTGAATAGTCTCAGTATCGTGAATAGTCCGTATATCGTGAATAGTAACTCTCAGACGCAAAAGATAGAAATTCCACAAAAACATCTTCACGCATGAATAGTACTCGTGAATAGTAACTCGTGAATAGTAACTCATGAATAGTAACTTTCGTGAATAGTAACTCATGAATAGTAACCCATGAATAGTAACCCCAGGCATGAAAAAGTTCCAAATTTGATAAAACTTCAGATCAACATTTCAGCATAATGATATTGAAGAAATAATATCATTCTGAAAAAAATAATATCCCTTACCTCGAAAGATTAGTACTTACTTAGTGGAATCTAAGATTATAGTCTTTGAAGGAACTTACTGCAGAATCTAACAATACTCAAAGTATACTCACAAGAATACGCTCAATATATCGAGAGAGAAATAGAGAGAAACTTGGGTTTACGGTGTGTTTTCAATTCTAACCTAAGCACCTTATTTATAGGAAAATGCTTAGAACACCAAAAGAAAATTGAATATAATATTAATATATTTTCCACATTTTCTTTAGCCCACCTTTTAGACAACTGATCTCAGCCCATTTGAATCACATGTGAGGCCAACTTAGTTGCAAAAACGTTTTTCTCAAAATAATTAACTAAAACTCCCAAAAATTAATTATTTGAACTTGGAACTTCAATAATTCATAATAAATAGCCCTTTTATCAGAAAATTCGAATCTCATGAGTTTTTATAGGAAATTCAATTCTATACAACTTTGCAGAAGAAAGTTTTCCAAATTCCAAATAGAAATTGATCGAAATCCACAAGCGGGTGATTTTACAAGTTTATAATCAAATTTGATTCGATAATTGTGTCCACCAACACACAAAACATGTGTTAAACATTTAATGCCACAAAAATACTCTTCCTCCTCATATACTCATATATCCCACATTCATTGTAAAAATATCACATCAATTAATATATTATTAAAATAATATATTTAAATGAATTATTTTATCGAAAAAGATAAAATATTAATTTTCAACAATTGTCATTTTAAAAATTTTCTCCATCTATATCCACATAAAATCAATATTTTCCTCATCATATAAATCAATAATTAATTATTCACAAATAATATTCTGAGAATCACAATATTGACAACCGATAGTTCAGGAAAGAGGGCTTTCAATAAGAATTTCTTCTTCTGGCGTGTGCAATTAGATGACCAAACCTCTCCTTAGACGCGGAACTTTCTAGACATTGCCAATAATGTTATCTAATAATATTATTCGAGATAATATGAATTATTGCCCGATAATGAAAGATCTTGTGTAATGACAATTATTGAAACAACAAAGAATATAAAATATCAACGCTGAGCAATTATTAACTCGATAAAATAATGAGCGATAATTACCGTAACCATTATTGAGTAGTGCCTTCTTACGTAAGAATCAATAATTGGTGCAATACTGGTGTCTTCTTTCTTGTTCAACAACGCGTATTAGTGTGTTTTAACCACCGGGTATTCCAACAATGATAATTGGCAACAACTTCTGTAGTTATTTAAAACAACTTATATTTGTCGTTTCTTCATCCAATCGCTTTAGTTATGGGGCCCCACACATTTGGTTGCCAATGCGAATATTCCCGAAAAGATCACGAATATTCCACGAATATTCGAATATTCAAGCAATGATGAATATTTTATAACCACTTGCTTATTTTGAAATATTTGCGTATTTAACCCTTAACTATCCACATTAATCAAATCAACCCTTACTATTTCAAAATAAAGGAAATTCCTTTTTATTTAAAAAATTTGGGGTCTTACAACCTCCCTCCTTATGAAATTTCGTCCTCGAAATTGGCGACGACGTACAGTGTTTTGAAAAGGTGAGGATACCTCGCTTTCATTTTCGTTTCCAATTCCCGGTCATTTCCTCTACTAGCATGATTCCTCCACAAAACTTTAACTTGTGGTATGACCTTTCTTGGCGTAGGACGTGCTCCTTCCTATCCAACATCTTGGCGGTACCTCCTCACATCGTTAAGTCTTGGCTATCTCGTGGGGTTCTAACTTCAATAACGTGGTTGGGTCTTTCACATATTTACGAAATAGATATGTGAAACACATTATGAACACGAGACATACTTGGAGGTAACACAAGTCTATAGGCTACATTTCCTACTCGGTCAAGAATTTGAAATGGACCCGATAAATCATGGATTGAGCTTTCCTCTCTTCCCAAATCTTGTAACTCCCTTCCGTGGAGCAACTTCATGACAATCGCTGATCCCCACACTAAATTCCACGTCCTTTCGATGAAGATTCGCATAACTCTTTTGTCGATCTTGTCCGTTTGTATCGTTGTCGAATCATTAGTCATACGTGCTAACTTTCGGGTCCCAACAATGTTGCTTCACCCACCTCATCCCAACATATTGAGAAGCGACATTTTGTCCATATAATGCTTGAATGGAACCATGCCTATATTTGTTTAATAACTATTGTTGTATGAGAATTCCACCAATGGCAAGTACTTATCAACTTCCTTTGAAATCTAGGACCTGAGTTTTAATATATCTTGAGAGTTTGAGTAGTCCTTTTACGATTGCCCATGGTTTGAGGATGGTATGCCAAACTAAATCGTAAATTCGTGCCCATAGCTTTCTACAAACTAACCCAAAATCATGAAGTGAATCTTGGGTCACGATCTAAAACTATGGATCTTGGCATGCCATGCAATCTCACAATCTCATTTACGTACATCTGAGAAGAAAGGCGTTCAAGGAATAAGTCTCTCGTGTCGGTAAGAAATGAGTAGACTTGGTTAATCTATCAACAATAACCCAAATCGCATCTATGCCTTGAGAAACCTTGGGAAGATTAGTAATGAAATTCGAGGTAATGTGTTCCCACTCCCATTTCAAAATCTCAAGTGGTTCTGATGGACCCTTTGGCACTTGATGCTCTGCCTTTACATGTTGATAAGTTAAACATCTCGAGATAAACTACGCGATCTCTCTCTCCTCATATTGCTCCACCAAAATGTATGTTGAAGATCATAATACATTTTGGTACTCCCGAGATGGATTGCAAATGGCGTATTGTGTGCCTCCATCATAATCTTGTTCTTCAAATCGAGTCGTTAGGAACACAAAGTCAGAGTGGACTCGAAGTATTCCTTCTTCATCAATTCTCGCTTAGGAATAGCTCCTTCTTGTACTTTCTTTTCATACGCATCAGCTCCGGGTCGGTGGCTTGAGCAACCTTAACTTTTCTATTAAAGTTGGCTCTGTCGTATACTTGACATCATCGCACTTTTCGTTCCGCGATATGATCTTCTACTCAACTCGTCATTACCGTTAAACTTTTCGAGGATGGTATGATCGAGAACATGTCTTTGAAATGAGTCTCTCTTGAGTTCTTGAAGCTCTTCCACATTCCTTGCTCCATTGAATTTTGTATCTCTGAGTCACCGCTTTGCGTTAATGGAATAGCGATTCGAGAATATCCTTCAACGAATCTCCGATAATAACCAACTAAGCCTAGAAAGCTACGTATTTCGATTCTCGACTTAGGTTGCTCTCAACCGTGACTCATATCCCAATCTTGGATAGACGTCACAATGACACCTATCGATTTTACTATCGCACGAATATGGCGTCCCCTACTAGGAGATGCGGCAGGTGAATTCCACAAAGGAAGTCACAAGATAAAGGCTCGGTACCAAATTCTATAGTTGAATTTTAACTCCACGAAGTTCAATAGGAGCCATTCGATATGAGATTTTAGAAATGAGTTTTGTCAGGGTTCAAAGTCGATACAAAATTTAATATCGAGCTTTGGGAGTAAGCCAAGAAATTCTTAGAAAATCGTCGGGAAAATCAATAACAACGGGAATATTATTCAAATCGGCGTGTCTTTATTCAAATCCATAACATGGACTAAGAAAATTTGACATCCGTAATAAGCGAATGACTTCATGGCTTGATATGAAAATGTTTGACTACAATGGTTTGATTGCTTGAATTGAATAACGAGGTTGCTTAGGAATATGAAAACTAACAACCTTACGAAAATAATCAATTTCGGCGTGATGAGTAGTTAACCTTAAAATCACATCAAAAACAAATATCTCTATAGAAATAAGGTTAACGGTAATGTGATAGTGCTGACTTGAATCAAAGCAAGATTTATAAGCGATGGATGTGATGAAAGTTTCTCTAACGGAGTTTCCACAGATAGGTCGAAGTCTAATTTCTCGGAGTCAAGTTTAAGCGTTGAGCGCAAGTAAGAGAGATAAAAGAATGGGTAGAAGCCGATATCTAGTAAGGTATATACTTTCGCAAGAATTTATAATTAACTAACGTGCTAACCGTTCGGGTTCCTTGCATTATGACCGATCACAACAAGCGCTCTTCCAAAGAATCGTTGACTTTGACTTTTACAGGGGACGATCTTTTGAGTCACCATCTCATTGAACTAGGTTTTCGCTAAATGTACAATCTCGGCGATATGTCCTTCCTTTCCACAACTATAGCATACCTTGAGCTGTTGTGGGCGGTTTGGGTGATATGTCCCTCTTTCGCATTTGTAGCATATGGCCGGTGGTCGTTCTCCTCCACTTAGAACCCGGTTGTTAATAAACACGCCATCTTCACATAAGTCGTTGTTAAATCTCCTCTTTTTAAAATCTCCTCCGACTCGCTTCTTCTATTTTCATGGCCACGATTACCACGGAGTGGTTACCGCCTTTAATACGTATTCTTCTTTCTCCATTTGGTTATCGTTATTACGATGGCTGCTATCTTGAGTATGATCCGGTTATGGTCCCTCGGTTGAGCGTACTCGTTATCTCGCTCTAACAATTGAGCCACATTGACAACATCCGAATAGAGAAAATTTATGAGAAATGAGATCTTTGGCGTATGTCGGGTTTCAAACCTCTCGAAACATCCGCGTCATCGTTCCTCATTCTCCACCAAATGAGGTGCAAACACTGGATAACTCATGAACTTCGCCTCGTCTTTGGGACAGTAATCACGTTATTACGCTCTAGTCTAATAAACTCCACTTCCTTCATATGCCGAATACTTTCGAGGAAGTACTTGTCATTGAATCATTTCAAACGTCTCCCATGACATCTTTGAGTGCGGTGGATGGGTACGCTTCCTGATTCCCACCGATGTCTGCCTCACCACGGAACATAAAGGTGGCGAATGGAACTTTCTGTTCTCCGATGCATCCCAAGACATCGAATATCTTGGTAATTTGTTTTGACCCACGTCTCGCCTTAATCGGATCCGGCTTTCCCCGAATTTCAGGTGGTCCTGACTCTTTGAGCGCTTGCATTTGTGACCACTCGTGAATTGCTATCATTTCCTCTTGTATTTTGAACACGAGTCTCCTCTTGCGATTTTGCATGAAGCGCAAAAAAAGCTTCTAAACATCCCTCGTTCATCATACGCTTTCGATTGGTGTTGTTCACGGGAGGAACATTGCCGACTGTTACACGTTCTCCTCGTTGGTGAGTACTGAGCATCTCCACGGTCTCATTTACTCCTTTGTTAATATTCTCGATTCGACATTCTCAAATCTTGTCATAAAATAAGGGTTAATTAAGGAAATCAATATATCACATAATATCCCTATATCTTGACCGACTAACAAATAAGCTTAGGTAGGACACTTTAGCGAAGGATTTACTCGTCTCTCCCCTCTAGTTTTATTCCCGATCTCGCTTGGAGATCATATCCTAGCTACGATACCAATTGTGGCGCCCCAAAATAGGTATACACTGACACCCATTACGAGTCGCGAATACATGGTACAAAGAAGCAAACTACAACTTTATTAATACAAATAGCGTGTGAAATATGACAATATATCTTTGTGAGTTTAAATATAATATTGTCTTCTAGACAATATCCATACTCAAATAAATCCCCATCATAATTATTGATTCATTATTTTACAAAAATGGTGAGGACTACTAAACAACTCTCTCTAGAACCTTCATTCCATACCCAGAGCTAGTACTCATTTACATTCTCGCCTCACGAGAAGAAAAATGGAACAAAAGGAGGAAAGGGTGAGCTCAACTAGCCCGATAAAGAATATTATGACTAAGATAATATACAACAAATTATCGTTAGTCTTGACGGGGAAAAATCGATAGAATCTGATAAACGACAAGTTTAGGATCAATATTACATGGCGGAAATAATAATTCATAGAAGAGTTCGTAGAGAATGAAATCTACTATAATCTATGAATTTAAAGGTCCATCATCAATATTTTATCCTGTAACATCAATCAATATTCATCTCGGAATCAAATATTCATCTTTGCACTCTGAGGCGAAAGATATTCATCGATTAGTCATATTCATCTAAACACATTCATCTTTGCACTAAAGGCCAAAGATATTCATCGATCGGTCGTATTCATTTAAACACCGCTCATTCAAATGCTTTCTGACGGGCCAAAGATATTCTTGAAATCATTCATCTTTGCACTTCTGGGCCCAAAGATATTCAATAATATCATCATTTAAGGCGAGGATGATGAAAATATTTTTAAAAAGCGAATCCGGTTGAAACAAAATGACAAGGATTAAGGATTAAGGATTCGTACTTGGTTTTATCCGCCCAAAAAATACCTCAAAAATAATCATAGTGGTGTAAAATTCAAGAATGATCAAAACATGGATCTGATCGAAAGTTAGTATCCGAATAGATATTTTAGACGAAAAGAAGAAATTTTATTTTTTAGGTGAATAGTATGCAAGTATCGTGAATAGTGTCATTATATCGTGACGTGAATAAGGCCGTATCGTGAATAGTAACTCAGAACACCAAAAGATAGAAATTCCACAAAAAACATCTTCACGCTTATTGAATAGTACTCGTGAATAGTAACTCGTGAATAGTAAATGAATAGTAACTCGTGAATAGTAACTCGTGAATAGTAACTCATGAATAGTAACCCAGAGCATGAAAAAGTTCCAAATTTGATAAAAACTTAGGATCAACATTTCGGCATAATGATATTGAAGAAATAATATCATTCTGAAAAAATAATATCCCTTACCTCGAAAGATTAGTACTTAGCCATTTATTTGGAATAGGGTATAGTCTTTGAAAGGAACTTACTTGAATCTAACAATACTCAAAGTATACTCACAAGAATCGCTCAATATATCGAGAGAAATAGAGAGAAACTTGAGTTTACGGTGTGTTTTCAATTCTAACCTAAGCACCCTATTTATAGGAAAATGCTTAGAACACCAAAGAGAAAATTGAATATAATATTAATATATTTTCCACATTTTCTTTAGCCCACCTTAGACAACTGATCTCAGCCCATTTGAAATCACATAATGAGGCCAACTTAGTTGCAAAAACGTTTTCTCAAAATAATTAACTAAAACTCCCAAAAATTAATTATTTGAACTTGAACTTCAATAATTCATAATAAATAGCCCTTTTATCGAGAAAATTCGAATCTCTCGCGAGTTTTTATAGGAAATTCAATTCTCTACAACTTTGCAGAAGAAAGTTTTTCCAAATTCCAAATAGAAATTGTAGAAATCCACAAGCAGGTGATTTTACAATGTTTATAATCAAATTTCGGTCGATAATTGTGTCCACCAACACACAAAACATGTGTTAAACATTTAATGCCACAAAAATACTCTTCCTCCTCATATACTCATATATCCCACATTCATTGTAAAAATATCACCGTTAATATATTATTAAAATAATATATTTAAATGAATTATTTTATCGAGAAAAGATAAAATATTAATTTTCAACAATTGTCATTTTAAAAATTTTCTCCATCTATATCCACATAAAAGCAATATTTTCCTCATCATATAAATCAATAATTAATTATTCACAAATAATATTACAGAATCACAATATTGACAACCGAGTTCCGGGAAAGAGGGGGCTTTCGATAAGAATTTCTTCTTCTGGTAGCGTATTGATTAGATGACCAAACCTCTCCTTAGGCGAGAACTTTCTAGACATTGCCAATAATGTTATCTAATAATATTATTCAGATAATATGAATTATTGCCGATAATGAAAATCTTGTGTAATGACAATTATTGAAACAACAAAATATAAAATATCAACGCGTGACAATTATTAACTCGATAAAATCTTGAGCAGTAATTCTTTGTAACCATTATTGAGTAGTGCCTTCTTACGTAAGAATCGATAATTGGTGCAATCTGGTGTGTCTTCTTGTTGACAGCAGCGTATTAGTGTGTTTTAACCATAGGGTATTCAATGATATTAACGGTAACAACTTCTGCAGTTATTTAAAAACAACTTATATTTGTCGTTTTCTTCATCCAATCGCTTTCAGTTATGGGGCCCACACATGGGCTGCTTGTGGTAAATACGAATATTCCCAAGCAATGCGAATATTCCACGAAAGCGAATATTCCAAACAACAATGAATATTTTATAACCACTTGCTTATTTTGAAATATTTGCGTATTTAACCCTTAACTATCCACATTAATCAAATCAACCCTTACTATTTCAAAATAAAGGAAATTCCTTTCATATTTAAAAATTTGGGGTCTTACATCAACCATTCAAAAATACATCCCAATAAATACCATTCGTTTAGCTTCACATTACTACATCCACAAAATATTACATTGTATTTTATCGCTTAAAGCTTCCTAATTAAAGTAAAATCTACTCTTTGATGAGTCTAACTAGGTATAATCAACATCTTTGTGAAAACTCACCAAATCAAGATCATCATCCTTGAGTGAATCCTGAGTTTTAGCTTTGGCTTTGTCACAAGTAACAAAACTATAGATGATTACAAGACAACCCATATACAAATGAAGTTCCAAATAGATATAATTCAAATTAATCAAACAAAGGTATAGGTCAAAACAAATTTCACAAAAGAAAAATAAAACTCATGAAAAGCAAACTCATAATAATCGGATAGAATACATTTCAAGTCATGTTTTTCATATAATGACCACTCTTCTTCGATTTGCTTCTCTTCGACATACCGCTCTAAATCAATTGGAAAGTGCAAGGTAAAGAAAACTTTTGTGAGTCAACACTTTTGCTACTTAGAGGAAACAGTCATAAGGGTGATGTTTCCTGGGCCCTTGGACCTTTGTAAGACCCCAACTTATTATTAATGAAATTTAATTTTCTCTATTTATTATTTTGAAATAGTAAGGGTTGATTTGATTAATGTGGATAGTTAGGGTAAAATACATAAATATTTCAAAATAAGCAAGTGGTTATAAAATATTCATTGTTGTTGTTAGGGAATATTCGTTTGGTCGTGGAATATTAAATGCTTGTCGGGGAATATTTAAATATGTGACAGCCGACCATGTGTGGTCCCCATGAAAGCGATTGGATGAAGAAAGCGACAAATATAAGTTGTTTAAAAATACTTGGTGTAGTTATTTACAATTATCTTTATTAAAATACTAAATTGGTTAAAAACACGATGAGCATGCAGTATTGCACCAATTATTGATTCTTACGTAAGAAGGCACTACTCAATAATGGTTACGGTAATTCTTTATTCGATTATTTTATTGATTTAATAATTCTTTGCGTTGATATTTTATATTCTTTGTTGTTTGATAATTGTCATTACTACGGTATTTTTCATTATCGAAGCAATAATTCATATTATATGAATAATATTATTAGATAACATTATTGGCAATGTCTAGAAAGTTCTGTCTAAGGAGAGGTTTGGTCACCTAATTGCGCGCCAGTAAGAAGAAATTCTTATTGGAAAGCCCCCTCTTTCCTAGGAACTGCCTGGTTGTCAATATTGTGATTTTGTAATATTATCTGTGAATAATTAATTATTGATTCATATGATAAGGAAAATATTAATTTTATGTGAATATAGATGGAGAAAATTTTTAATGTGACAATTGTTGAAAATTGAAATTTTATCTTTTTCTGATAAAATAATTTATTTAAATATATTATTATATTATAATAATATAATAATGGTGATATTTTTACAACGAATGTGGGATATATGAGTATACTGAGGAGGAAGAGTATTTTTGTTGCAATAAATATTTAAACATGTTAAACATGTAAATTGGACCCCATTTATTAGTGAAATTTGATTATAGCTTTGTAAAATCGCTTCGTTTGTGGATTTCGGTCAATTTACATTTGGAATTCGGAAAAACTTTCTTCTGCAAAGTTGTAGAGAATTGAATTTCCTATAAAAACTCGCGAGATTCGAATTTTCTGATAGAAGGGCTATTTATTATGAATTATTGAAGTTCTGAAGCTCCGAAATAATTGATTTTTGGAAGTTTAAAATATTTTAAATAATAAAAACGTTTTTTTGTTTGTTTTGTGGGCTACAACATGTGCATAATGAGCTGAGATCAGATCTAGAAAGGTGGGCGTAGAAATCTTAATATATATATTAATATTATATTAAATTTTCTGCTTTGGTGTTCTAAGCATTTTCCTATAAATAGGGTGCTTAGGTTAGAATTGAAAATCACACCAGAAACTGAAGTTTTCTCTCTATATTATCGGCGTATTCTTGTGAGTATTTTGAGTATACTTTGAGTATTGTTAGGCGGTGCAAGTTCCCTTGAGACTATACCCAGTATTCCAATTTTAGAAGTCTTAATCTTTCGACGTAAGGGATGTTATTTTCTTCTCAAATGATATTATTTCTTCAATATCATTATCTTTGAAATATTGGTTGAAACTTTTTATCAAATTTGGAACTTTTCCATGTCGGGTTACTATTCATGAATTCTTATTCACGAGTTACTATTCATGAGTTCTTATTCACGAGTTCTTATTCACAAGTACTATTCATAAAGCGTGAAGATGTTTTTTGGGAAATTTCTATCTTTTGGTGTCGAGAGTTACTTATTCACGTATCGGCACTATTCACGATATCGACACTATTCATAGAAAAATAAAATTTCTTCTTTTTTTCCAAAATATCTATTCTGGATACTAGCTTTGATTGTATCCATGTTTTGATCATTCTTGAATTTTACACCACTATGATTATTTTTGAGGTATTTTTGAACATGGATAAAACAAAGTACGAATCCTTAATCCTTAATCCTTGTTATTTTGTTTCACTGGATTCGTTTCTTTAAAAATATTTTTCATCATCCTCAGTCTTAAATGATGATATTATTGAATATCTTTGGCCTGTAGTGCAAAGATGAATGATTTCTGAAGAATATCTTTGGTAGTAGTGCAAAGATGAATAGGTGTTTAGATGAACATGATTAATCGATGAATATCTTTGGCTCAGTGCAAAGATGAATATTTGATTCGGATGTATATTGATTGATGTTCTGGGATAAAAGATGAGCGATGAACTTTTAAATTCATACATAGAAGATAGTAGTTTGCATTCTCTACTTAACTCTTCTAATGAATTATTATTTTCATTGCGAATATTGATTTAAAATTTGTTGTCTATTGTATTCTATTAGATTTTTCCTGTTGAAGACTAACGATAATTTGTTGTATATTATCTTAGTCATAATATTATTTTCTTGGGCTAGTTGAGCTCACCCTTTTCCTTTTTGTTCCATTTTTTCTTCTCGGGAGGCGAGAGAATATAGCGAGAATACAGTGGGGGGTATGGAATGAAGGTTTTAGAAAGAATTGTTTAGTAGTCCTCACCATTTTTGTAAAATAATGTATCAATAAATGTGATGAGGATTTATTTGAGTATAGATATTGTCTAGAAGATAATATTTGTATTCAAACTCACGCAGTTTCTTGTTGTAATAATAAAGTTGTAGTTGTTTACGTACCACCATGTATTGACAACTTCAGAATGGGTGATGTATACCTATTTTGGGGCGTCACGGTTGGTATCGAGAAGCTTAGGATATGATCTCTGGCGGAGATCGGGGAATAGAACTAGGAGGAGAGGCGAGTAAATCCTTCGCTAGTGTGTCCTACCTAAGCTTATTTTTTAGTTAAGTCGGTATATAAGGATATTATGTGATATATTGATTTCCTTAATTAACCCTTGTTTTTTATGATGGTATTTGAGAATGTCGACCGAGAATATTAACAATGGAAATGAGACCAGTGGAGACGACTTTATACTCACCAACGAGGAGAGCGTACAACAGGTGTGCAATGTTCCTCTGTGAATAACACCACCGAGAGATGATGAGCGAGGGGATGTTTAGAAGTTTTTTTGCGGTTCATGCAAAATCGACGAGGAGACTTCGTGTTCAAAATACGAGGAGGAAATGATAGCGATTCACGGGTTGTCACAAGCAAGCGGTTCAAAGAGTTGGGACCACGAATTTAAGGAAAACCAGATCCGATCATGGCGGAAACATGGGTCAAGCAAATTACCAAGATATTCGATGTCTTGGGATGCACGGAGAACAGAAGGTTCCATTCGCCACCTTTATGTTTAGTGGCGGCGGAACTCTTTGGTGGGAGTCTCGTGAAGCGTACCCATCGGTACTTTTCGGCATGTCTTGGGGGAGCGTTTGAAACTATTTAATGATAAATACTTTCGAAAGTGTTCGTCTATATGAAGGAAGTGGAGTTTATTAGACCGAGAAGCGAAACAACATGGCGGTGTCTCGATGCGAGGCAAAGTTTGCGAGTTATCGAGGTTTGCACCTCATTTGGTGGAGAATGAGGAGCGTATGACGCGGATGTTTCTTAGAGGTTTGAAAACCGGCGATACGTCGATATCTCATTTCTCATAAATTTTATCTCTATTCGGATGTTGTTAAATGGGGCTCAATTATTTAAGCGAGATAACGAGTACGGTCAACCTGAGGACCGCAACGAGGATCGTACCGGAGATAGCGATCAGCAATGAATAATGATAACCGGCGGAGAAAAGAAACAGAGACGGACAAAATGGTAACCACCACTGGTGGTAATTATGGCCGTGAAAATAGAAGAAGCGAGTCGGGAGGAGATTTTAAAAAGAGAAGATTTAACAACGACCATGTGAAGGCAGCGGTCTTGCGTGACAAATGGGTTCTAAGGGAGGAAACGACCACCGGTCATATCTGCTATAAATGCGGAAAGAGGACATATCGGTCCAAAGCGCCCACAGCAGTTCAAGGTATGCTATAATTGTGGAAAGGAAGGACATATCGCTCGAGATTATGCGGTAGCGAAACCTAGTTCAGTGAGGGACGGTGACTCAAAAGATCGTCCCGAGAAAAGTCAAAGTCAAGCGATTAGGAAAGGCGTTTGTTGTGGTGGTCATAATCGAGGAACCCAAACGAGGTGATCACGGGTAAGCTATTTATAAATTCTTGCGAAGTTTATACCTTACTTGATAACGGTGCTACCCATTCATTTTATCTCTCACCTTGTGCTCAGCGTTTAAACTTGACTCAGGAGAAATTAGACTTTGACCTATCTGTGGAAACTCCGTTGGAGAAACTTTCATCACATCCTTTGTTTATAAATCTTGTTTGATTCAAGTTGGCACCATTACCTTACACATTGACCTTATCTCTTTAAAGATACTTGCTTTTGATGTGATTTTAGGGATTGATTGGTTAACTACTCATCATGCCAAAATTGATTATTTTCGTAAGGTTGTTAGTTTTCATATTCCAAACCAACTTTGTTATGCGAATTCAAGCAACTAAACCATTAAAATCAATCACTCATCATATCTAATCATAAAGCTATTCGTTTATTAAAAAGCGGATGTCGAGCTTTCTTAGCCCATGTTATGGATTTGAATAAAGACACGTCAAATTTGAATAATATTTCTGTTGTTATTGACTTTCCGACGTATTTCAGAAGAACTTCCCGGTCTACCCCGTAAGCGTGAAGTTGAATTCTTTATTGATCTTGAACACGGTACAAAGCCCATTTCTAAAACCTCATATCGAATGGCTCTATTGAACTTGAGGAGTTAAAGGTCCAACTACGAGGAATTGTTGGACATCGGTTTCATTAAATCTAGTACATCTCCTTGGGGTGCTCTATTTTATTCGTAAAGAAGAAAAGCGGGAGTATGCGACTTTGTATTGACTATCTCGGGAATTGAACCATGTCACCATCAAGAATAGGTATCCTCTACCTCGTATTGATGACTTGTTTGACCGATTCTGAGGGGCACAATTCTTTTCAAAAATCGATCTTCGATTACGGATATCATCATTTGAAGATTAGGCGAGGATATTCCAAAGACGCGCCTTTAGAACTTCGATACGGGCATTATGAATTCTTAGTCATGTCTTTCGGATGACTAATGCTCCTATGACTTTCATGGATATGATGAACCAAGTATTCAAGGAATATTTGGATCGGTTCGTTGTTGTTTTTATTGATGACATCCTCATATATTCCAAAAGTCGTGAAGATCATGAGCACCATTTGAAATTTGGTACTCCAAAGGCTTCGTGAAAACAAACTATATGCCAAATTGAAGAAATGCGAGTTACGGCGAGGAAGTAGCATTCCTTGGGCGCGTGGTGTCGAAACATGGAGTATCTGTTGATCCGTGAAGATTGAAGCAATACAAAGTTAGGAGCACCAGAAGTCGGTGGATGAAATCGTAGCTTTTTTGGGCTTATTTGGTTATTATCGGAGATTCGTGGAAGGGTTTTCTCGAATCGCTACTCCATTAACTTCGACTAACTTCGGAAGGATACAAAATTCGTTTGGAGCGAAGAATGCGAGAAGAGTTTCCAAGAGCTTAAGAGGAGACTTATTTAAGACTGTTTCTAACAATACCATCCGGTTCGGATGGATTTGTTATCTACTGATGCTTCTTGGCAAAGGGTTAGGATGTGTTTTTCATGCAGCGTGGGAAAAGTCATAGCCTATGCCTCGCGACAACTTAAAAAGTATGAATGGAATTATCCTACTCATGATCTAGAGTTGGCGGCGATCGTTTTCGCGCTAAAGATATGGAGGCACTATCTATATGGGGAGAAAGTGGAGATATATTCGGACCATAAAAGCCTTAAATATTTCTTCACTCAAAAAGAACTCAACATCGGCGGCGTGACGTTGGCTCGAGCTATTGAAGACTACGACCACACTATTGATACCATCCCGAAAAGCGAGCGTGGTAGGCGGCGCGTTGAGTAGAAGATCATATGCGAGGAGCGAGTGCGATGATGTCAAGTATCGCGTAGAGCCAACTTTAATAGAAAAAGTTAAGGTTGCTCAAGCCACCAGGCCGGAGGTGATGCGTATGAAGAAGAAAGTACAAGAAGGAGCTATAGGGGCGAGAATTGATGAAGAAGGAATACTTGAGTCCACTCTAGACTTTGTGTTCTAACGACGACTACGATTTGAAGTACAAGATTATGATGGAGGCACACAATACACCATTTGCAATCCATCACGGAAGTACTAAAATGTATCGTGATCTTGACATACATTTTGGTGGAACAATATGAAGAGAGAGATTGCAAAGTTTATCTCGATGTGTTTAACTTGTCGGCGTGTAAAGGCGGAGCATCCGGTACCTAAGGGTCCGTTGCAACCACTTGAGATTCCGAAATGGAAGTGGGAACACATTACCATGGATTTAGATTACGGGTCTTCCTACGGTTTCTCAAGGCATCAATGCTATTTGGGTTATTGTTGATAGATTAACCAAGTCTGCTCATTTCTTCTTGATCACGGGAGACTTATTCACTTGAGCGTCTTGTTAGTATATACGTGAATGAGATTGTGAGGTTGCATGGCATGCACTGTATCCATAGTTTGGATCGTGACCCAAGATTCACTTCAAGATTTTGGGTTAGCTTGCAAAAAGCTATGGGCGCAGTTTCCGATTGATTGACATACCATCCTCAAGCAGACGGACAATCGAAAGGACTATTCAAACTCTTGAAGATTTATTAAGACTACGTGTCCTAGACTTCAAGGCGGTTGGGATAAGTATTTACCATTGGTGGAATTCTCCTACAACAACAGTTATCAAGCAGTATATAGTTGTAGCTCCATTTGAAGCATTATATGGGACGAAAGTGTCGCTCTCCGGTATGTTGGGACGAGGTGGGTGAAGCAAACTTTGTTGGGACCCGAGTTAGTACGTATGACTACGGAAAAGATCCAAATGATTCGACAAGCGTATACAAAGCGGCACAAGATCGACAAAAGAGTTATGCGGATCTTCATCGAAAGGACGTGGAATTTAGTGTGGGGATCGTGTATTGTTGCGAGTTGCTCCATGGAAGGAGTTACAAGATTTGGGAAGAGAGGAAAGCTCAATCCACGATTTATTGGTCCATTTCAAATTCTTGACCGAGTAGGAAATGTAGCCTATAGACTCGCGTTACCTCAAGAGTATGTCTCGTGTTCATAATGTGTTTCACATATCGTACTTTCGTAAATATGTGAAAGACCGAACCACGTTATAGAGTTAGAAACCGAGACGAGATAGCCAGAAGACTTAACGTATGAGGAGGTACTGTCAAGATCTTGGATAGGAAGGAGCATGTCCCTACGCATGAAAGGTCATACCACAAGTTAAAGTTTTGTGGAGGAATCATGCTATAGAGGAAATGACACAGGAATTGGAAAGCGGAAATGAAAGCGAGGTATCCTCACCTTTTTGAAACACCAGTCGTCACGTCAATTTCGAGGACGAAATTTCATAAGGAGGGAGGTTGTAAGACCCCAACTTATTATTAATGAAATTTAATTTTCTCTATTTATTATTTTGAAATAGTAAGGGTTGATTTGATTAATGTGGATAGTTAGGGTAAAATACACAAATATTTTAAAATAAGCAAGTGGTTATAAAATATTCATTGTTGTCGAGGAATATTCGTTTGGTCGTGGAATATTAAATTGTCGGGGAATATTTATGCGACAGTAGCGACCATGTATGTGGGCCCCATGTGAAAGCGATTGGATGAAGAAAGCGACAAATATAAGTTGTTTAAAAATAGCTGGTGTAGTTATTACCATTAATCTTTGTTAAAATACTCGGTGGTTAAAAAACAAGTAGCACTGCAGTATTGCACCAATTATTGATTCTTACGTGAAGAAGGCACTACTCAATAATGGTTACATGTAATTCTTTATTCAAATATTTTATTGATTTAATAATTCTTTGCGTTGATATTTTATATTCTTTGTTGTTTGATAATTGTCATTTTACGGTATTTTTCATTATCGAAGCAATAATTCATATTATACGAATAATATTATTAGATAACATTATTGGCAATGTCTAGAAAGTTACATCTAAGGAGAGGTTTGGTCACCTAATTGCGGCGCCATGAAGAAGAAATTCTTATTGGAAAGCCCCTCTTTCTCACAGGAACGCACGGTTGTCGATATTGTGATTTTGTAATATTATCTGTGAATAATTAATTATTGATTCATATGATAAGGAAAATATTAATTTTATGTGAATATAGATGGAGAAAATTTTTTAATGTGACAATTGTTGAAAATTGAAATTTTATCTTTTTTACGATAAAATAATTTATTTAAATATATTATTATATTATAATAATATAATAATGGTGATATTTTACAACGAATGTGGGATATATGAGTATACGAGGAGGAAGAGTATTTTTGTTGCAATAAATATTTAAACATGTTAAACATGTCGATTGGACCCCATTTATTGGTGAAATTTGATTATAGCTTGTAAAATCGCCCGTTTGTGGATTTGGTCAACTTACATTTGGAATTGGAAAAACTTTCTTCTGCAAAGTTGTAGAGAATTGAATTTTCTATAAAAACTCATGAGATTCAAATTTTCTGATAGAAGGGCTATTTATTATGAATTATTGAAGTTCAAAAGCTCGAAATAATTGATTTTTGGAAGTTTAAAATATTTTAAATAATAAAAACGTTTTTTTGTTTGTTTTGTAGGCTACAACATGTGCATAATGAGCTGAGATCAGATCTAGAAAGGTGGGCGTAGAAATCTTAATATATATATTAATATTATATTAAATTTTACGCTTTGGTGTTCTAAGCATTTTCTATAAATAGGTGCTTAGGTTAGAATTGAAAATCACACGAAGCTGAAGTTTTTCTCTCTATATTATCGGCGTATTCTTGTGAGTATTTTGAGTATACTTTGAGTATTGTTAGGCGGTTGCAAGTTTCCTTCAAAGACACTATACCAGTTATTCAAATTAAAAGTACTAATCTTTCGAGGTAAGGGATGTTATTTTCTTCTCAAATGATATTATTTCTTCAATATCATTATCTTTGAAATATTGGTTGAAACTTTTATCAAATTTGGAACTTTTCCATGTCGGGGGTTACTATTCATGAGTTACTATTCATGAGTTACTATTCACGAGTTACTATTCATGAGTTCTTATTCACGAGTTACTATTCATGATAGTAGTCTTATTAATGAAGCGTGAAGATATTTTTTGGGAAATTTCTATCTTTTGGTGTGAGAGTTCTTATTCACGATACTACGGCACTATTCACGTATCGACACTATTCATCGAAAAATAAAATTTCTTCTTTTTGTCCAAAATATCTATTACGGATACTAGCTTTGATTGTATCCATGTTTTGATCATTCTTGAATTTTACACCACTATGATTATTTTTGAGGTATTTTTGAACATGGATAAAACAAAGTACGAATCCTTAATCCTTAATCCTTGTCATTTTTTGTTTCCTTTGGATTCGTTTCTTTAAAAATATTTTCATCATCCTCGGTCTTAAATGATGATATTATTGAATATCTTTGGCCCAGTAGTGCAAAAGATGAATGATTTCTGAAGAATATCTTTGGTAGTAGTTCAAAGATGAATAGTGTTTAGATGAACATGACCAATGATGAATATCTTTGGCTGTAGTGCAAAGATGAATATTTGATTCCAAATGTATATTGATTGATGTTACGGGGATAAAAGATGAGCGATGAACTTTTAAATTCATACATAGAAGATAGTAGTTTGCATTCTCTACTTAACTCTTCTAATGAATTATTATTTCCATTGCGAATATTGATTTAAAATTTGTTGTCTATTGTATTCTATTAGATTTTTCCTGTTGAAGACTAACGATAATTTGTTGTATATTATCTTAGTCATAATATTCTTTCTTGGGCTAGTTGAGCTCACCTTTTCCTTTTGTTCCATTTTTCTTCTCGGGAGGCGAGAGAATATAGCGAGTTCAGTCGGGGTATGGAATGAAGGTTTTAGAAAGAATTGTTTAGTAGTCCTCACCATTTTTGTAAAATAATGTATCAATAAATGTGATGAGGATTTATTTGAGTATAGATATTGTCTAGAAGATAATATTTGTATTCAAACTCACAGTTTTATTGTTGTAATAATAAAGTTGTAGTTGTTTCTGCACCATGTATTGACAACTCAGAATGGGTGATGTATACCTATTTTGGGGGCGTCACAACCTTAGTCTTCAATTTCTTTTGTGTGTCTAGTTAAAATATAAAATTATATTTAGCACAGGATATCAAGCATAATAGTTTCACTTTCACATATTCCCAGAAGTACCAAACAAAATAATAAGTAAGCACCATGTAATTGCTAGAACATAGAATGTGACAGGGTGAATGGAGAAACCGCTTAAGATAACTTCTAGTGGTAATAACCGCCAAGAAATTATTCAACTCAGACTAAAAATGTAGAGTTGTTGAATGGGATGTAGAATGTCAAAATTCATAGCAAAAGAAGACCATGTATACCGAAAGAGGGTACCCATATTTCATCACCCCAAAGCTCTTATTAAACTGGTTTTGAAAAATAATGAGAAACCACTTACAACTCTATCCAGGGATTTGGATTTTTGTGACCTTTCGACTTCATTAAGAAAAAAGAACGGATGGTCATTGACCAATATTCTCCATCTCAATCAACCCAAAACAAAACCAATCCTTTAAAGGGTTCTAAATTTTAGAGCTTGCACATACTGCTTTTTAGAAAGGTATGACCATCCTTGAAAGGATTCTTTCGATTCTGTGTTATGGGTATCTCATTCAAATCAACCTCCCTCAAATTGCCACTTGAACCTTTTGATGCCAAAAGACCGAAAGATCTTGAGATGTAGTCTCAAAGCATTCACAATCTCCATTGCTAGCTTGGCGGACGGGAAGAGTAATCTTGCAAATGCCATTGTGACATAAATCTGTAAGAAAACTACTAAGAAGCGATCCGTGTAAGCATAGGACTTGAGGACGTGACGGACGCATACATTTACGTCGATGAAGAAAAAGTTGAAGCAGAACAAGAAAAGCGATAGATCTAATATTATTGCAACAGAGGAATATCTGATTGTCATTAACATTAAACCCATTATGCTATTAAGTCAAGATACTAACCCTCATTACAATGGGGACATGGTCGCTTTCTATGGATGTGACACGCAATAAACCACATCAAAATACTTTTGTCAATTAATCAAACTTTGTAAGGAAGATAACACAATAAAACCATCATTGATTAACTAAAGCATGATCATCAAGGACATCCACCACTGTTATACACGATAAATTTAATGTTATAACCACGAGAGAGTATCCATCCATTAGGTATGCAACAACCGATGATGAAATTCTCTTTAATCACATAAACAAACTTTTAAATCAAATCGGTTGAAATTTGAGTATGACGAGATAAATTAACCAACAAATAAGACCACAAGTCCAAGTGAGAAATAGAATTCTCATTAATTACCTTTAATATTCCAATTCAATATTTTAACTGTGAATCTTAGCTTCTCATATAACAAGCAATTAGCTCAAGCCATTGGACCTTTATAATGTGCAAGCCATCCAACTCTCGCAGCACACACATTGGCATGGACATGATAATTACTGGGAGAAAGTACTCTCTGGAGTAAGTATACTCATTAAAGTGAAATTGATTTGACTCTAAACCAAGCTAAAAGATTCTGATTGCAACAAAACTAATATAAGTAACAAATTTCAACCTTCAAAAGCCTGGACAACTTATCACAAATCAACATTTGTTATCCTACTATACACATATGCACACACCTTCCCACCCCCAAATGAAAAACATATTGGAACCCAATTAATCCATAATACACAATCACTAAGTGTTGTCCCTTTCTCATTTCAATTACCAATAAAGACCAACATTTTCCCAACAGAAAGAACGATTACTCCAAGAACTGAAACCAACAACAACCAATAACCCTAAATTACTCATGAAAAATCATATCAAACACCAAATTAAAGTTCAAGTTTAAAGTTTCATCCATAAAACTAACAACCCAATAACTCAAACACTAATAAAAACTACAACTTGCCAGATAAAACCATGAATTACCATAACCAATACCTCAATGATAGACAACAAAAATGTTCATAATAGAGAAGAAAAAATAAAGATAGAGAGAAATAGTACCTTAAAAGATCTTAATGTAACCGATCATTTGAATGTAGGATTAAGCATAGAAAAGCTACAACCCAAAAAAGAACAAGAATAAAGAGAATAAATGGGAGCGGTTTATATACTTGTGGGTGGTAATTTTCTTTATATGAGAGCTCGAGAGCTTACCTTACATCGATGGAAAACCGAATATTAAGCAATTTTAAATATTTTCAAGAAAACATTAGTAGTAGACTAAACTAAACTAAACTATTAATCTTGAAAGGAAGGGGTTAAGGTGCAAACCAAAATCCATGAAACCATTACAATGATAGAATTGAAATTGGGGTAGAGGCGAGAGTTCCGACTTTCAAATTAAAACTTACTATATAGTATCCCTAAATTAATTCAAGATAAAGAACATAGATAATGGGAGAATCAATATGACTACATAACAATAAATCTGCAGTTTTAATGTAAAACAAATCAATTGGGGATGAAGTGAACTAGATGGACCTCTCGTTCGGGAGGAGTGATGAGGAGGACATTTGTTAGCCGTGATTTCGGCATCATTAACGACCCCAACAACCAATTCAGCCTAGGAGAAAGCTCAATGGTTGACGAAAGCAGCTCGGCGTGGCGGAGGAGGTTTAGAGCGAGGCGTTAGCAACCGCTGAGGTAGAGTTGGAAGAATTAAAAGAGAGCTGTGGTATGACTAAAATTTTAGAAGAATTTTTCATAGGGTTATATTTAGGGAAAAATTGGGGGAATATTAAATTGGGAAAATGTACAAAGATATAGAGAGACAGAAGAAAAGGGACGGCGACGGTGGAAGAGAGGGACGGTGATGGGAAGAGAGGCCACAATCGAGAGGTAAGAGGTCGAGGAGTGAGGAATTTCGGATCTGGCGTCTGAGAGATAGGAGAGAGAAGAAAGTATGGTTGTGTTTTCATTTCAAATTTTGGCTTCCGCGTTTTTATCCATTGCTCCGTGTTTTTTGCATAATTAAAACCAAAAAAATATCCTTTTAAATAGATAACGTTTTTGCATATATATCTACAACATTTTTTTTAAAACGTTGTAAAAAAAATAACCACAACGTTTTTTTAAAAAACGTTGTGGTTTAAGTGTTGTCTATTAGGTACTTTGTACTGGTGACTATATTCCTATGTGAATCAAGTTAATTAAAATTTTTTGCACAAATTATTTCAATGGTTATAAAAGCCACATAGGTATATTCCTATCCTACATGCTAATCATATTAACCATATTCAAATTATATGAACAGATGTTATTATATCCAGATCTAAATATATATTCCATCTTCCAATTTTATATAGATTATCATGGTAATTGTTGGCCCAACAATTAATCAATAAGTAAAAGATATAATAAACAATTCAATTAAAACCAATTTTAATTTAATTGGAAGGTTTAATTTAAACTACATATATACCAAGTTTCGTTGCAATCTTAATTAAAATTTAGTTCATGATAATAAAGGAAAATATTATCCAAATTAATAATCCAGACATCCCAAGTAATTAAAAAGATAAGAATTAGAGAAAAGATTAGAAGAACTTGTCAGATTGTTCCTAATCCTCCACTTGATCTTTAGCCTCTACAATATCCTTCGTGTTCTCCTCGTTGTTCTCTCTGTAAATCTCTTCATAAATTGAGTGATACCTCTTTACTGAAGTCTTTTCCTATTTGTATTGGTCTCAACCCTCATCAAGATTCCTAATTGGCTTCAAAAACAATTCAGCAGTAGAAAAATCTAACTTTGATCGTGCATGAGCGCCTAGGCGCTCAGCCTAGTACAAATCCAAGCGCCTAGGTGCTTAACCAGGACCACATATTTACAAAAATGTCACTGCTCCAACCTACAAGAAATAAACACAAACACACATAAAATGATACTAAAAACACTTAAAGATAACAATAATTAAGTTTAATAATATCGGATTCATAGGTATAAAACCTACTCATCAAATATCCCCAAACTTAACCAATTGCTTGTCCCCAAGCAATGCAAATAAAAATGCATCCTAACTATATGCCTACAAATCCAGCCATCAATCATTATGAAATTAAATAAATATGCCTCAGAGGTATCAACAATAGATTCAAACAATACATCCAAATAAGACAATTCAATAACTCATACCAATCCATAAATCAAAACATGTTATTACTGATGCAAGGTGTGTTTGCTTAGCAACCATTAAAATTAACTACAGTTTAAATACCTTGCATAATATGCTTCTTAGAGGAAAAGCCAAAGTTTTAACTTAAGAAACTCCATTCACAAGTTAAGCTCCAGCTAAAACTACACAATCACCAAATTCAGAGTCAATACGGGACTTATTTCTTCTTTTATTTGCTCACGAGGGCATTTATGCTCTTTCTCGTGTTTACAATTGACCGTGCAATGTCTAGTTCTCTTAGGCTTTTCAATGTTACCCATTTAATGAGCTTTCGACCAACGACTCCCAAACCAGATGGTTTTAAGGCGCTGGGTGTAGAGACACCCCTAAGGGCTTATTTACTCCATTAATAAAGGCCACATAACTAAACTAGTCAACGTGTTTATTCATATGAATTTTTTCTAGATTTTTTTTCTTCTTTTTGTTTTCTTATTTAAAAATCTCATATTTTCCCCAAACTTGAATTTTTGCGTCATCCTAGCCTTTACTACAAGTTTACCCATTTCCCTTCATTAAAACCAAGATTTCCCCCCAAGAAGAAAATTATGCGATCATTTAAACTAAGTTGAACAAAATGGTCAACCTATCGTGCTATCTGGTTACATCAGTTTCAAACAAGATAAGATTTACATCATGATACGATACTGCATCCATGTCTTAGTTATAATACTGTTCAAATGTATATGCGATCTCAATCTCATCATTGGCCAAGTCAAACTCACACTAACTGACATGCTCGAATTTATGCAATATGAACTAACTAAGTGCAAGAAATTTTATTTTTTTTAGAAATTAGAATAACAACTACATGAAAAACTACAAGATGAATAAGTTATGCTAAACGAATGCAAATACTAAATGAATGCAACTAAATGAATGCAATGCAACTAGAAGAATGCACTCCCAAACTTAACATATGCAATGTCCTCATTGTATATAAAAAAACATAAGAAATTAGGCACTGAGGACTGAGGACTTCCTTGAAAGATCGAAGCCTTACTCGTCTTCAGCTTCCTCTGCTTCTTCTTCATTAACCTCATCCTTATGGGGTAAGTCAGTCGGGGGGTACACAAACAAGGGTAGAGGTGGTGGGAACTAGTATGGAGCCGCCGCTGGATTCGTTTTGCTGACAAACTTTTTTTTTTGAACTTGGTTGAAGTACCCGAAGTCTCTCCTCTATGCCATTTAGAAGCCATATGTCAAATCCTTGCCCAACGAATGATGTTCAGTGGCTAGATATGTGAAAACCCTCTTTGTAGCAATTTCTCAAACACTTGAGGTGCAATATTCAAAACAACCATTGAAAAGCTCTCTCCCAAACTTAATTTTCACCAAATTTGTCAATTAACTAAGAAAACTAGCCATCCAATTCAATAAAATCAAAAATTAAGAGTACCCAATCCCAATTGAGCCAACACAAACTCAATGGGTGTTCAAACAAAGATATTCAATGAATTTGTTGAATCACTCCCGAAACAAGCAACTTCGAGTAATAATGTTAAATCTATGTTGCACTTACTTGTTTATGGTAATTGATGACCTCAATTGAATTAATCGATATCAATCTTTGAAATTTAAACTTTTATTCAAATCCATCCTTGTCAATTTAGAAATTGGATGTGAGAAACTGTGATGGTGAATAGAGATGATGAGATAGTGTTTGATTTCATTATTGAGGTTGGGTTAGAGATTAGGATTTTAATTTTTATGAGGAAAGGGAAGTAGGAGTTTTATGTGCTTTAGGAAGAGAAAAGAGAGGAGTTTTGGTTATTGTTGTTGAGCTTGTTAAGGGTGAAATCGGGGGGGATATGGTTGCCTTGGACCTTGAGCTTGTGTCTGTGACCGATTATTGTTCCAAGAGAAATTTGGATGATTCCTCCATCCCGGATTATAGCTATTCAATTCTTGCTTATACATCTCTTTGAAATTTGATCTGAATCGCACCAGATTCAAGATTTATCGCGCATTGATCGCTCAAATGGTTACCCATGCATATCTCACAAACTTTTTCATTCTCTGAACTGGTTGTACCCCAAGTGCATCTATCTTCTTTGTAAGAGCAGAAATCTGAGCTGTCACTTGAGTAGATAATGATGTTATCGTATCCACTTGATGAACACCGGCTATCCTTGGCTGAGTCTCTCTTGCTGTTGGCCATTGATAATTATTAGCTGTCATGGTTTGAAGCAACTAATACCCTTCATCACAGTTCTTGGCCATAATAGCTACACCCGTTGCAGCATCTATACTCGATCTCATTGTGCTGAATAATCCGTTATAAAAAGTCTGCACCTGAAGCCATTTAGGAATCCCATGGTGTGGACATTTTCACAAATAGTCTTTAAATCTCTCCCACGCTTCATATAGTGATTTTGAATCATGTTAAACGAAAGAGAAGATATCGTTCCACAACTTTGTTGTTTTTGTTAGCGGGAAAAACTTTGCAAGAAATTTCTGGGCTTTGTCATTCCATGTAGTAATCGAGCCTGGTGGTAGTGAATGGAGCCAACTCTTAGCCTTATCTCTAAGAGTAAATGGAAACAGCCTTAGCCTTATTACATCCCCTGACACATTATTATACTTAAAAGTATCGCAGATTTCTATGAAGCTGATTATGTAATCATTCGGATCATCATTCGGTAACCCTCCAAACTAACATGAATTCTGAATCATCTGTATTGTCCCTATTTTATCTCAAAAGCAGTAATGGCAGGCCTCGTAATACTCGACTGAATTTTAGTAACCCGTGGTGTAGCATAATCCCGCAGTGCTCTTTGCTCTTCTTCAGCCATATTATCTTTATTATCAAATGCCTCTTTGGTTTCTTTAACCCACTTATGCAACCGCTGAAACGGTTTTTCGATGTCATCCTCGTAAGGCAATAAATCTGGTTTCGTCGATCGCGTTTGCATACACTAGTCAAGAACACCTGAAAAGAACAGAAAAGAAAAAGTTTAAATTAAGATTATCTCTATCAAAATTAATAATGACAAAATATTAAACTAATTTCCCTGGCAACGACGCCAAAAACTTGTTGCCTAATTTATTACTTGCACTTTACACGCAAGTATACGCGTTCGTTTGCAATATTCAGCAAACAAAGATATTGTTCCCACGAGAAAATAGATTAAACTTTATCAATTATCAATTCTAATGCAATTAATCCTATTTTAAACTACGAAATATTGTGTGATTTGAAAAATTAAAATTAACAAAAATAATGACTAAGATCAAAGTTCACAAGATTAATGCAGATTTAACAGGTTAAGATTACAACTTCCCTTGGTATTCCATTTAAATTAATTTACTTCCCATTTAAATCAATTAGTTAATATGAATCATTATCCAAGAATGTTTTATAGTACTCACGCACTTCTTCCAAAGACACGTGAACAAATCCTCCTAAATTCGATTGTTAAGGCACATAATTACAAGGAACACCCTATTCAATCAACTCACTATATTCCTAAGTGAATCAAGTTGATTAGAATTTTTTGCACAAATTATTTCAATGGATACAAAAGACACATGTATATTCCTATCCTACATGATAATCATATTAACCATATTCGCATTATATGAACAGATATTATTATATCCAGATCTAAATCTATATTCCATCTTCCAATTTTATATAAATTATCATGGTAATTGATGGCCCAACAATTAATCAATAAGTAGAAGATATAATAAAAAATTTAATAAAAACCAATTTCATTTAATGGGAAGGTTTAATTTAAACTACATACCAAGTTCCGTTGCAATCTTAATTAAAATTTAGTTCATGATAATAAAGGAAAACTTTGTCCAAATTTATAATCCAGACATCCCAGGTAATTACAAAGATAAGAATTAGAGAAAAGATTAGAAGAACTTGTCAGATTGTTCCTAATCCTCCACTTGATATGTAGCCTATGTAATATCCACTACTACAAAACAGTAAATAGACAACGCAAAAAAAATGTTGTGGTTTCAGTCAGAAAAACGTCGTGGTTAAGGGTGTTGTCTATTGGACACCCTTACACAACGTTTTTAAAACGTTGTAGTTAAGCACAATACACAACGTTTTTTAGGAAAAAACGTTGTAGATTTATTTTTCAAAAATTAGCAGATGCTTAAAAACGTTGTAGAAGGTATGATTCTACAAAGTTTTTTGGATAAAAATGTTGTTGTTTAGTATATCAGACAACGTTTAGGCATATTTACACAACGTTTTTAAAATGTTGTAGATTAAAAAAAAGGTGGTTGTTCACCTACATTACCAATACACCTGCAATATGCTAATGCCTGAAAGATTAGCATATTGTAGCCTGAAAGATTAAAAGAGTTGTAACTTCAATCATTTATCAAAGATTCCAAGTAATCCAACCACACACAATTCTACATCGACAAACACCATAATTGAAAACCATAATTGTTGTTACATCTTTACATACAATAGTCGAAGACCATAATTTTTGTTACAAAGGAAAGGAACATACAATAGTCGAAGACCATAATTGTTGTTACATCTTTACATCTTCCATAAATTTGCACATATTACACCACATCTGACACCTTTTAGCAAGGTTCTTTTGTGAGTAAGGCATCAAAAATCACTAGAATTGAAGTACTACTACTACTACTACTACTACCATTAATATAAATTAGATGTGGACAGATTGGAGTATTACTTGAGCAAGGAAACCAATGATCAATGTTCCTAGCAAGAGGTGAAGCTGGATCAGCATGATAATACAGAACATTGCCATATTGATCAACCCTGAAAGTTGCAGGATCAAAGGCAGCTTTTGTGAGACCCCGAATTTTATGAAATAAAAGTGTTCAATTTTTCTATTTTGGTGAATAGTTAAATTGATAAAAGTTTAAAGTTAAGGGTGATATTTGAAAAATTTTCAAAGTAAGTGATGATGAAGTTTTATTTTATTCGTATTATTAACGTAATAAAACAGAACATCTTTTTATATAAAACAGAATAGTTTATTAAAGTTATTCTATAAATAGAATATATTATATTTTATTTTGCATCAGTGTTTGCATAGTAAAAATCTTTTTATATAAATAGAATATATTATATTTTATTTAAAAGATTTTGCTTTAAATATGGACCGTCAGATTAAAGTAAATCAATCTGGATCGTTCATGGATTAGTTCTTATTACGTAGATCTATTTTCCTATAAATAGGAAGCTTAGTTAGAATTGAAACCACACTAGAAGTTTAGAGAATTCTCCTTCTATAATATTGAGCGTATTTCTTTAGAGTTTTAGAAAATTTTGAGCGTAGAAAACAGTGGAAGTTTTCTTCAAGAATATATTCGCTATACCAGTTGGAATACTATTATTTTCAGGTAAGGATTATTATTTTTTTATTCTGAAGAGAAATTATTTTTCATATTCATATAAATATTATTTTCGTTCAATATTCGTAAAGGGATATTGTGACGCCCCCAAAATTAGGTATACGTCACCCATCTTGGGTCGCCACTTACATGGTACATAAATCAAATACAAACTTAATTATACAACCGTGGTAGTAACATACGACAAAACATAAACCGAGAGTTTTAATAAGAATCATCATCTAGGCGAGATTCAAACACAAATAAGTACTCATTACATTTATTATCACACTATCTAATAGAATAGTGAGGACTACTAATGCTATCATCATCTGATCATCACTCTCCGTTCCTCGACTCGTCACGACTATATTCTCATTTCACAAGAGAACGGTGAAAGAAAAGGGTGAGCTCAACTAGCCCAAAGAAGAAATATTATTATGACTAAGATAATGCGGGATAAATTATCATTAGTCTTCAACAATGTTAAACCGATAAAATACAATAGACATCAAGTTTAAGCTGCAATGAACAATCAATTCATTAAAAGAGTCAAGTAGAGAATAAAATCTACTATCTTTTATGATTTAAAAGTTTTTCATCACTTTTATCGCTGAGACTCAGCTCAATAAATAATCCACATCATTAAATCATCCCTGCACTACAAGCCAAGGATATTCTTTAGTATCACGACCACGAATTATCCATGCATTACGGGCCAAAGATAATCGTGTTTTCATTAACGGTCCTGATCATGCCATAAAATAATTCATCTTTGCTCGCTTGGCCAAAGAGAATCCATAGCCATAATCATACCAAAACTGTCCATCAATGCACTACGGGCCAATGAGGACTTTTAATTTTCACATCATTTGTAACATTACGGTCATGATTATACCGAATAATCCCTGGTCATAATCATACAAAGTCCATCTATGCACTACAGGCCACAGATGACTTTTAATAAATATAAACATGAGGATGATGATAATGATATATGAATTCAATAAAACAAGTTCAAGAATTAATTTGTCCAGGAACCAATAACGTTCCAATTATCAACAAGATATTGTTTTGTGGTGTAAAATTCTAGAATGCTCAGAAGAATATTTCCATGAAAAGATATTGGATGAAGCGCAAATATCAAGGATATTCCACTAATTTCATGGAGTATAGAAGTTAAAATTTTAACCAACTGAGTATAATAACGAATGGAATAATAAAAGAAATCACCATACATGCGGTACTTCGCATAGACAGGTTATTCCAACAGATTAATAATAACGGAACAAGGTCAGGTGAAATTCACATCGACAGGATGTTCCAACAGAATAATATATAATTAAAAGCGGTCAGTCCCGAGGCGTATATATGCAGACGGAGTTATTCCAAATGAATAATCGAATAATTAAAATGGAACCGAAGTAACAGTGATATAGTATGACATGATATTCAACAGAATGAATGAATAATTAAAAGCGGAACCAGTCCTGCATTATAGCCTGAGACGATGGATATTCCAACGAGAATGAATGAATAATTAAAAGCGTAACCAGTAGAAGCGTATAGATAGCAGACGAGGATGTTCCAACGGAATAGTAAAGACAAAATAATAGAAGAATGTCACCAATTATAGGGTTGCCCGCGTATACAGGTTATTCCAACAAAATAATAAAGAAATGGAATAACAAAAGTTCTCTTCTTGAATACAAAAGAATAATATTCCTTACCGTAAAAGAAACTGAATATAAGTGTAGGGAAGTAGAGAATACTTTTCTATAGTTTCTATAATTTTTCTCTAGAGTTTCAAATTGAATTTGTAAGAAATAATGAAGGAATACGCACTATTTATAGAAGAATGGAATGCATATTAACTAACTCATGAGCGGTCAGATTGATTTACTTTAATCGGCGGTCCATATTTAAAGCAAAATCTTTTAAATAAAATATAATATATTCTATTAATATAAAAAGATTTTACTATGCAAACACTTATACGCAGAACGCGCAAAATACTATGCATAATAAAAATATAATATATTCTATTTATAGAATAACTTTAATAAAGTATTCTATTTTATATAAAAGATGTTTTTGTTTTATTACATTAATAATAATGAATAAAACAAAACTTCATCATCGCATTATAATAATTCATATTATTAATCAACAATAATTGAATCAAACCGAGTGACTTCTCACATAAATATCAATAATCAAATAGGTGTGCTACTTATACAACAACGCCAGTATCTTTGTACTTTTACTACTACAGGAGTAGTTTAACAAAGATTATCAGCAGTAAAACTTCCGCCGTTATTTTTAATAAATTATTTTTATCATTTTCTCAATCCGACAATAATTCCGTTGTGGGGTCCACCAATAATTGCGTCGTTGTACGAATATTCTCTGTTAAAACGAATATTCCCCAACCAATCGAATATTATATAATAACTTGCTTACTTTGCAAAATTTATAAATATTACCCACAATTATAACATTATATCACATCCACACCATAATATTAAAAAAAAATTATTTCGAGAAAGTTAAATATTTATTCATAAAATCTGGGGTCTCACAATCTCCCCTCCTTATGGAATTTCGCCCTCGAAATTTACGTGACGATACTGGTATCTTAGAAGCGGTGAGGATACCTTGACTTCATTTCAGATTCTAACACTTGAGGTATAACCTTTGAGTGTTGAATACGATTCTTCTTATCCAAGATTTTAACACGTATCTCCTCAAACGTTAAATCATCCGCTATCTCGTCCGGTTCTAAATCAATAATGTGATTCGGGTCGTCCACATATTTACGTAACATCGATACGTTTACAAACGTTATAAACATGCAACATTTTTGGCGGTAAAATGAGTATATAAGCCACAGTTTCTACTCGATCGAGGATTTCAAATGGACCAATTAAATCGAGGGTTGAGATTTCCTCTCTTTAACAACTGTTGCTTTTAAAATAACTCCATCTTGAACCTTCTTCTTCACATTCATCAGCTTTGAGTATGTAGCTTGCATGGCTTTAACTTTATCGATTAAAGTCGATTCTAATCGTATATTCGTTATCTTCACGTGGGTCCCTAGAGTCTTTAACTCTATCTTCATCATGTGTAAGTTATACGAAATGAGTCTTTGTGTTATCAAAATTGCACTCGTAAACACATACGATCTTCTACTCAACACGTCAGCTACCACGTTCGCTCTTCCACGATGATATTGATTGGTACGATCGTAATCTTCAACAGCTCGAGTCAACGTCTTTGGCGCATTATACGTCCTTTTTAAGTAAAGAAATATTTGAGAGTTTAAGAAATGGGTTTTGTACTGGGGTCAATACAAAATTCGATTTCATGCTCTAGGAATAGGCTAAGAAGTCTTCAAGAATACGTCAGGAATTTTATTAACAAAAGAAATATCATTCAAAATTGTGACCCTCATCCAATACTTGGATAGTACGTCACATTGATACTAACCGTGACTTCTATCCCTTAACCTGGATAACACCTCACAATGATACCTATCAACTTGCCATCTTCATTCACGACGTCGCCTACAGAAAGTCTGGCTTCGGTGCATTCCACATAAGAAAGTCAACAACGAAAGGATCGGGGGTCTTTTTTCTTATGGCTTGATATGAAAATGATTGTCTTTAGTGGTTTGGTTGCTTGAATTCGCATAACAGGTTGGTTAGGAATATAATAACTAACAACCTTATAAAAAGTATGATGAGTAGTTAACCAATCGATTTCTAAAATCACATCAAAGGCAAGTATTTTCGAAGAGATAAGATCGACAGGTAACGTGAAAGTGTCAATTTGAATCAAACAAGATTTATAAACAATGGAGGCAACGAAGGGTCCTACTAACGAAGTTTCAACCAATAAGTCAAAGTCTAACTTCTCCGGAGTCAAATTTAAACGTTGAACGCAAGCAAGAGAGATAAAAGAATGGGTAGAACTGATATCTAATAAGGTATAGACTTCAAGAGAATTTATAATTAACTAACCCGTGATAACTTCGTTCGGGTTACTCACTTTTTGAGAAGTCGCGAAAAACGCTCTCCTTGAAACCACCGACTTTATTTTGTCCGTATCTGCCTTTAGTGCCACCGTCCCAGCTGGACTTGACTTTGGTGCACGACAAAATCGAGCTAAATGATCTTCTCTTCTTGAAATTTCCACTTCTATTATCTTGGCCATGATTACCACCGAAGTGGTTACAATTATTGGCGTGATAATTTCTCCCACGATGGTTATCATTGTTCCGATGGCCGTTGCCACCGGTACGATTATTATCGTGTTGTTGCTCGTTACCTTTTGGTTGAGCTGACCTAATGGTCTCATGTGCTTCTTTGCTTATCTCAATATTTTCAGATATCATTCTCAAACACTGTCACAAAATAAGGGTTAATTGACATATCACATATTATCCCTATACTCTGACCAACCAATTAAATAACAAATAAACTTAGGTAGCTCATACTAGCGAAGGAATTCCCCGTCTCTCCCCTCCTAGTTCTTGTCTCACATCTTAGCCAGGGATCATATCCCTAAGCTTTGATACCAACTGTGACGCCCCCAAAATTAGGTATACGTCACCCATCTTGGGTCGCCACTTACATGGTACGTAAATCAAATACAAATTTAATTATACAACTGTCGTGTAACATACGACAAAATATAAACTGAGAGTTTTAATAAGAATACTGTCATCTAGAAAGTATTCAAACACAAATAAGTCCTCATTACATTTATTATCACACTATCTAATAGAATAGTGAGGACTACTAATGTTATCATCTGGACTGTCACTCTGTTCCCCGACTCGTCACAGTTATATTCTCATTTCCTGAAGAGAACAGTGAAAGAAAGGGTGAGCTCAACTAGCCCAGCAAGAAATATTATGACTAAGATAATGCAGAATAAATTATCATTAGTCTTCAACAATGTTAAACTGATAAAATACAATAGACATCAAGTTTAACTGCAGCGGAACAATCAATCCATTAAAAGAGTCAAGTAGAGAATAAAATCTACTATCTTTTATGATTTAAAAGTTTTTCATCACTTTTATCATTTGAGACTCAAATTTCGATAAATAATCCACATCATTAAATCATCCCTACACTACAGGCCAAGGATATTCTTTAGTATCACGAACACGAATTATCCATGCATTACGGGCCAAAGATAATCGTGTTTTCATCAACGGTCCTGATCATGCCATAAAACAATTCATCTTTGCTCCCTTGGCCGAAGAGAATCCATAGCCATAATCATACCAAAACTGTCCATCAATGCACTACGGGCCAATGAGGACTTTTAATTTTTACATTATTTATAACATTACGATCATGATTATACCGAATAATCCCTGGTCATAATCATACCAAGTCCATCTATGCACTACAGGCCACAGATGACTTTTAATAAATATAAACATGAGGATGATGATAATGATATATGAATTCAATAAAACAAGTTCAAGAATTAATTTGTCCAGGAACCAATAACGTTCCAATTGTCAACAAGATATTGTTTTGTGGTGTAAAATTCAAGAATGCTCAGAAGAATATTTCCTTGAAAAGATATTTGATGAAGCGCAAATATCAAGGATATTCCACTAATTTCATGGAGTATAGAAGTCAAAATTTTAACCAACTGAGTATAATAACGAATGGAATAACAAAAGAAATCACCATGCATGTGGTACTTTGCATAGACAGGTTATTCCAACAGATTAATAATAACAGAACCAGGTCAGGTGAAATTCACACCGACAGGATGTTCCAACAGAATAATATATAATTAAAACGGAACCAGGTCCGGCGTATAGCACAGACAGGATATTCCAGATGAATAATGAATAATTAAAAGCGGATCCGGTAGGCATTATAGCATGAACATGATATTCCAACAGAATGAATGAATAATTAAAACGGAACCAGGTCCGGCGTATAGCACAGACAGGATATTCCAACAGAATGAATGAATAATTAAAACGGAACCAGGTCCGACGTATAGCACAGACAGAATGTTCCAATGGAATAGTAAAGACAGAATAATAGAAAAATGTCACCAAGTATAGGGTTGCCCGCGTATACAGGTTATTCCAACAGAATAATAAAGAAATGGAATAACAAAAGTTCTCTTCTTGAATACAAAAGAATAATATTCCTTACCATAAAAGAAACTGAATATAAGAGTGGGGAAGTAGCAGAATACTTTTCTATAGTTTCTCTATAATTTTCTCTCTAGAGTTTCAGTGAAATTGTAAGAAATAATGAAAGAATGAGCTTCTATTTATAGAAGAATGGAATGCATAGTAACTAACTCATGAACGATCCAGATTGATTTACTTTAATCTGACGGTCCATATTTAAAGCAAAATCTTTTAAATAAAATATAATATATTCTATTTATATAAAAAGATTTTACTATCTGCAAACACTATGCGAGCCTTATCGCAAAACACTATGCATAATAAAATATAATATATTCTATTTGTAGAATAACTTTAATAAATTATTACATTTTATATAAAAGATGTTTACATTTTATTATGTTAATAATCTGAATAAAACAAAAGCGTCATCATCGCTTATAATAATTCATATTATTAATCAACAATAATTGAATCAAACCGAGTGACTTCTCACATAAATATCAATAATCAATACTGGTGTGCTACTTGCAACAACGCCAGCGTATTCTTTGTACTTTTTTACAATGAGTAGTTCAACAATATCAAGCGGTAAAACTTTTCGTCGTTATTTTCAATAAAATATATTTGTCGTTTTCTAAATCCGACAATAATTTTGTTGTGGGGTCCACCAATAATTGCGTCGTTGTATGAATATTCTCTGTTAAAACGAATATTCCCCGACCAATCGAATATTATATAATAACTTGCTTACTTTGCAAAATTTATAAATATTACCCACAACTATAACATTATATCACATCCACAACATAATATTAAAAAAAAATTATTTCGAGAAAGGTAAATATTTATTCATAAAATCTGGGGTCTCACAGATATTATTATAGTAAGGGATATTATTCTTTTATATTCATGAAGAGAACTGTTGTCATTCCATTTCTTATTATTCTGTTGGAATAACCTGTATACGCGGAATACCCTATACTTGGTGACATTCTTCTATTATTCTGTCTTTATTATTCTGTTAGAATAACCTGTCTATGTGGATTACCACATGCATGGTGAATGATCCTTTGTATTCATTTCTTATTAAATTGTTGAAATGATCTGTATACGTGGATTACCGCATGGCGGGTGAAAATCAATTTGCAGTTTCATATATTCTTTATTATAATGTTGGTTATTGGTTTTACAGTTGTATGTCTTTGGCATGTAGTGCAAAGATGATATGTTGTTGAATATCTTTGGCCTGTAGTGCAAAGATGATCTGTTATTTGATAACTTTGACCCGTAGCGCAAAGATGGACTGGTGTATGACATGATCATGACCATTGGTGATACTAACGAATATCCTTGGCACGTAGTGCGAGGATGATTCGATGATGTGGATTATTTATTTAGCTGAGTCTCAGCGATTGGTTTTATAGTTGAATATCTTTGGCACGTAGTGCAAAGGTAGACAACTGATTTGTCTTATCATTGTTATTACACTTGAATATCTTCAGCCTTTGGGGTAAGGATATTGAGTAAACGTTCTATTAAGCCTTGTGGCAAGAAGGAATTGTTAATTCATGTTATTATAAATATAAATTATTAACTTAATTAAAATCTTTAGTGGTTCAGGTGAATACAAGTGATAAAAGTTGATGAAAACATTTTTAAATCATAGAAGATAGTAGGTTTTATTCTCTACTTGACTCTTTTAATGAATTGCTTGTTCCGCTGCAGTTAAACTTGATATATATTGTATTTAATCAGTTTAACACTGTTGAAGGATAACGATAATTTATTCTGCATTATCTTAGTCATAATATTTCTTACTGGGCTAGTTGAGCTCACCCTTTCTTTCACTGTTCTCTTCAGGAAATGAGAATATAGCTGGGACTAGTCGGGGAATGGAGTGACATTCCAGATGATAGCATTAGTAGTCCTCACTATTCTGTTAAATAGTGTGATAATAAATGTAATGAGGACTAAATTGCGTGTGGATACTGTCTAGATGACAATATACGTATTAAAACTCTTAGATTATGTTTTGTCATATGTTACACGACAGCTGTATAATTAAGTTGTATTTGAATTTTGTACCATGTAAGTGGCGACCCAAGATGGGTGACGTATGCCTAATTTTGGGGGCGTCACAATTGGTATCAAAGCTTAGGGATATGATCCTTGGCTGAGATGTGAGATAAGAATTGGGAGGGGAGAGACAGGGAATTCCTTTGCTAGTATGACCTACCTAAGTTTATTTGGTATTTAATTGGTCGGTCAGAGTATAGGGATAATATGTGGCATGTCAATTAACCCTTATTTTGAAATTATGTTCTAGAATGATATTTGAAATACAGGAGATGAGAAATGGGAAAATTGTGATAGAGCGAAAATAACCGGAAAGGTACAATCCAAAAGGAAAGCAAGGTATTCTCATCTCTTCGAATATCAGGTACGTACGTAAATTTCAAAGGCGAAATTTCATAAGGAGGGGAGATTGTGAGACCCCGAATTTTATGAAATAAAAGTGTTCAATTTTTCTATTTTGGTGAATAGTTAAATTGATAAAAGTTTAAAGTTTAGGGTGATATTTGAAAATTTTTCAAAGTAAGTGATGATGAAGTTTTATTTTATTCGTATTATTAACGTAATAAAATAGAACATCTTTTTATATAAAACAGAATACTTTATTAAAGTTATTCTATAAATAGAATATATTATATTTTATTATGCATAGTATTTGCATAGTGCCTGCATAGTAAAAATATTTTTATATTAATAGAATATATTATATTTTATTTAAAAGATTTTGCTTTAAATATGGACCGTCAGATTAAAGTAAATCAATCTGGACCATTCATGGATTGGTTACTATGCAGTCTATTTTCCTATAAATAGGAAGCTTAGTTAGAATTGAAATCACACCAGAAGTTCAGAGAATTCTCCTTCTATAATATTGGCGTATTTCTTTAGAGTTTTAGAAAATTTTGAGCGTAGAAAACAGTGGAAGTTTTCTTCAAGAATATATTCGCTATACTAGTTGGAATACTCTTATTTTCAGGTAAGGATTATTTATTTTTTTATTCTGAAGAGAAATTATTTTTCATATTCATATAAATATTATTTTAGATTCGATATTAAGTAAAGGGATATTATTATAGTAAGAGATATTATTCTTTTATATTCATGAAGAGAACTGTTGTTATTCCATTTCTTATTATTCTGTTGGAATAACCTGTATACGCGGAATACCCTATACTTGGTGACATTATTCTATTATTCTATCTTTATTATTCTGTTTGAATAACCTGTCTATGTGGATTACCACATGCATGGTGAATGATCCTTTGTATTCATTCCTTATTAAATTGTGGAAATGATCTGTATACGTGGATTACCGCATGGCGGGTGAAAATCAATTTGTAGTTTCATATATTCTTTATTATACTGTTGGTTATTTGTTTTACAGTTGTATGTCTTTGGCATGTAGTGCAAAGATGATATGTTGTTGAATATCTTTGGCCTGTAGTGTGACGCCCCCAAAATAGGTCCACACGACCCACTCTGAGTCACCAGATATCACATTATAAAAATCAAATACAAACTTCATTTATACAACTGTTGAATTGTCGTATAGAATACGACCATAGTTAACTGTGAGTTTTAATACAATATTGTCGAGTAGACAGTATCCAAACTCAAATTGATACAGCAGCAAATATTTCAAGATGCCAAAGAAGAATGAGAAGATTACTATCTTGTTCATTTTAATGAGGTGCACTTTTGATACTTCCAAAGTCGGGTTCTCATCACCCTATTGTTGTTCACCAACATCAATTATTAAGTGACGTATAAAATACGACACACACATATTAAGTCTTCAATATAATTATCGGTTGCATGTCATGCCGTTTTATAATGTATTGAGAAACTTCGACAATCTCGGACCATCACACTATTTCCCTGTTATCCCCGCTCGACCCAGCTACACTCTTATTACCTGAAAGGAGTTGTGAAGCAAAAGGGTGAGCACAAATAGCCCAGTAAAGAATATCATGGCTAAGATAATTAATTTATCAACAGCATTTATCAGAATAAATTAGAGATTTAGAACATATGGTAGATAATAAAAGTTTTCAACCATAGTTGAATATTAGAAGAGTCAAGTAAAACATAATGTCTACTATCTCCTCTAGATTAAAAGTCTATCGTTGATATTTTATTCCTGTAATACTCATCAATAGTTTTTTGTTATACTTAAGATAAATAGAACTTTCAACACTTGTCTTCACCTGAACCACCAAATATATTAGTTAAATTCACAATTCATATTTATAATAATGTGAATTAACAGTTCCTTCTTGCCACAAAGACTTAATAGAACGTTTACTCAATATCCTTACCCCAAAGGCTGAAGATATTCCAAATGTAATAACAATGATCATACCAATCAGTTGTCTATCTTTGCACTACGGGCTAAAGATATTCAACTATTAAAAACAATGGTCATGATCATACCAATCAATTGCCTATCAGTGCACTACGGCCAAAGACATTCAACTGTTAATTAATGGTCATGATCCTGCCAATCACATCATTGAATTATCCATGCACTACGGCTAAGGATATTCGTTAGTATCACTAGTGGTCATGATCATGTCATACACCTGTCCATCTTCGCACTACGGGTCAAAGTTATCAAATAACAGATCATCTTTGCACTACAGGCCAAAGACATTCAACAACATATCATATTTGCACTACAGGCCAAAGACATACAACTGTAAAACCAATAACTAACAGTATAATAAAGAATATATGAAACTGCAAATGGATTTTCACCCGCCATGCGGTAATCCACGTATACAGATCCTTTCCACAATTTAATAAGGAATGAATACAAAGGACCATTCACCATGCATGTGGTAATCCACATAAACAGGTTATTCCAACATAATAATAAAGAATGGAATAATAGTAGAATTTCACCAAGTATGCGGTACTTCGCATAAACAGGTTATTCCAACATAATAATAAAGAATGGAATAACAGAAGTTCTCTTCATGAATAAGAAAGAATAACACCCCTTATTATAATAATATCCTTACTAGTAAAAGCGAAAATAGAAGAAGTGTGAAGTAGCAGAATACTCTTCTTCTTTCTCTCTATAATTTCTCTACAGAGTTTAAATTGAATTCGTAAGAAATAATGAAGGAATGAGCTTATTTATAGAAGAATGGATTGCATAATAAGTAACTCATGAACGGTCCAGATTGATTTACTTTAATTTGACGGACCATATTTAAAGCAAAATCTTTTAAATAAAATATAATATATTCTATTTATAATCTAATAAAGCGAATAACTTTATAAAATATTTTACTATACAAATACTATGCAGTATTACGCAAAACACTATGCATAATAAAATATAACATATTCTAATTATTGCCTAATAAAATAAATAACTTTATAAAAGTATTTTGTTTTATATAAAAGATTTTACTATTAGCCTAATAAAGCGAATAACTTTATAAAAGTATTACATTTTTATATATAAAAGTTTTTACGTTTTATTACACTAAATAATCTGAATAAAACAAAACTTCATCATCACTTACTTTGAAAAATTTTCAAATGTCACCCTTAACTTTAAATTTTTATCAATTTAATTATTTACCAAAATAAAAAAATTGAATACTTTTATTTCATAAAATTTGGGGTCTCACAATCTCCCCTCCTTATGAAATTTCGCCCTCGAAATTTACGTACGTACCTGATATTCGAAGAGATGAGAATACCTTGCTTTCTTTTCAGATTATACCTTCCCGGTTATTTCCTCTATAACATAATTTTCCCATTGCTCATCTCTTATGTTTCAGGTATCATTCTAGAATATACTTCAAAACAAAGTTAATTGACATATCATAATTTGTCAACTTATCAAGTAAACAATTTCAGCTTAGGCAAGTCACACACTAGCGAAGTATATAACTTGTCTCTCCCCTCCTAGTTCTAGACTCTTATCTTCGCCAGCGACCATATCCCTAAGCTCTGATACCAATTGTGACGCCCCCAAAATAGGTCCACACGACCCACTCTGAGTCGCCAGATATCACATTATAAAAATCAAATACAAACTTCATTTATACAACTATTGAACTGTCATATAGAATACGACCACAGTTAACTGTGAGTTTGAATACAATATTGTCGAGTAGACAGTATCCAAACTCAAATTGTTACAATGCCATATAAAATACAGCAACAAATATTTCAAGACGCCAAAGAAGAACGAGAAGATTACTATCTTGTTCATTCTAATGAGGTGCACTTTTGATACTTCCAAAGTCGGGTTCTCATCACCCTATTGTTGTTCACCAACATCAATTATTAAGTGACGTATAAAATACGACACACACATATTAGGTCTTCAATACAATTATCGGTTGCATGTCATGCCGTTTTATAATGTATTGAGAAACTTCGACAATCTCGGACCATCACACTATTTCCCTGTTATCCCCGCTTGACCCAGCTACACTCTTATTACCTGAAAGGAGTTTTGAAGCAAAAGGGTGAGCACAAATAGCCCAGTAAAGAATATCATGGCTAAGATAATTAATTTATCAACAGCATTTATCAGAATAAATCAGAGATTTAGAACATATGGTAGATAATAAAAGTTTCCAACCATAGTTGCAGCGGAACGAGCAATCCATTAGAAGAGTCAAGTAGAACATAATGTCTACTATCTCCTCTAGATTAAAAGTCTATCGTTGATATTTTATTCTGTAATACTCATCAGCAGTTCTTTGTTATACTTAAAGACAAATAGAACTTTCAACACTTGTCTTCACACGAACCACCAAAGATATTAGTTAAATTCACAATTCATATTTATAATAATGTGAATTAACAGTTCCTTCTCGCCACAAAGACTTAATAGACGTTTACTCAATATCCTTACCCCAAAAGGTGAAGATATTCCAAATGTAATAACAATGATCATACCAATCGGGTTATCATCTTTTGCACTACGGCCAAAGATATTCAACTATTAAAAATAATGGTCATGATCATACCATTCAATTGCACTGTCGATTGCATTACGGCTTAAAGACATTCATTTGTTAATTAATGGTCATGATCCCGCTTAATCACATCATTGAATTATCCATGCACTACGGCCGAGGATATTCGTTAGTATCACTAGTGGTCATGATCATGTCATACTTTACATCCATCTTCGCACTACTGGGTCAAAATTATCAAATAATGAGATCATCTTTGCACTACGGGCCAAAGATATTCAACAACATATCATCTTTGCACTACTGGGCCAAAGACATACATTTGTAAAACCAATAACTAACGGTATAATAAAAAATGGAATAATAAAAGAATTTCACCCGTGTATGCGATTACTTGGCGTAGAGCGAGTTATTCAACATAATAATAAAGAATGGAATAATAAAAGAATTTCACCGTATATGCGATTACTTGGCAGTAGGCAGTTATTCCAACATAATAATAAAGAATGTAATAATAAAAAAAAAAAATTCACCATGTATGCGATTACTTGGCATGAGGCGAGTTATTCCAACATAATAATAAAGAATGGAACGAAGTCGTGCGAAGCGCATGCAAATATGATCAGCGAGAATAATAAAGAATGGAATAACAACGAAATCACCGGTATACGGTAATCCAAGCGATATCTGAGTTATTCCAATGAATAATAAAGAATTGAATAACAACAGACTTCACGGTATACATTAATGGCAAGCATTATCTGAGTTATTCAACAGAATAATAAAGAATTGAATAACAACAGACTTCACCGGTATACTGTAATCCAGCGTATCTGAGTTATTCAATAGAATAATAAAGAATTGAATAACAAACAGACTTCAATAGGGTATACAGAAAGCTGCGATATCTGAGTTATTCCAATAAAATAATAAAGAATTGAATAACAATAGACTTCACGGTATCTAAATGGCAGCGTATCTGAGTTATTCAATGAGAATAATAAAGAATTGAATAACAACAGACTTCACCGGTATACGGTAATCCAGCGTATCTGAGTTATTGAAACAGAATAATAAAGAATGAAATAACAATAGACATCACCAGGTATACGGTAATCCGCGTATCTGAGTTATTCCAACAAAATAATAAATGGAACCGAGTCGAGGCAAAATTCGCACCAACAGGATATTAAAGCGAATAATAAAAACGGAATAATAATGAGAATTTCACCGTGTATGCAGTACTTAGCATAAACAAAGTTATTCAACATAATAATAAATAATGAAACCGAAATTAGAAGTAGTGAAAATGCAGAATACTCTTCTTCTTTCTCTCTATATTTTCTCTACAGAGTTTCGGTGAATTCATAAGAAATAATGAAGGAATGAGCTTTATTTATAGAAGAATGGATTTGCATAGTAACTAACTCATTAAGCGGTCGAGATTGATTTACTTTAATCGACGGTCCATATTTAAAGCAAAATCTTTTAAATAAAATATAATATATTCTATTTATAATCTAATAAAATGAATAACTTTTATAAAATATTTTACTATACAAATACTATGCGAGCCTTATGCAAAACACTATGCATAATAAAATATAATATATTCTAATTATTGCTTAATAAAATAAATAACTTTATAAAAGTATTTTATTTTAGATAAAAAGATTTTACTATTAGCTTTAATAAAGCGAATAACTTTATAAAAGTATTACATTTTATATAAAAAAGTTTTTCCGTTTTATTACACTAATAATACGAATAAAACAAAACTTCATCATCACTTACTTTGAAAAATTTTCAATTGTCACCCTTAACTTTAAATTTTTATCAATTTAATTATTTACCAAAATAAAAAAATTGAATACTTTTATTTCATAAAATTCAGGGTCTCTCATGTAGTCTGAAGATGATACGTTATTTGATAATTTTGACCAGAAGTGCAAAGATGGACGGTGTATGACATGATCGCTGACCATTGGTGATCTTAACGAATATCCTTGCGCGTAGTCTTGGGGATGATTCGATGATGTGAATTATTTATTTAATTTGAGTCTCGTGATTGGTTTTATAGTTGAATATCTTTGTACGTAGTGCAAAGGTAAACAATCGATTTGTCTCGATCATTATTATTACACTTGAATATCTTGACCTTTGGGGTAAGGATATTGAGTAAAGCGTTCTATTAAGCCTTGTGGCAAAAAGGAATTGTTAATTCATGTTATTATAAATATGAATTGTGAACTTAATTAAAATCTTTAGTGGTTCAGGTGAATACAAGTGATAAAAGTTGATGAAAACATTTTTAAATCATAGAAGGTAGTAGGTTTTATTCTCTACTTGACTCTTTTAATGAATTGCTTGTTCCGCTGCAGTTAAACTTGATATATATTGTATTTAATCAGTTTAACACTGTTGAAGGATAACGATAATTTATTCGCATTATCTTAGTCATAATATTTCTTCTTTGGGCTAGTTGAGCTCACCCTTTCTTTTCTTTTTGTTCTCTTGAAATGAGAGATATAAATTTGGGACTAGTCGGGGAATGGAGTGACGTTCCAGATTATAGCATTAGTAGTCCTCACTATTCTGTTAAATAGTGTGATAATAAATGTAATGATAACTAAATTGTGTGTGGATACTGTCTAGATGACAATATACGTATTAAAACTCTTAGATTATGTTTTGTCGTATGTTACACGACAGCTGTATAATTAAGTTGTATTTGAATTTTGTACCATGTAAGTGGCGACCCAAGATGGGTGACGTATACCTAATTTTGGGGGCGTCACAGCATTCCTAAAATTTCCAACAGTGAAAATGAGTTAGAACTTTGAATGAAACTTCAATGCTAATTAATGAACATATATAAATATATTAGTATGACAATGAACATGGCTAGAGAGATTAGAGACCAACTAATAAGAAAATATATATGGCTAGAGAATCCATAATGCATAAAGAAACCAGTGATATAGTTACTGTTTATAAACCCACATAGGCGATCCACATTTGCCAATTTGAAATGCTACATAAAGAAATCTCCCTGCTATAACTGAAATAGTTTGAAAATCAATAGGAAGCTACTTGGGGCCAATGTCCTTCAGAGCACAAATCCGCTCCTCTCCGCAGACATCACACTCACAACCATCAGAAATCCATACGAAAAATACATCATACCAGAAAAGAAATGCAAACGTCAAAGCACATATATAATGCACCATGCAACAAACATTCACCAAAAACTGAAAGGTCATCATGCTAGGAAGTGAGGACAATGAAACATATCAATATATATTTACAACTCACTAAAAAATTAAAAAAATTAATTATTATGAGAACATTCTCTATGAATAATTAATTAATTATGGACTGATACCAAATTAAAAAAATAGAATAAATGCATGACTGAGGCAATCACTGGTACAAGTTATGAGAACATTACATATGCTGCGGCATGGAAGTGGACTACCAATACCTGCACCAACGAGGAAATTAGAACAATAAGCTCAAATTCCAGTAGAGTTTCATATGAAAGGAAAACCGAATGATTTAAGAACTTCCTACAAAAGGGTAAGAATATTCTCCATTGCAATCTTGTTAAAATTAGCAACAGGACCACAAGACATAGAACTACCCATCCAAAGTCTAGATTTTGACAGTGTGGAGGTAGTTTATATATGTTAAGAAATACTTTAGTCTTAAATATATAGTAGTCGAAATAAGGAAAAATATTGACTTAAATGACTACGTTAATGTTCTAATATTTGGCAAGTGGTCTGCAAAAGTAGATTGAATTTTAGAAAACATGCTTAGTATAAAGTTTAAAGTGTTCAACTTATAACATGGCTAACAATAAAAAATTGGAGTAGGTCAACCAATAAAATACATCCTGGACTCTTAATTCAAATGATGGAAAGATATATTACAAAATTTCCAAATCACCAGGATAGCTTTCGGACCAGTAGATAGACCCTGTTGCTGGAACAAGCATAGTGAAGACAACATTTCTTGGTTTCATTGCTGATATATAAATGTATTCACCAATTGTGCGGCTATATTTTCCTTCCATATCTATCTAAGATATATAAACTGCATAACCAGAGCAATCAAGAGCAGGGCTAACTTGGACTACCAAATTCGCTGCAGCAGCTTTTGGGAATTTCTTGAGATCCCTAAATGGTGAAAATGAGTACAAAAACCCATCCAATGAACCAATAGATACCCAACCTGTAAATAGATCAACATGACAAAGAAGTTAGTGAGTTCCTTCAAGAAATACTTAGGAATTTATCAAAGTCAAAGACCCACATTTATAAATTCTGCTATAAGCATGAGAATCCCTAGAAGGTATGACTATGAAGTGTTCATGATTAAAAATGTCTTGTTCTGAGTAATTTTAAGTTAAACATGCTACTTCGACTCAACACCAACCTGACACAGGGAGGCTGCTGAAAAGAAATTTGCAGTTCTTTCTATGTATCGTTTTTTTCTTTCATAGGTTAATCCTTATATTCTTGCCAATTTTGTCATGACAACATGTTTTGACTTTTAAAATCTAATCGCTGCAATATGTAAATCTATAATGTTACTTGAACATTCAAACTTCTTCAATTGCTCTTACACTATTTAGGCCATCAATTTACCATTAGAATCAACAACCGGTGCATAATCAATTGTGCTTAATGGCCCAATAGTTTTCTGCCATAGAATAGTTCCTATAGAAATATCGAGAGCCAGAATAAGAGCTCTCGCTGGAACAGTAACATACAACAGCTAGGCCATTGTTTCCAGGAGTAACAGTAAATCTCTTGTCTAATGAACTCAAATCCTGGATCCACTTGAAATGAGGGCTCTGGACCGACAGTGAATAGAGTTCTCCTTCATTATTTGAAACCTGCAAATGCAGAAACATAGTCACAAGTCCTGTCGGGATCCTTTACTTTTCTAGCCTCTTTATAAGGAAAGCGCAAACATATCTTAAAAAGGAGATCATAATCCGTGCAATAAAAGACAGCACCTATATTGCATATGCAGTAAAAGGGAGATCATAATTTGAGGTTCGAGGAAATAACATATTTATAGACTAACGATTCTATTGAAAAAGATGAGCACAACCTTAGTTGTCCAAGAATAAGTTTCTGTCCCGAGAGAAGTAGTTGACTGCTGCATTAGGTATAATGCAGTAAAATGCCTAATCATCTTTTTGGAAAAATGAGCCATTGCAGTTGGACATTACCAGGTTTGACATCATTGTGTGCATATGGAGGCTCAAGATTGTGCATATGCTGGAGTCCTGCACAAAGTTACAGACCAGTTTCTTTAAAATAAGATGCTTCTGGCACATTAGTGCAAATACAACACCAAAATATAACATAAAATGCATTTAAACAAACTTTCAAGTGTCATTAAGAATGGAAATACTTTAATAAGTACACTAAACTTAACTCCATAAAACAGCTGAAGTTACTTTGAAACATCCCTTACGTTGGACAACAGCTCCTTCGGGTGCATCCTCCACTGCAATAGCAATTAGAACACAACAAGACTTGAAAAGATTACCAACTCTAAACATGAGTTCTTCACATAGATAACCAGAACATATGAATAAATTAAGAAAATCGTAGGTGCATTACCTGATGCTTTTCTGCCCATGCTTCTTTTTCTCCCACCTTGATTATGTGAATTGTCTTCTCCAGCCATCAAACAGTCCTCAGTCAAATGAGGAGATTTAGGTGTTCTGAGTGGTAAACCTTTTAAACCAATAGAGACCATAAGTGTCTACCACCTGCTGCCCATTCACCCAAAATGCAAAACAAAATATAAAAGAAAATTTAGTTGTTAGACATCAATATATAATAATAGCCAAAAGCATTTTTCATAGGTAATCAAAAGTGACACAAACAAAGCCGATTTGAATTAATATTCAAAAAAAAAGTGTTGAAAATATGATATACTACTAGTTTTAATTATCCAAAAAAGCAGTAATCAGAAATTGCAAAGAAAGGGTCCTCCTCCTAACCTTCTGACACTAAAACCAGAAAGTAAACAAAATGCCAGGCAAGCAGTTGGCTTAAAAAACATATCTGGACCAACAAGTAACTCATAGAAACAGTCCTATTTTCTTTTTCCATTAGAAACGGTAGACTTTCTGTGACGCCCCCAAAATTAGGTATACATCACCTATCCTGAGTCGCCGCTAACATGGTACTGAAAACAAATACAAACTAATTATACAACAGTCGTGTAAGATACGACAAAATATATACAATGAGTTTTAACTCGAATATTGTCATCTAGACAGTATTCAAACACAAATAAGTCCTCAATACATTTATCGTCACACTATCTAACAGAATAGTGAGGACTACTAATGCTATCATCTGGACTGTCACTCCGTTCCCTGACTCGTCACAGCTATATTCTCATTTCCTGAAGAGAACAGTGAAAGAAAGGGTGAGCTCAACTAGCCCAGTAAGAAATATTATGACTAAGATAATGCAGAATAAATTATCCTTAGCCTTCAACAGTTTAACAACTGACAGAATATAATAGACAACAAGTTTTAGATCAAAAACTGCAGCGGAAATAAGCAATCCATTAAAAGAGTCAAGTAGAGATTACAATCTACTATCTTTTATGATTTAAAAAGTTTTTCATCATTTTTATCGCTAATACTCAGCTTAATGAATAAACCACATCATCGAATCATCCTTGCACTACGGGCCAAGGATGTTCATTAAATCATCAATGGTCATGACTATACCGAATAATCCCTGGTCATAATCATACCAAGTCCATCTCTGCACGTAAGTCAAAGATGACTTTCAACACAATATAAACATAAGGATGATGACAATAACATAATAATTCAATAAAATAAGTTCAAGAATTTATTTATCCAGGAACTAATAATGTCCAAATTGTCAACATGATACTTCTTTGTAAAGTAAAAATTCAAGAATGCTCAGAAGAATATTTCCATGAAAAGATACTGGATGAAGCGCAAATATCAAGGATATTCCACTAATTTCATGAAGTATAGAAGTCAAAACTCTAACCAACTAAGTATAATAAAGAATATATGAAACTGCAAATGGATTTTCACCGCCATGCGATAATCCATATCTGAGATCATTTCCACAATATAATAAGGAATGAATACAAAGGATCATTCACCATGCACGTGGTAATCCACATAGACAGGTTATTCCAACAAAATAATAAAGAATGGAACAACAAAAGACATCACCATGCATGCGATAGAGACCGCACAGACAGGTTATTCTCAATAGAATAATAAATGCGGAATAATAAATATGGAACCAGGTCAGGTGAAATTCACACCGACAGGATATTCCGACAGAATAATAAATGCGGAATAATAAAAGAAGATCACCAAGTATTGGGTAAACCACATATACAGGTCATTCCACCAAGTATAGGGTAAACCGCGCATACATGTTATTTCAACAGAATAATAAAGAATTGAATAACAAAAGAAGATCACCATGTATAGGGTATGCCGTGTATACAGATTATTCCAACAGAATAATAAAGAATGAAATAACAGAAGTTCTCTTCATAAATAATAAAGAATAACACCCCTTACCGTAAAAGAACTGAATATAAGAGTAGGGAAGTAGCAGAATACTTTTCTATAGTTTCTCTATAATTTTCTCTCTAGAGTTTCAGTGAATTTGTAAGAAAATAATGAAGGAATGAGCTTCTATTTATAGAAAAATGGACTGCATAGTAACTAACTCATGAACTGTCCAGATTAATTTACTTTAATCTGACGGTCCATATTTAAAGCAAAATCTTTTAAATAAAATATAATATATTCTATTTATATAAAAAGATTTTTACTATGCAAATACTATGCATAATAAAATATAATATATTCTATTTATAGAATAACTTTAATAAAGTATTACATTTTATATAAAAAGATGTTTACATTTTATTACGTTAATAATATGAATAAAACAAAACGTCATCATCGCTATAATAATTCATATTATTAATCAACAATAATTGAATCAAACTGAGTGACTTCTCACATAAATATCAATAATCAATACTGAGTGCTACTTATGCAACAACGCAGTATTCGTACTTTACTACCAAGTAGTTCAACGGTTTTAACGGTAAAACCTCCGTCGTTATTTTCATAAAATATTTTGTTCGGGTGAATAGTAACTCGTGAATAGTAATTCCGACACAAAAAGTGTCCCAAATACTCGAGTGAACAATACTAGAGTGAATAGTAATTTGGGTGAATAGTAACCCGTGAATAGTAACTCATGAATAGTAACTCCGACACAAAAAGTGTCCCAAATACTCAAGTAAACAATACTAGAGTGAATAGTAATTTAGGTGAATAGTAACTCATGAATAGTACTCCGAACACAAAAAGTGTCCCAAAAATACGAAGAGTGAATAATACTAGAGTGAATAGTGGCAAGAGTATTTTATAACAACTTGTCTACTTAAAAAAATATTCAAATATCACCCTTAACTTTAACCTTTTATCAATTTAACCATTTACTAAAATAAAAAATGAATACTTTTATTTCATAAAATTCGGGGTCTCACAATCTCCCCTCCTTATGAAATTTCGCCCTCAAAATTTACATCGTGCACGATATTGAAGAGATGAGAATACCTTGAATACCTTTATCGTCAAAAACATTAAATTCATCTTTGCAATCTGACCAAAAAATATACAATCATAAAACCAATAATCTTTGAGACTCGACGATGATAGTATCACGATAGCGAATTATCCATGCACTACGTGCAAAGATAATCGTGTTTTCATCAATGGTCCCGATCGTGCCATAAAACAATTCATCTTTGCACTTGGTAGAAGAGAATCCATAGCCATAATCATACCAAAAAGCGTCCATCAATGCTTCTACGGCAAATAAGGATTTTTTTTACCACATCATTCGTCGTATTACTACCATGATTATTAAGAATAACACGTGGTCATAATCATACCAAGTCCATCTACGCACTACTGAGCAAAAGATGACTTTAATTTACCATATCATTTATAACATTACGATCATGATTATACCGAATAACACGTGGTCATAATCATACCAAGTCCATCTATACACTACTGAGCAAAAAGATGACTTTAATTTATCACATCATTTATAACATTACGGCCATGATTATCTTAGAATAACACGTGGTCATAATCATACCAAGTCCATCTATGCACTCTGCATAAAAAAGATGACTTTAATTTATCACATCATTTATAACATTACGGCCATGATTATTATACCGAATAACACGTGGCAATAATCATACCAAGTCCATCTATGTACTACAGGCAAAAGATGACTTTAATTTATCACATCATTTATAACATTACGGTCATGATTATACCGAATAACATGTGGTTATAATCATACCAAGTCGATCTATGCACTACAGGCCACAGATGACTTTCAAAAAATATAAACATGAGGATGAGGTATTGACGTATATAGGGTTTCAAACCTCTTAGAAACATTCGCGTCATTCGCTCCTCATTGTCCACCAAATGGGATGCAAACCGGGATAACTCATAAATTTAGCCTCGTCTTTGCGATATGGTCATATTATTTTGCCCCATTGCTTATCTCAACATTTTTAGATGCCATTTTCAAACACTGTCACAAAACAAGGGTTAAATAACATATCACATATTATCCCTATACTCTGACCAACCAATTAAATAACAAATAAACTTCGGTAGGTCATACTAGCGAAGGAATTTCCCGTCTCACCCCTCCTAGTTCTTGTCTCACATCTTAGCCAGGGATCATATCCCTAAGCTTTGATACCAACTGTGACGCCCCCAAAATTAGGTATACATCACCTATTTTGAGTCACCACTTACATGGTACTGAAAACAAATACAAACTAATTATACAACAGTCGTTTAAGATACGACAAAATATATACAATGAGTTTTAACTCGAATATTGTCATCTAGACAGTATTCAAAAACAAATAAGTCCTCAATATAATTATTGTCACACTATCTAACAAAATAGTGAGGACTACTAATCTTATCATCTCGACTCATCACTCCGGTTCCCTGACTAAATCGTCATGGCTATATTCTCATTTCCTGAAGAGAACAGTGAAAGAAAGGGTGAGCTCAACTAGCCCAGTAAGAAATATTATGACTAAGATAATGCAGAATAAATTATCATTAGCCTTCAACAGTATAACAACTGATAGAATATAATAGACAACAAGTTTTAGATCAAAAACTGCAGCGAAAATAAGCAATCCATTAAAAGAGTCAAGTAGAGAATAAAATCTACTATCTTTTATGATTTAAAAAGTTTTTCATCATTTTTATCGCTAAGACTCAGCTTAGTGAATAAACCACATCATCGAATCATCCTTGCACTACGGGCCAAGGATGTTCATTAAATCATCAATGGTCATGACTATACCGAATAATCCCTGGTCATAATCATACCAAGTCCATCTCTGCACGTAAGTCAAAGATGACTTTCAACACAATATAAACATAAGGATGATGACAATGACATAATAATTCAATAAAATAAGTTCAAGAATTTATTTATCTAGGAACTAATAATGTCCAAATTGTCAACATGATACTTCTTTGTAAAGTAAAATTCAAGAATGCTCAGAAGAATATTTCTATGAAAAGATACTGGATGAAGCGCAAATATCAAGGATATTCCACTAATTTCATGGAGTATAGAAGTCAAAACTCTAACCAACCGAGTATAATAAAGAATATATGAAGCGCAAATGGATTTTCACCGCCATGCGATAATCCACGTATCTGAGATCATTTCCACAATTTAATAAGGAATGAATACAAAGGATCATTCACCATGCACGTGGTAATCCACATGTATGAGTTATTCCAACAAAATAATAAATAATGGAACAACAAAAAAGACATCACCGTACATGCGATAGAGACCGCACAGACGAGTTATTCTCAGCGAGAATAATAAATGCGGAATAATAAATATGGAACGAGATCGGTGAAATTCATTAAGCAAGGATATTAGATAGAATAATAAATGCGGAATAATAAAAGAAGATCACCAAGTATTGGGTAAACCACATATACAGGTCATTCCACCAAGTATAGGGTAAACCGCGCATACATGTTATCCCAACAGAATAATAAAGAATTGAATAACAAAAGAAGATCACCATGTATAGGGTATGCCGCGTATACAGGTTATTCCAACAGAATAATAAAGAATGAAATAACAGAAGTTCTCTTCATGAATAAGAAATAATAACACCCCTTACCGTAAAAGAACTGAATATAAGAGTAGGGAAGTAACAGAATACTTTTCTATAGTTTCTCTATAATTTTTTCTCTAGAGTTTCAGTGAATTTGTAAGAAAATAATGAAGGAATGAGCTTCTATTTATAGAAGAATGGACTGCATAGTAACTAACTCATGAACGGTCCAGATTGATTTACTTTAATCTGACGGTCCATATTTAAAGCAAAATCTTTTAAATAAAATATAATATATTCTATTTATATAAAAAGATTTTACTATGCAAATCTTATCGCAGCACTATGCAAATACTATGCATAATAAAATATAATATATTCTATTTATAGAATAACTTTAATAAAGTATTACTTTTTTATATAAAAGATGTTTACATTTTATTACGTTAATAATCTGAATAAAACAAAGCGTCATCATCGCATTATAATAATTCATATTATTAATCAACAATAATTGAATCAAACTGAGTGACTTCTCACATAAATATCAATAATTAATATCGTGTGCTACTATACAACAACGCGTATTACTGTACTTTTACTACCAAGTAGTTCAACAGTTTTAACGGTAAAACCTCCGTCGTTATTTTCATAAAATATTTTGTTCGGGTGAATAGTAACTCGTGAATAGTAATTCTGACACAAAAGTATCCCAAATACTCGAATGAACAATACTAGAGTGAATAGTAATTTGGGTGAATAGTAACCCGTGAATAGTAACTCGTGAATAGTAACTCCGAAACAAAAAGTATCTCAAATATTCGAGTGAACAATACTAGAGTGAATAGTAATTTGGGTGAATAGTAACCCGTGAATAGTAACTCGTGAATAGTACTCCGACACAAAAAGTGTCCCAAAATACCGAGTGAATAATACTAGAGTGAATAGTAATCGGGTATTTTATGACAACTTGTCTACTTAAAAAAAAATATTCACATATCACCCTTAACTTTAACCTTTTATCAATTTAACCATTTACTAAAATAAAAAAAAATAAATACTTTTATTTCATAAAATTTGGGGTCTCACACTTTCCTCCCCGACAGTGGGAATATACAGAAGCAAAGAAACTTAAGAACATTATACATTATAGATTTTTTGTTAATTAAGTAGTAACTGAGAGCAGCGGATGAAATAAAAAAAAGGTGGAAATTTTTTAAGTAATACATTAAGAAGAAAAGAGTCGTACTACAAAGGAGCTAAACAGTTTATATATGAAACAACCAAAAGATGATGTATTCGAAATATTCATGGTATTGAAGTTGAAAGTTAAAAGTATATACAAACCCTAAGCCTGTTTGTGAGCCATACTTGTCTGATTTCTGCAAACGACTTTATTTCTGCGCTTTTAGGGTTATTGGAATTGGGGTTGTTGCGAGTGAAGTCGGCGATCCGACCCAGCTTGTCGGACCAAGAAAAGGTAGTAAAGGGAACATTGACGGGGTGGTCGGGGTTGAAGGGGACGACGCCGATTTCAAAGCCTACTATGTTTTCTGATCTGATTGAGGTGAGAGAGTGAAGATGAGTGAGAAATAGGGGAGGGTGTAGATTTGGATTTGGGAAAGCTGCTTCAGATGCTTCAGATGTTGGAAGCGATGTTGGAAGGCTAGGCTAGGAGAGGAAAAGACTATACGTCTTTTAATTTTAAGTGTTTAAGCTCCATGTTTTTTTAATAGACAACGTTTTTAAAAAAAACGTTATCTAGTTAAAATCAAAAAAATGCCATTTTAAATAGATAACGTTTTTTCATATATATCTACAACGTTTTATTTAAAAACGTTGTGAAAATAAATACCACAACGTTTTTATAAAAAACGTTATGGTTTAAGTGCTGTCTATTTAGTACTTTGTAGTAGTGATCCTTCGTGTTCTTCTCGTTGTTCTCTTTGCAAATCTCTTCATAAATTCAGTGATACTTCTTTCCTGAAGTCTTTTCCTATTTGTATTGGTCCCAGCCCTCATCAAGATTCCTAATTGGCTCCAAAAACAACTTAGCAGTATAAAAATTCAACTTTGATCGTGCTTGAGCGCCTAAGCGCTCATCCTAGTACAAATCCAAGCGCCTAAGCGCTTGACCAGGACCACGTATTTATAAAAATACCACTCAACTCTAATTTTAATAATTTTTGATCTTTTTCTTCTCCCAAATGACCAATTTGTCCTTCCAGCTCTAACCTACAAGAAATAAACACAAAAACACATAAAAAAAATACTAAAAACACTTAAAGATAGCAATAATTAAGTTTAATAATATCGGATTCATAGGTATAAAACCTACTCATCAATAACATAAATATATTTTTAACATAAATTAAGAAAATTAAAAAACAAAAAAAGAGAATATAAATTTGTTTAAATTTATTCTTAATTGTCCCACAAGATTATATAAGATGACGAGTGTTTTCATTTTTTTTTATACTAATGAATTCACTAAATGACTTATTTATCCTTTACTTTATGTAAATTGGATATTCTTTTGAAGATAAAAAATTATACCTTAAGTCATTCTTTTGAGGGAAAAAAAATAGTTGTTTAAGGGAAGCGGCTAAGACCTATATCTATTTATGCCAAGTTACTTTTGTAATTAATTTGTGACTATCTCTTATGATTTAGTTTAGAGTTTGTTTCAATACACTGATCTAAAGTCGACAATCTCTTCAGCCCATCCATCGACAACTTCACCCTAACGACACTGATCCAACACTTTTTACACCTATCAATATTTTAATATTATCTCTAAGTAGCTCTCTCCATATGTTGTCCTATTTACATGAACTCTCATTTTTATAGGAACAATCTCACGAATTAAATTTATGTAACTTTATAATCACACAAATTCATAAAATTGGATAAAATTAACTAAACAACCACAATATTTTTATAAAATCTGAATAAAATAAGAGTTAACTTCCAAAATACACGAAATCATCCTTTGAATATTAAACAATAAGCTTGAAATCCTAACTGCAGAAGGAATAGTAAAATTACGATCAAATCACATGCAGGCATTCAAATGAATATATTACATGGAGTATTTATTCTGGAAAAATCCATTTTGCTATTACATTCACATTGAATAATGCTACTGCCCTCTCAAGTTCTTTGGAAGAGGCTTTGAAAAATAAATTAGTGAGAAATTATAACATTCATTTAGTTTCTATTTTGTAACACCATGCTCTCACATAGAAAGATATGAAAAAAAAATTATATGTATATAAGGAATTAAATTACAAACAATAGTGCCTTAATTTAAAATTTTGGTGTATGTGTTTTCTGCACGTGTGAGTGTCATAAGAGTAATAATTAGTACAATTATTATAATTATTAAATTTTCATATTCAATTCTGCAAGTTTTCATATTCAATTCCAATGGTTTGAAGATTTCGTTTTAGTCATACCGCTGGACCAAATATCACACAGTATCTTTTTTATTCACATTACCACCTACAATTACACTAATTATAATGTTATACTCTCTTCTTTTAGTAGAAAAGTAATTATTTGACTTTGTTTTAATTAATTTGAAAAATCTTAAAATTTGAATTGTGGCTATAAATTTACTTAAATTTCAAAACATCAAAAGTTGTACTTCTCAAGTACTTTGTAATTTTTTTTAAGTATGTTGGCAATTGCATTACTTGAAAATGTTAATCTTTTATAATATTATCAAGCAAATTAAAATAAGCAAAAAAAATGTAATATTCTTATTTTCAGTCGAACGAACATTTCTCCAAGTTTGACCGGTTAAAATTTCATTCATACTGTTTTCTTGATCCCCAATTCCCCATAATTAAGAGATAAATGCTTTTCTATTCACTGTACTTTAGGCCAACTTACAAATGAGTCACTAAATTTTTTTTTTTTACAGTCAACTCATTGAACTTTTGTTTTCTTACAAACCAATACAAAAACCGTTAAGTCCTTTGACTTCTAACGGAATTTGACACATAGGAGAGAGAAAGCTGACATGGAATTTTTATGCATAAGTTTCAATGCTTATGTGGAAATGAACAAATTTTATGGAGAAAATGAAAGAAAATCATTTAAACTAAAATATAAATAAAAAACTTAGTAAAAAATATAAAATACAATAACATAAATGAAAAATATATTTAATTATTTTTATAATTAATATCAAATGAGTTTTATGTAATATTAGAAAATATAATTAAAGAAATTATAAACCATAAAAATTATAAATATTATTATTATTATCCAGTATTAGTATTATTATCGGTATTATTATTATTATTATCGATATTATTATTATTATTATAAATGAAAAAAATATATTTAATTATTTTTATAATTAATATCAAATGAGTTTTATGTAATTAGTAGAAAATATAATTAAGGAAATTATAAACCATAAAATTATAAATATATTATTATCTGTATTATTATTATTATTATCGGTATTATTACTATTATTATTATTAATATTATTATTATTATAAATGAAAAATATATATTTAATTATTTTTATAATTAATATCAAATGAGATTTTATGTAATTATTAGAAAATATATATAATTAAGGAAATTATAAACCATAAAATTATAAATATTATTATTATCCGTATTATTATTATTATTATTATTATTATTGTTGTTGTTGTTGTTGTTGTTGTTGTTGTTGTTGTTGTTATCGATATTGTTATTATTATAAATGAAAAAAATATTTAATTATTTTTATAATTAATATCAAATGAGTTTTTATGTAATTATTGGAAATTATAAACCATAAAAATTAAATTATTATTATTATTATTATTATTATTATTATTATTATTATTATTATCAAAATTATTTTCAGAATTATTATTATTATTATCGAAATTATTATTATTATTATTATTATTATTATTATTATTATTATATTTCACGTTGGATTATTATTGCCACATCAACATTTTTTTTATAAATAAGCATTATATTGGTCAAACCGTTAAAAGTCAACAGGAATTAACGGTTTTTGTAACGGTTTGTGAGAAAACTAAAGTTCAGTAAGTTGACTGTAAGAAAAAAAAAATTAATGACTCATTTGTAAGTTGGCCTAAAGTACAATGACCAAAAAAGCATTTATCCCCCATAATTAAGTAGACTTTCTGGCAATTTATGATGGGTGCATGTATGGTTGATAAAAGTTGTGATTTTCTTGATGTACCAATATTGTATAAACTTAATTCCTAATATCAAATTGATATTTTCACTTGATTTTTTGATATTTCTACATGAAAAGTGTCATTATAGATGTATAGCGACGGTAAAAATCGTCGTTATAAGATCTATAAAGACAATTTTGATATAAAAATATCAAAAAATCATGTGAAAATATCGGTTTCCTAAATTTATGTATGTTGATCTTAAATGCCCACCTATGTAGATACATGTCTCACCTTAATTTATTTTATTTTATCGCTTAGAATTCCAAGGAAGTCGTAATTAACCTTTGACATAAATTTTTGGACATATAAATCATTTCTCTACCTTGGGCAAAAGGCGCATCGCGACTGTTCCACAATAGCAATACACTTTCTTTTATTTTCGTACCAAAATTAGTGATATATTTTTTAATTTTCGACTCATTTTAATTGAATAATACACCAAGAGCCTGTATGTTCGAAAAGATACCGTATTCCTTAAAAGTAACTAGCCCGATTTTTGAACACAAAATGGTCAAAACACTTAGAAAAATGTAAACTAGTTATATAGTTATGATTACTCCAATTATATAGTTGCACAAAATTTTACTTGAATTTTTCTGATGCATGGCTCTTATTGGGACGTGTAGTTGTGAGATTAGTTTTAACAAGTTCTCGTACCCTGATTGCTAAGAAAATGTTATACACAAACTATAGCATAATATAGTGGTATATATGGTGTATTTTGGATCATAGAGTAAGCTGAATGGATCTGCGGTGTTGCAGTTATCTTTTCCAATATTTCGTTGAAGATATTTATGCTATTTTACCATAATAAAACAACAAAGTTTTATAGTCAAAAAGACGTAAATATTAATGCTCTGTTTCTCAAACATTTCTTGGTGGTGATGAGAAGAAATTAAGAAGCAAATTGTCAATTCTTGAAGTTCAAATATGATGGGCTATACGCGTATATGTGGCAATGACTTTCACCGCAAAGGAGCAAGAGGCTTGAACCATTTTTCCATTGAAAGAAATATCAAACAATGAACAGAATGTTGACATTCAATATTTGTATATGAAAACAGACCTATATACATTACACCTTCCATTTTCACCACCACTTATAGGACTTACCAGCAACACAAAGCTGATGCCTCTTCTTCAATTTCTGCTCCTTATACTACAATGTTTTTATATAGACATTTGCACAAGCCAAAATAATACCATTACATCCACTCAGTTCATCAAAGACCCTCAAACATTAGTCTCCACTAACAAAATTTTCAAGCTGGGATTTTTCAGCCCTGTGAACACAACGAATCGTTATGTTGGTATTCTTTACAACTCCTCAGTTGTGATTGCGGTGTGGGTAGCTAATAGAGAAAGACCTCTAAATGACTCTTTTGGGACACTGGGTATCTCTGAAGATGGGAATCTAATGGTTTTGGATGGGCAGAAAATGGTCATTTGGTCATCAAATGTTACAGATCCTGTGTCAAATGCAAGTGCTGAGCTTTTAGATACCGGGAATTTAGTCTTGAGAGATAACTCCAATGGAAGGACACTCTGGGAAAGTTTTCAAAATCCTTCCGATTCAATTTTAGAGAACATGAGATTTAGTAGCTATGTGGAATCGGATGAGAGGACTTTGTTGACGTCGTGGAAAAGTCCCTCGGATCCATCCATTGGGAGATTTTCAGCTAGTCTTGAGCCTTTAAATATTCCACAAATCTTTGTAAGGAATGGTAATAGGAAACATTGGCGTAGCGGTCCTTGGAATGGTCAAACATTTCTTGGAGTACCCAACATGAATTCTGTATATCTAAGTGGATTTAGTATTGGAGATGATACAACTGGAACCATGTATCTAATTTTCACCTATCCAAACAACTCTGCATTAATCCACTATACCTTAAGTTCTGAAGGGGTACTAATGGAGAAGGAATGGTCTGATTCAAAACAAGATTGGGAGGCGACATGGTTGAGTCAAGAGGACGAGTGTGATCTTTATGGAAAGTGTGGAAAATATGGGAGTTGTAACTCGGAGGAATCCCCAATTTGTACTTGTATAAAAGGGTTTGAGCCGAAGAATATGGAAGAATGGAGGAGAGGGAATTGGTCTAGTGGATGCATAAGGAGGACGCAATTGCAATGTGACAGAAATAATACTAGTAATGGTACTGAATTGAGCAAAGAAGATGGGTTTTTGAAGCTTACAACTGTGAAAGTGCCAGATTTTGCTATGTGGATAAATGCACCAGAAGAGGACTGTGCGAGCCGGTGCTTGACTAATTGCTCTTGTGTGGCTTATGCAATTAACTATGGGATTGGATGTATGTATTGGAGTGATGATTTGATTGACATAGTAGAATTCTCTGGTACGGGTGGGATGGATCTTTATGTTCGCGTGGCATACTCAGAGCTTGGTAATCTGTTTCATTTTCTCACAAATCTTGCATTTCTGGAATTTTTAGTAGTTGTTCACGGCATTAGTCTACATTTTGCCCTTTTTTGAACCAAAAGGAGCATGTTTAACTTAGTTATATTAAGTTTCTATCAACAGTTTGACTATATTTTCCTTTACATCTGTTCAATTTTACAGATAAAAAGGGGAACCAAAAAACAGTTATTGCAATTGTTGCAGCGGTCATAGGGTCAATAACTGCTGTCATCTGTTCATACTTTTGTTGGAAGTTGATGGCAAAAAGAGCAGGTAGCCTATTAGAATTAACTCATATGGTTAATATATGTTTGTTCTTATTTAATATATAGATAAATAAAACTACTTTCTTAATCAGAAATGAAGCGAGAAAGTGAGATGTTATTGTATAAAAGAGGGATAGTTTTTCCAGAACTGGAATATTCAACTGAACGCATGGCTGAAGATAATATGAACAAAGTTAAACTTGAGGAAATACCACTATTCAACTATGAGACGCTCACAGCTGCAACAGAAAACTTCCATTTGGCAAATAAGCTAGGGCAGGGCGGTTTTGGTCCAGTCTACAAGGTAATGCTCGTTCACGCAGAGCATAGTTCGGGTTGAACAATTTGAAGTTGATAAAATTTTATCCATTTTACAGGGAAAATTGGCAGGTGGACAACTAATAGCTGTGAAAAGACTTTCAAGATCTTCTGGACAAGGCTTAGAGGAGTTCATGAATGAGGTTCTGGTGATAGCTAAACTCCAGCACCGGAATCTTGTTAGACTCCTTGGATGCTGCATAGAAGGAAAGGAAAAGATGTTGATCTATGAATATATGCCAAATAGAAGCTTGGATGCATTTCTTTTTGGTTAGATAATGTTTAATTCTCTTTAATTCTGGACTATGTTCTTGGTGGTTCAATTCTTTAGTTTTGTATGTGTGGCAGACTAATTGGATTAAGAAAATATACATATACTTCAAGACTTATCCTATATTGTTTCTGTCCTGGATGTCACATTTTAGATAAACTCAAACAAGAGCAACTAGATTGGAGGAAACGTGAGAAAATCATTGAAGGGATTGGTCGAGGTCTTTTGTACCTTCACAGAGATTCTCGATTAAAGATTATTCATAGAGATTTGAAGGCAAGTAATATTTTGTTGGATGAGGAGCTATACCCAAAAATATCAGATTTTGGCATGGCAAGGATTTTTGGCGGTGACCAAGACCAAGCCAACACTAGAAGGGTTGTTGGAACCTAGTGAGTACTTGTTCTAGTTTGTCATGTCAAGCGATAATCCTTCATTAATTTTCACTGCATTTATTCATTTCAGCTTAGTTAAAGTATCCATTTTGATATAATGCAGTGGTTATATGGCCCCAGAATATGCAATGGAAGGCAGATTCTCAGAAAAATCTGATGTCTACAGCTTCGGGGTATTGTTATTAGAGATTGTAAGCGGAAGAAGGAGCACTAGTTTTTACCAAGATGAGAATGCTTTGAGCCTTGTAGGATATGTAAGTTCTTTTCAACCATTTCTTCATTTATGTAAACCTCTACTTTTCCTTATCATTACAATTGAATTATGCATATGCATTACAACATTTAATGCATGTGTTAACAATTTCAGGCATGGAAATTGTGGAATGAAGAAGAGATTGTAAAACTAGTAGATTCTAGAATATTGAATCCAAGATACCAAGCAGAGATCATCAGATACATACATGTAGGATTGTTGTGTGTTCAAGAATTCGCCAAGGATAGGCCATCTGTTTCTACAGTTCTTTCAATGCTTAGTAGTGAAATTGCTGATCTTCCTGCTCCAAAACAAGCTGCATTTACAGAAAGAAGGAAATTTTCAGACACCATTCAACAGCCTCAAACATGTTCTATAAACAATGTAACTGTTACAATTATTGAAGCCCGCTAGCTAGCGGTGAAACTCAGGAAATTTTCTTTCTCTTGCTTTTTTTTTTATACCCTTAGCATTAAATATCTCATACTTTTCTTATTCTAATTCTCTCTCCATATTTAATAAGTATATTTTAAATTGAAAAGTTAGAGAGTCACTCTCTCACCTATATTGGAAATGATTAATGAAATATTATTATGGACAATTTTGTCATTTCATTCATCTTCTTAAGATGCGTGAAAAGTCCACCAGAACTTTTATCCTGGGACAGAGGGAGTATCACTTTGCCCTAAAGACACTTAATACTCGGATATGAGTACTGAACACTTCATTTTAGTGTAAAAAGGCAAAATTGAGGAGTATCCGTGTTGGACTCTTCAAGATAATATGTCCAATCGGATGTTGCTTCCGGATCCATGTAACATAGCTCTTTTTGGTTCCATTTTAGGGATTTCTTCTTGGTGTTACATATTTAACCTGAAGATTTTTGCTTAAGTCAGGTTTACTTCTCTAAATTGTATGTATATTTTTCTCTTAGTCTCACTTTTTCATTTTGAGGTCACTTATCCGTATAAAAATATGAAATAGCAAGCAAATGAAGTTTTGTTTCTAATTCTGATAAGTACAGACAGAAAAATAGTCTCAACTCAATATAGGGTAGAATGAACCTAAACAAGTTAAAATGGGAAAGAAGCCAGACTTACTGATATGAGTTGGTTGACTATATACACTCCCTATGTCCCTTAGAGCATCTCCAGCAGGCCGGAAAAGCAACAATTCTAGACTAAATATAGTCTAAGATTCATATTTCACTCCAGCAGCCGGACTAAATTTTGTCCATGAGTTTTTCCAGTGAAGCTGGTGGACTATATCAAGGAACTAAGCATCTCCAGTAGGCCGGAGAAGCAACAATCCTAGACTAAATATAGTCTGAGATTCATATTTCACTCCAGCAATCGGACTAAATTTAGTCCATGAGTTTTTCGGTGAAGCTGGTGGACTATATCAAGGAACTAAGGAGTTAGAATTTGGTGGACTATAATTTTAAATATATTTAAATGGGAGGGTGTAAGTATGATTGGTGGACTATATTTATTAAATATAATATAATTTTTTAATATTATAGTCCACGGGATAGTCTATGGGATAATTCTATCTGTTGGAAGGATTGAAGACTAAAAGACATCTCATATGGACTAATTATAGTCCATGAGATAGTCCACCTGCGGGAGATGCTCCTATTTGCAAACATTAATAAATTTCTTACAAATATTTACTCTGAATTTGTTGAGTTTTAGTTTAAATTTGTAAACTTAAAAATATTTTTATCATTTTGTACTACTATCAATACGCATGTTGACTCATATTTTTAATAAATGAGATGGGAGTATTATATAGCAATGGTTTGGAATCCTTGAAGCCATATATGTCATAATATTCTTTGAGAATTAAGCAAAGGATTTACTTATACAAATGTGAATCAGGGGTACCTTGCAGCGCAGGTATGTTGAAGATCTCTGCAAACTAATTGATGCATGCAGAGTGTTTGTATTAAGTACCCAAAGAAAGACATTCCTTCAACATCTTCAAGCCTCACCGTCTACAGTAGAACTTGCTCTATAAAAATTAAGTACCACATAAAAATTAGTACTAGTGCTGTACTTTGTAATATTCTGATCCCCAGGTCAATGTGACACCATGTATTAAAGTCCAAAAATCCAGGAGCCAACGTGGCCATCTTTGTCATTGGCTTAATATTTTGACCGCGTGGGTTGATTATAGAAGTATTCTCAAGTTCATTGTACGATCTAATCAAGAATAGTTGCTTTGCTATAATTGAAAGTAAAACTCAGAATATTATCCTCATTTTCCTTCAAGCTTTTTGAGTTTTTTTACCTTCCAAACAACCCCATAAGTTCTAGATTAATTGTATATGCTAAATCTGGTTAGGTCTGTAGCCACCATTTGGTCAAAAATCAAGAATAGTATGCCCTAATATCTTCAATTATTTATTTCAGCATGGAAATATCATAATGGTTTTGCTTATGCTTTTCTATATTCCTTTCAAGTGGATACAAATATGGGAACTATTTCATTGATGCCAATACAGTTCATTCAACCCATGTTGAGGTAATTTTTTTGACTTTAGAACTATATTGCCAAAATCAGAAGCATAGTAATTGGAGATTAATGAGGCCCTTTCCTCGAAGTAACAATCTTTTTGTTTGTGCTTTTTACAGTATGCTTGTATATATTCTTTAGACAGAATGTCTGTCTGCTTCAGATTGTGAAATAAATGGCCATGCATAACAGAAACCCAATGATTATATATCTATGCTTACTGTTTTTGATCTTCAACACTCTTTCTGTGTTTTCACAATCAACCAACAACAAAATTACACAAGGCCACGTTATAAGAGATGGTCAAACCATCATCTCAGAAAGCCAGAATTATACACTTGGATTTTTTAGCCCTGGAAATTCGTCGTCGCGATATGTTGGCGTATGGTACAGCAGAATTCCGGCAAAAACTGTCATATGGGTTGCAAATAGAGAGAATCCAATCTCTCATAACTCTGGTTTCTTAAGTTTTGGAAATGATGGCAATCTAATACTTTCAGATGGAAATTCTAGCATATATTGGTCCACTAACACTTCATCTATATCAACTAACTCAACTGCAGTTATAATGGATAGTGGTAATCTTGCTATCTGTAGAAGTGAGGATATTGATGATACTCGTAAGACCTTGTGGCAGAGCTTTGCCGTTCCCACAGATAACTTTTTGCCTGACATGAGAGTCTATACATTTTCTCAAACTCGAACTGTAGAGAGGGCTGTTTTAACTTCTTGGAAAAGTCCCAATGATCCTTCACCTGGAAACTACTCTGTGGGTTTTGATCCCCGAGGATCACCACAAATAGTGGTATGGAGGGGATTAAATCGCCTTTGGAGGAGTGGACATTGGAATGGTCTAATATTTATTGGTGTTCCCACTGCGAGAGCTCGTTACTTATATGGTTTTAGGCTTAATACTGAAAAGAATGGAGATATGTATTTCATTTATACCACAGTAGACCGTTCAGAAACCGTGAGGTTTAGTATTGGGTGGAATGGAGCTACAGAACAACTTATATGGAATGAAGGTAGGCAGGATTGGGATGTGGAACAGTCACAGCCCTCTACTGAATGTGAAAAGTATAACAAGTGTGGAAATTTTGGAGTTTGTAGTATGGAGGATTCTCGTAGATGTAGCTGTATGGAAGGGTTTGTTCCCTGGTTTGCGGATCAGTGGGATAGGGGAAATTGGTCCGGTGGGTGCATTAGGAGGAACTCTTTGAAGTGTGACAGAAATGGTACAAATGATGGGTTTTTGGAAGTGGAGGGTGTGAAGTTACCTGATTTTTCTGATACTTTGGCGGCAGGAAATTTGAGGGAATGTGAAGACAAGTGCAAAAACAATTGTTCCTGTAATGCCTATGCATATGTTTCTGGAATTGGGTGCATGGCTTGGAATGATGATTTGGTTGATGTTGAGCATCTTGCGGGTGGGAATACACTGTATCTACGTGTAGCTAATTCTGAATTAGGTAAGGTTATTTATCCCTGTGTTTTGTTTGTATTCTATTTAATACTATATTTCAATTTTTGTTCTTCATTTTCTTTACACTTAGGCTTTTTTTCTACAAAATTTAATTTATTGGTTAGAATATATATTGAGTAATATGTAGTAGATCAATCTCTTATCCTTGGTGCCATCTTTGAAAAATTAGAGTTTCATATAGGTAGGCAGTTCTAACTCTATAATTCTTTAAAGAATTTGATCAAATTTTTTCAACTTTTGTGTTTCATTTCAGGAGGTAGGAGAAAAATATCCAATATAGCAATTATAATAATTGCAGTATTGGGAACAATTATTCTTGGCGTCATTTTCTGGGCATTATGGAGGTTCCGAGAAAAACTGAAAAGTTATTTATACAGTTTATTTTTACTTTGTATTTTAGTTATTAAATCTATTGGCTTGGGTTGTGGAGGGAGTGTAACTGAATTACTATTTACTAATGTAATTGCACTTTTTTTATTTTATATATTTATGAAAACAGTCAGAAATCCATGGGAGAAACAGAATAATTCAGTCTTAACTAGTGTGAGTAGAAGTCAAGAAATTTCTACTGCCCTTTCGGGAGCCGATGAGTTTGACATTGAAGGGAAACAAGGAAATGGACCACAGTTGCCCTTATTCAGCTTCCATTATGTAGAACTGGCCACCAACAACTTTGCTGACGAAAACAAGCTTGGACAAGGGGGATTTGGTCATGTATACAAGGTTAATTTTTTGTTTAAACCATATTGTAAATAAATTAAGCTGTGGTGGAATGTCTAATAGGGAATGAATGACATATTCTCTTTTCTGTTTCCAGGGAACCCTGCCTGGGGACCAAGAAGTAGCTGTTAAAAGGCTCTCAAAAAGGTCTGGACAAGGCTTAGAGGAATTCAAAACTGAGATGATTCTAATAGCAAAATTACAACATCGTAATCTGGTTAGACTTCTCGGCTGTTGCATTGAAGGGGAAGAGAAGTTACTCATTTATGAATACATGCCTAATAAAAGCTTGGATTCTTTTCTATTTGGTTTGTTCCTTCTGCATTCTAGTATAACTTATGTTTATCTACTGTTTATCATTTCGATGTCACAATGACAATAATTAGCATATTTTGATGTATGCAATGGCAGATCCAACCCAAAAAGTACAACTTGATTGGAATAAACGCTTTACAATTATCGAAGGAGTTGCACGAGGGCTCCTCTATCCTCATCGCGATTCAAGACTTCGAATAATTCATCGAGATCTAAAAGCTAGCAATATATTACTGGATGAAGAGATGAACCCAAAAATTTCTGACTTCGGCATGGCCAGAATATTTGGTGGGAACCAAAATGAAGCAAATACAGTCAGAGTTGTTGGGACATAGTAAGTTCGAATATTAACTCTCAAATGAAGCCATGTTTTACTCGTATCACTCAAACCCAATAATTGAATTTTTATTGTTGCTACAATATAGTGGTTATATGTCGCCAGAATATGCAATGGAAGGCCTATTTTCTGTGAAATCTGATGTATATAGCTTCGGGGTATTACTACTGGAAATTGTCAGTGGCCAGAGAAACACTACTTTTCGGTCACCTGAATGTACAAACCTTATTGGATATGTAAGCTCAACAATTATCTTTAATCCTTTTTCTCTGTTCAAATTTTTTCCCCTCTTTGGAGTAGAAAATTTTACTGGTAACAATTTCATGACATTTCAGGCATGGAATTTGTGGAAAGATGGTAATGCTGTGGATTTGATTGATCCCGTCATTATGGATTCATGTCCTCGTGATGTTGTATTGCATTGCATACATGTAGGGATGTTGTGTGTGCAGATCTCTGCTGCGAATAGACCAACAATGTCATCTGTTTTACGGATGTTGGAGAGTGAAAGTGTTAGTCTTCCGTTGCCTAGACTGCCAGATATTAATTCATCTGGAGATATGGATTTGATCGTACAAGATCCTCAGATCATATCCTCAACTGAAGTAACAATTACAGAATTGATTGGAAGGTAAAAAATATTGTCATGTAATTTCTTGCAGTGTAGAGTGTATAGTAGGCGATTTTGTCGGCATCATTTGTATAAAGCAAATTTTAATGGTGATTTGCTTAGCATCACTTGTATGAAACAAATGTTAATGGTGATTTTCTTGGCATCACTTAATTGTCATTTTCTTGGCATCACTTGTATGAAACAAATGTTAATGGTGCTTCTGATGATCAAGTTTGTATAAAGCAATCTAATTCAAAATATAAGATCGTAAAGTTTGGTTGAAACAAGGAGGCAGGTCACTTGTTTGATGAAATGTTTCAGGAAGACGCTGTCACCTGGGCTACGTTAATCTTATCCCCACCCACCCTTTTTGCAAACAAACATAGTCTTGGAATTCTATTATTACTGGGTATCGTTTAAATGGTCGAGTTAAGGATTCCGGACTACTTTTTGCTGTGTTTGCAGGGAAGAATGTGAGGATTGAGGACTTGGAATGCTATGCTTAAGCAAATAGGAACAGGGTAGTTTAAAAAGTGCCAAACTGGTATTTATTTGCCTTAAAAATGAAAGATATTATAAAATTGAAATCCTGCTAATGGTCCATTGATTAGGGAATTATGTTTAGAGCTTAGGTGGGAGAAAATGACTTTTTCCTTTTGACATAAGGGGTAACTGTTATGATGCCAATTTTGCCAAAGTTTTGAGGAGGCAACTGTTAATCACTGTCAACATTTCATTCTTCCGAGCACTACCTCTTATACATTGCTTAAACTTAAGTTTCTTGACTCTTGGAGTTCTTTACAAGATTGATGACATATATCATGGGAATATTTCCACCTTCCTGCAACTTATCACCATGGAGGTGATAGTTAATCATTCAGTTTTATATATATCATGTGCATATGCTTCATATAGCATGACTCAAGTATATAGAGTTGATACCATTTCTCAAACTGAGTTCATGTTAGGGTTTTTACCCATTTCAAACACATACCCAATTCGGATTTAATTTTGTTCAGGGATCCGACAAGATACATGATAAGATGAAAACAAGAATCCCATAACAAGGCAACACAAGCAACAAGTACTTTAATGTGGTTCAGGCCAAACATGCATGCCTCCACAGAGCGAATGAATTTTACTAGATCTAGAAAAGTTTATGGCACAAATCAGGGCTAATGCCTTTGTGTTTGTTATCCAAACTCAATCTCAAACCCCAAATTACTTTTGGCAGACGGCCAAATTCCTGGGCCCAACTTTTGTTGCCAGTTTTAATTTCAATGTCTAATAGTTCATATACTTTATTTCGGATTTATTAAGTTCTATTAGGCGAATATATAATGATCACTCTTGTCACTCTTAATCTTCATTTTTTTTGTTTCAATTCGATATAAACTATGGCATTTCAGTTTCTTTCAATATTCTTTCAAAATGTTGTATTGCCACATGAAGATTGCTTTTCTTGACATTTAGTAGTAAAATACATTCAGTCTTCTCAATTTTTAATCAAATTATTTGAGTTGTCTAATATTTCTTTGACCTTGTTTCTTCACATCAGACAAAAAATAAGGATAAAATGGTAGAGGAATGATCCCCTTCCTTAAATTACTATTGTTGGTGTCTTTCTTATAAACATGTTTATATCTGTTCTTCATATTTGAACTGCTTCAGAATTTGAAAAATGAGCACTAATTACAAAAACCCATCGAGTGTTCATATTTTCTTCATCTTATTGATCTTAAATTCTGTTGCTTTGCTTTTACAAGCAGCAAACAATAACACAATTACACAAGGCCAGTTGATAAGAGATGGCCAAGTGATTATTTCTGCAGGCCAGAAGTTCGCGCTCGGGTTTTTCAGTTCTGGAAATTCCACTTACAGATATGTTGGAATATGGTACTACAAAATTCCAGTACAAACAGTCATATGGGTAGCAAATAGAGATAAACCAATCTCTGGCAAATCCGGTGTTTTAAGTATTGGAAATGATGGAAATCTAATGGTTTTAGATGGAAATACTAGTATATGGTCCACTAATACTTCTTCTGCATCAACTAACATGTCTGCAATTCTTATGGATTCTGGAAACTTGCTTCTATTGAGAAGCGCGGATATTGATAATCCAAGTAAGGCATTGTGGGGGAGCTTCATAGATCCCACAGATACATATTTACCAGACATGAAAGTCTATACAAATGTCCAAACCGGAAAGGGAAGTGTTTTTTCTTCTTGGAAAAGTGTTGATGATCCTTCATATGGGAACTACTCGTTACGCCTTGATCCTCGTGCATCTCCACAGATAATAGTATGGGATGGATTGAACCGGCATTGGAGAAGTGGGCACTGGAATGGACTCATATTTACTGGTCTTCCTGGCATGACAGCGCTTTACTTGTATGGATTCAAGCTTACCAATGAAGGAGATGGAAATGTTTATTTTACATATACTATGGTGAACAGTTCGCTTATTACAAGGTTTAGGCTCCGGTGGGATGGAATTGTGGAGCAATTAATTTGGGAAGAAGGGCTTAAGCAGTGGAATGTATCACTGTCAGAGCCTTCAAATGAGTCTGAAATTTATAACAAATGTGGGAATTTTGGAATAGGTAGCGTGATAAGTTCTCCTATGTGTAGTTGTATGCAAGGTTTTAATCCAAAATATATAGATCAATGGAATAGAGGAAGTTGGTCTAATGGGTGCAGAAGGAAGAGTTCTTTGCAGTGTAATATTACTGGTACTGATGATGGGTTTTTGGAAGTTCAGGGCTTGAAGTTGCCTGATTTTGCGGATACCTTAGCAGCAAACAACATCAGCAGATGTAGAGAGGAATGTTTGAAAAATTGTTCATGTAATGCGTACACATTTGTATCTGGAATAGGGTGTATGATATGGAGTGGTGATTTGGTTGATATGGAACATTTTAAAGGTGGTGGGAATACACTCTACGTTCGTCTCGCTAAATCTGAACTAGGTATTACTCATTAGTTTCTCTCTTCTTTGTCTCTTTTCTGTTCATTCACATAATGAATATGCAAACCATATAGCTACAATGCAATATTGTCTATAAATTTGATTCATACCCGTGTTTCTTTCAACTTACAGGAGGTAAGAGCAAAATATCAAATATAATAATTATAGCAGTTGCAGTTGTGGGAACAATTTTCTTTGGCATGGCAATTTGGATAACATGGAGGTTCAGAGGAAAACTGCTAGGCAGCGGTATTTGTTTTTGCCTCTTCAATTGAAACTAACTAAATTGTTATCTACTTGTGTAATTTCATATTTTTAATCTCATGATTCATTAATGCAGAGCGGAAGAACAATAAAATACCAATAACTGATGTTAGCTCAAGTACTCAAGGATTCTCTACTATTTTCTCGGAGGCTGATGACCTTGCTATAGATGGAAAACAAGGAAATGGACCACAATTGCCTTTATTCAGTTTCAATCAGATAGAACTTGCCACCAACAATTTTGCTAACAAGAACAAGCTTGGAGAAGGGGGATTTGGTCCTGTATACAAGGTAAGTCCTTATATATAAAGCATATTGCAAAACATGAAAGTTGTTCAACAAAGTATATTAAATAACTTTATATTCCATGATCTAGGGAACCCTACCTGGGGGAGAAGAAGTTGCTATAAAAAGACTATCAAAGTGGTCTGGACAAGGCATAGGGGAATTTAAAACTGAGCTTATACTAATAGCAAAGTTACAACACCGAAATCTTGTTAGACTGCTTGGTTGTTGCATCGAAGGGGAAGAAAAGTTGTTGATCTATGAATTCATGCCTAATAAAAGTTTGGACTCATTCCTATTTGGTTTGTTATAATCACCCTTCAGTATAAGTTTTCATTATTCACCGTCTTATGTTACTTTGTTAAGGATGTTTTGATAGAAGCTTGTTGGCAGACTCATTCAAGAAAGCACAACTAGACTGGACAACGCGCTTTGCAATCATTGAAGGGATTGCACGAGGGCTTCTTTACCTTCATCGGGATTCAAGACTAAGAATTATTCATCGAGACCTAAAAGCAAGCAATATTTTGTTAGACGAAGAGATGAACCCAAAAATTTCAGATTTTGGCATGGCCAGAATATTTGGAGGGAACCAAAATGAAGCAAATACAGTCCGAGTTGTTGGCACATAGTAAGTTTCCCCGTCTATCTATCTATTAGTATGAATATCTACGAAAGATTAAAGCTGTACGAATTTCTATAATTGCTATATGCAGTGGCTACATGTCTCCAGAATATGCAATGGAAGGTTTATTTTCTGTGAAGTCCGATGTGTATAGTTTTGGTGTTTTACTACTAGAGCTTGTCACTGGCCAAAGGAACAGTAGCTTTCACTCGCAGGAATGCACAAATCTTATTCGATATGTAAGCCCAACCATCACCACCTTTTTCTTGTTTTCATCTGTTAGATGTTTTTTATAGTAAGCCCAAATTGTAACAAAATGATTTTTATTTGAAACATTTTTAGGCATGGAATTTATGGAAAGACAATAAAGCTGTGGAGCTAATTGATCCTCTAGTTGCTGATTCATGCTCTCAAGAGGAAGCGTTGAGATGCATACATGTAGCAATGTTGTGCATACAGAGCTCTGCATCACAAAGACCAACAATGTCATCTGTTGTGATGATGTTGGAGAGTGGAATCTCAAATCTTTGCATGCCAAGGCAGCTGGATATTAGCTCGACGAGCTCCAAAAGAATGGATTCGATCATGTTAGATCACGATTCTTCGTCCTCCGTTGAAGTTCCAATTACAGAAGTGACTGGAAGGTGAAAAAAAATTGGTGTAGTAGGTGCTTTTGTCACCATCCATTCATATGAAAATAATGTTGCAAGGGGGACAATAAAATCAGACAATATGACACTACTGCCAAACAAATGTATACAGATAAAGATACTATTTTTCTTGTGTCTTATGATATAAGCTTCCAAGGGTAATTGCCAAATTACAGCACAATTATCTTATAAAATTTAATTAGGGATGCTGCATTTTAGGGGAAGGAAAGAATGTTGATATACCAAACAAAAGCTTAAATTAGATTCATATATTTTAATTATTTTTTGTCACCTTTCACTTATTATGTTTCCAAGTGCTATTCCCAAATCTTGAACACGTACGTGATTTCCTGTAGCTGATAATAAGTTAATAACAGAGTATTTTGTTTACTTTTTTTGTTGGATAGTTTTAGCTTTTTCTGTTGAATTTTTAGTACAAGTCCGAAAACTCCGCAAATCAAGCACAACTAATTTGTTTTCTCGCTCAATTATTTTCTGAATATATATGGAGTTATATATAAGTTGTATTTATATAACAAAGACTAGACGTAACTTATAGAGGGATTGGTTAGCATCAAGTTAATTTTGGTCATGTTGACAAGTTGATCGGGAGGTGATCTCTCTTTGCTTGTCAGCGCTGTATTGATTAATTGATCAACTTACCATGAAGTTGTGTTGGAAATGAGTTTGACAAAATAAATATTAAAGCATTTTAAGGCTTAGAGGGAAAAATGAAGAATTTATATATGGGATGTTTCATTTCAACGGAGGCCCCTATCCTCCTCCTCGCCCGCCTGTCGTCGTCCGGACGGACGGCTTGTGAGTTCAAAACCAAGCTTCGATTAGGTCATCTCCCTTCCACATAAATATACCACGTTATACTCCTCACGGAGGAGAACACATTGGTGCATGGACCGACATTTCCGGAACGTGGGTCCCATATTAAATTAAGTCTTAAAATTCTTTAATATTTATTTTGTCAAACTCATTTCCAACAAGTTGATTTCATGGTAAACTGATCCTTATAACAAAGACTGGATGCTTTTGAATTTGGCAAAATGACCCCTCAATAGCATCTTTGACTCATCTCCAATCTTGAAACTAATTACATGTAATTTATGCTATACAAATGCAATTTTTTACTACAGAATTTCACGAAAAGACCATATTTAATTTCAGTGAATCTGAATTCTCATACGTTCGGGAAAAAATAAAATAAAGTCATTATAAAAGTTTACGACTTCTGTCATCATCAACGCACAATATTCTGCTAATAAAAGTTTATTGACTTGAGCACCAATATTCTGTTAGGGGACTTCACTAACAATTAATTGATTAGCACGTAGCTTATTTTTAATTAACTGCACTAGTTTTTATTTATTTATTTATTATATAAATTAATTTATTATATTGTACTCTCTCTGTCCTTTAATATAAGTTCTTTTAGAGAAGTGTTTTTGTTCTTTAATATAAGTCGTTTGACAATTTCAAATAAACATTAATTATTTAGTTTCCAATATTATCTCAAGTATTAAATAGAACTTTGGTCGGTTCTCTCACTATTTTTTGTCCAATAAATAAGACTCTAAAACGACATATATTAAAGAACGGAGGTAGTACAATTCTTCTATACCACAGATCACACATCAATCTGCCGTAACGGTTCTTTCATTCGAAGTGATTAATGAAATAATTTGGGTCAAATTTTGAGTCCATAATAAATTTTGGATCAAATCTCAAAGTTCGAATAGAATTCATCTAAATTTTAAGTCTGAAACAAATTTTGGGTTAAATCTCAATTGCGAATTGAATTCATCTAAATCCCAAGTCCGAATCGAATTCATCTAAATAAGACTTTAAACCACTAGCCCGATAATATTTTCAGGGGGTCATCTTAGTCAATCACAGATAGACTTGACAAAAATAGGTTTGGGTTGATTTTGGAACCAAAATCATATTACCTATATTTAATATGGATTATGTGGTTTGGATTTAAATGGTTATGGGTCAAATCCAGATCGACCTATTTTTCAAATTATAGTTTCACTAAAAAATTTAATTTCTGTTATACTAAAAGAGTCTTATTTTAATTTTTTAGACCCAAGTTTGAAACTAAAAATTTTAATTAATGTGACTAATTTGAGTATTAAAAAAATTAATTTTGTGATTATAGGCCCTTTCAAAAAAAAATTACATTGATAATTATTATGTTAATTAAAATTAATAAAATTATTGAGAATTTTATTACAATAATCAGTAAATAATATTTTTTTTGGAGTGTATATATAATGAGTAAATATTATTTTTTTTAGAATGTATATATAATCAGTAAATATTATTTTTTTTTGGAGGGGTGGGGAGTGGGGAGTGGGGAGTGAGGAGTAGGGGGGTGGGGTGGGGGAAATTAAATTATATAATATAATATAAAATAATTTATGGAGAGAAAGAGAAAATTAAATTAAATTATATAATATAATATAAAATTATATAATTTAAATGAGTTATTTTAATTAATTAAGGGAGGAGATATTAATTATTTAAATCAGTAGTTCGTTACACTAAAAGTGTTTAACTTTATTATGGATTAATTCCATAATTAGTGAAATAGTTTTTATACATAATGTATAAATTACAAAAGTGTGTAATATGTATAATGTATATGTGTTATATAAGAATGTAGTATAATAAAGCATACATGTTGATGTATTAGCTCTACAAAGTGCAAAAAACTATTATAGACTAATATGGATCAAAACTAGTTAAACTAAATCCAACTCATATTTGTAATAATAATATGGGTCCAAAACCAAACCAATTCATCACCTAAAAAATAGTCAACCAACCCAATAGATCCAAATGGTTTTAGTTAACTATATGGTTTTCAACTTAAATTGTTAGGTCTAATCGCAAGTTCACCCAAAAAATCTTTCGATGTGGGGTTGGACAATCCCGATCAAAGCTTTCGAGCGAGAGTCGACTTTAATACCATATGAGTCAAATACCGAGTCTAAAACAAATCTCAATTGTAAGACCCCAACTTTTATGAATAAAGATTTAATTTTCTCTAAATATTATTTTTGAATAATTAAGTATAGATTTGTTATAATGTTATAGTTGTGGGTAATATTTACAAATGTTGCAAAGTAATCAAGTTGTCATAAAATATTCGTTTGGTCGAGGAATATCCGTATGACGACACAATTATTGGTGGACCCCACGACAGATTACTGTCAGAGTTAGAAAATGACAGAAATAATTTTTTATAAAAATAACGGCAAAACTTTTACCGTTAACTGTTGAAATACTTGGTGATAAAAGTACAGTAATACGTGTGGTTACATATTAGCACACGGTATTGTACAGTATCTTTGATTATTGATGCTTACGTGAGAAGTTAATCAGTTTTATTCAATTATTGCAACAGTAGTTGTTGCATAGTATCTCACATTATTGATTCAATTATTGTCACAATCTCATCTGCATAATATTTTATACTATTAAATCAATAATTGAGACGACAAAGTTATTCATATTATTATTTGTATTATTGACAATGTCTAGAAAGTTCTGTCGAGAAAACAAAAAGAGGGTTTGGTCACCTAATTGCGCGCCAATAAGGAGAAGTCCTTATCGGAAAGCCCCCTCTTTTCTGAGAATGATCTGATTGTTAATATTGCTCGTTATAATATTAATGATGAATAAATGTTATTAAAAATGTGTTTAGTGAAGCCAAGTAAATTGAGATAAATATAGGGTTTTTTTTATATAAAGTATTTGTTATAAATTTGGCTTATTACATGGACCCCCACTTACCCATTTTTTCAAAATCGTTGGTAGAAAGTTATCTCAATTTTGTTTTATTACTTATATATATATATATATAATGTGTGTGAGTGTGTGTGTGTGTGTGCATGTGTGTGAAGGTGTGTGTGTGGGTGGATGATGATATATATATATATATATATATATATTATAAGTTTTGTTTTTATATAAAATAGAATATATTATATTTTATTACATATTGTATAGTGTTTGTATAGTACTACACAGTGTGTGCATAGTGCTGCATAGTAAAGCAAAGTAAAATAAAAAATTTTCGTTAAATTCGCCCGTAAACTTCGCCCATGAATTCCATTACTGTGCATCTGTGATTTTCCTAAATAGTGCCCTGCCATTCTCCTTTAAATAAGATGCATAATTTAGAAATGAAAATCACACCAGAATCAGAGAATTCCTCTTCTATAATATTGTGTGTATTTCTTTTGAGTGTAGAAAGCAGTACAAGTTTTCTTCAAGAATATCCCCGCCATATCAGTCAGAAATACTCTCCTTTTAAAGTAAGAGATATTATTTTTGTTCAATATTCGTAAGAAATAATATTTTCTTCCATACTTTGTAATATGTAAGTAATATTATCTCGTTTCATATTCCTAATTCTACACTTATTTTGATAAGTATTGCTTCTATACTCCTTGAAATTAGTAGAATATCCTTGAAATTTGCACTTCATCTATTATCGTTTCACAGAAATATTTTTCTGAATATTCTTGTTAAATTTTAATCTTTTCATGTCGAGGTACTATTTACGGGGTACTATTCACACAGGTACTATTCACCCGGGATACTATTCATGAAAAAAAATTAATTTTTTTCAGTCCAAATTATTTTTGATACATGAATATTATTCTTGAATTTTACTCCATAAAGCAGTTATCATGTTGACAATTTGGACATTCTTAAACTCTGGATAAATTAAAAATCTGTAATATTTATCCTTAATCTCGTTTGATTGATTCTTATATCATTGTCATCATCCTCAGCTTATATTGTGATGAAAGTCATCTTTGGCCCGTACTGCATAGATGGACTGTTGATTGGTATGATTATGAACAGGAATTATGTATCGGTATAATCATGACCTGTAATGTTACAAATAATATGGTAAAAGTCCTCATTTGTCTGTAGTGCATTGATGGATAGTTGTTGGCATGATCATAACCATTGGTGATAATAACGAATATCCTTGGCCCGTAGTGCATGGATAATTCGTGGATGTGATACTAATGAATATCCTTGGCCCGTAGTGCATGAATAATTCAGTGATGTAGATTATTTATTGAAATGTGTTGCAGAGATAAAATATTGGTGATGAACTCTTAAATCATAGAAGATAGTAGATATCATGCTCTACTTGACTTTTCTAATGGATTATTTGTTCTGTTGCAGTTAAACTTGTTGTCTATTGTATTCTATTAGTTTTACACTGTTGAAGGCTAAGGATAATTTATTCTACATTATCTTAGTCATAATATTCTTTACTGGGCTAGTTGAGCTCACCCTTTTCTTTTATTGTTCTCTTCAAAAAATGAGAATATAGCTGGGACTAGTCGGGGAATGTAGTGATGGTCCAAGCTGGTGGCTTTAGTAGTCCTCATTATTCTATAAAATAGTGTGATAATAATTTTAATGAGGACTTCATTTGAGTTTGGATATTTTCTACGAGATAATGTTCGTGTTAAAACTCAGCTTACGTTTGTCGTATTGTGTTAATTAAGTTTGTATTTAAATTATGTACCGTGTATTTGGCGACTCAAAATGGGTTGTGTATACCTATTTTGGGAGCGTCACAGTTGGTATTAAAGCTTAGGGATATGATCCCTGACTGAGATTTGAGGCTAGAACTAGGAGGGGAGAGACGGGTAAATTCTTCGCTAGTATGACCTACCTAAGTTTATTCATATTTAACTGGTCGGTCGAAATATAGGGATAAAATGTGGCATGTCAATTAACCCTTGTTTTGTGGCAGTGTTTGAAAATGACATCTGAAAATCTAGAGATGAACTCATATAGTGTTTTAAGTGATGAATCGAAGAGATTCATTTAAAGAATAAATATTGGAGTATAATATCTTGCTATAACAAAGATTTTTATTGAGGAGTACTAATTAAGTTATTAAACTTGATTGTAAGATGTCAGGTGAAGAAGAAATTAGAGATATCCATGTGATGAGTGAAGAATTAATAGTTGCACTTGAGCTAGTCGCAGAGGTAGCAGCTGAGAGTGAGGAAGAAGAGGAACCTAAGAAGGATTTATTAGGAGAATTTTATGATCAAAATATAGAACTGCAAGATCGTATTCGTGAGTTAAAAGAGCATGGTGAAGAACGGCAGGTGGCCGTGGAACAAAGGGATGCAACAATTCAAGGTTTTGCTAACCGATATGCAATGCTTGAACATAAGCTCTCTTTGACAAAGTATATGATTATAGAACTAAAATCTGAGAATGCAAATGTCAAATATCATCTGAAAGAAGAAACAACTGAATGAGTGAGAATGAAGGATGCATGGGTAAAAGCCGCAAGACGCGTTGATATTGTAGAAAGAGAAGTCTGATCCAAGAAGGCTAAAATAGATGATATGTATTTCTCTTTTTGGACAGCAATTAAGAGAACCCAACATTGAGTTTTGAATTACCTTGTACATTGCGGTCAACCCCAATTCGATAGAATCGATGATTAATGATTCAGATCATGGATCAGGAGTATGACGAAGCAGTTGAGGGTGGAATATGCTCTATAGCGAAAGTCAATTACAGCGGTACTGATGACACCAAAGGCTGTCCCGGACAAGTCAAAGTCGGTGGTTCAAGTGAGAGCGCTTTTTGTAACTTCCCAAAAAGTGAGGAACCCGAACGAAGTTATCACGGGTAAGTTAATCATAAACTCTTGCGAAGTTTATACCTTATTTGATACCAGTTCTCCCCATTCTTTTATTTCACCTACTTGCGCTCAATGTTTAAATTTGACTCCAGAGAAATTAGATTTTGACTTATCTGTTGAAACTCCATTGGGAGAAACCTTCATTACATACACTGTTTATAAACCTTGTTTGATTCAAATCGACACCCTCACATTACCTGTCGATTTTTTCTCTTTGAAAATACTTGCATTTGATGTGATTTAAGGAATCGACTAGTTAATTACTCATCATGTTAAAATTGATTATTTTTGTAAGGTTGTTAGATTTCATATTTCTAACCAACATGTTATGCGAATTCAAGTAACCAAACCACTAAAGTCAATCACTGTCATATCAAGCCATAAAGTCATTCGTTTATTGAAAATGGATGTCAAGCTTTTTTAGCCCAGGTCATGGATTTAAACAAAAATACGTTAGATTTGAATGATATTTCTATTGTTAATAAAATTCCAGACGTATTTCCTGAAGAATTTCCTGGCTTACCCCCAGAGCGTGAAATCGAGTTTTGTATTGACCTTAAACCCAATACAAAACCCATTTTCAAAATCTCATATCAAATGGCTCCCATTGAACTTCAGGAGTTAAAAATCCAACTGCAGGAATTGTTAGACATTGGTTTCATTCGTCCTAGTACGTCTCCTTGGGGTGCTCTTATTTTATTCGTAAAGAAGAAAGATGGGAGTATGCGACTTTGAATTGATTATCGGGAGTTGAATCATGTCACCATAAAAAATAAGTACCCGTTGCCTCGAATTGATGACATGTTTGATCAGTTACAAGGCGCTAAATTCTTCTCAAAGATCGATCTTCGTTCCGGATATCATCAGTTAAAGATTAAAACTGATGACATTCCAAAAACTGTTTCAGAACTCGCTACGGGCATTACGAATTTCAAGTCATGTCTTTTGGATTGACTAATGCTCCTGCTGCTTTCATGGATATTATGAATGATGAGTGAGTTTTATACTCATGAATTGAGTGCGTTTGAGCTTAATCTTTTGGAAGTTTTTAAGTGTTTGTGTCTATTCATGCATGTTTTATATTATTTTGTAGGAATTGGGACAAAATTTACTTGGATCGACGTTTGGGGTTGCTAGATTCGCATTTTCGACTTGCCATTTACATAGTAGTCACTTCAGGGCCAATTTCAGCATTGTTCTAGCCCTTATTTTGAAAAACTCAAAGAATATAAGTTGTAGATCTACGTCTCCTCTTTCCGGAACATCTTGAATCATTGAAATTGGAGTTCAGAAGAAGAATTTATGGCCATTTTTCCAAGGGATGTCAGAGCAGAAAATTTCAAAAAACCTTCCAGCACCGGGGCGCCCATTCCTAGGCTATTCCCAGCGCCGGGGCGCCCAGAGGCAGATTTCCAGCGCCTTGAGCAGTGCTAGGGCGTTGGGGTCAGGCCAGATCAAGTTGGGACACATTTTGGGGTAAATTTTGATACTTTTTTGACTCCAAATTGGATTAGGTTTTCTCCTAATCTAGAAATTGGACTTGTAAATTATAAATACATGATGTGAGGCATAGAATAGGGAGGGATTAGATAGATTAGATTAGAAAAAAAACTTTATTAGATTAGAACATAAACCCTAGTTTATTTTGGATTGTTTGAGATTGAAGCAACTGGGGGATCATTGAAGATCAAGAGTAAGAGCAAGAGGGGAGCATCAGATTTGCAGACAACAGATTTCATTCTTTCTTTTACTTTTACTTATATCTTTTAATGTCTATTCAGTTGTGGATTCTTGATTTAATTCAATGATAATGAGTTAAATTCTTGTTTAAGATTTCAACGGATCTTATTGCATAGCTTATTTTAGTATGTTTCTCTGTTAATTACTGTAATTTATTCTATGGATTGTCTATTATGATTACGTATAATTGTTTAATTATCTAGCTAACAATTACCATGATAATTTATATGAATTCAGGAGATGAAATATAAATTTAGATCTGATCATAATAACATGTGATTGTGTTTTCTGCATGATGATGGAATTCACGATTTGTGTTTAGGATAGAGATATACCTTTATACCGAATGTAATCTAATAAGGGAACATGTGCTTTAAATCCTCTTTAATTGTAATTTATATAGGAATATTGTGAATTAGTTAATTAGGGTGTTTGATTCAATTCTATCAATTGTGGATTTGGATTAATATGTTTGTGATGCATCAGAACGTGGTTATAAATACTAATAAATTCCTAATTAACAATCCAGAATAGTGAGTATAATTAATAAGAAGTATTTTAATATAAGTGAATCAATTAGTGAAGTTGTGATCTTAAATCTCCATAACCTGATTTTTAACTAGTAGTAGTGGTAGTAGTTTAATTATATATTTTAATTCACAACATTAAATCGCTTGTTTAAATAAAATTAGTTTGGTTAAGAACTAGTACTTGGTTATTTTTATTAAATAATTCCTCGTGGGAACGATACTTTTCTTATCACTTTATTACTTGTTGACCGTGTATACTTGCACGTATGTTTTGATTGTGAAATCGATCAACAAGTTTTTGGCGTCGTTGCCGGGGAATTAGTTTAATAATTTTACCAATATTAATTTTTATCAAATTAGTTTTAATTTAAATATTTTTATTATTATTTTCTTTAATTCTCTTTCTATTTCTTTTCTTTCTTTTCAGGTACCATAGCGAAATTTAATTATCTATGGCTGTATACGAGAATGACTCAGCTAAGAGGAACGGAGATTGATGGACTTGCGACACTTTCTGCAATGTCAGCACATATTGAGACACTTTCGAGGAGGTTGAACGCTTTTGCAGCACAACATCGTCAAAGTGTGGCGGTTACTTGTGATTATTGTGCTGGAAATCATCTGAGTCATCAATGCGCCATCAGTTTTGAGCCAGTACAGTATGGTGGTGATTACCCTAACAATTATGTCTATCCCAACAATTATCATCAGGATTGGGGGTATCACCATGGAGCCATACTCATTAAGATCAATTTTATGCTCCAAGTCCAACATACCCACCAGATTTCTCCTATCCACCTCCACTACAACAGGATGAAAATTCAAATTTGGAGGAAATTTTGTCCAAGTTCATAGCTTCAAGTGAGGAGAGGAGGATTAATCAAGAGATATCGAGTCAAAATTTTACCAACCAGATGGATCAACTACTTAATGCCTCGAACATTTGTCCTCAATACACTTGTCCCTATGACATGGATTCCGAGACTGATGGAGAGCCCGAACCAAATCTGCAACCGGATGTGCCAAATGATATTGAAAGAGAGGAAACACTTGGGGACCAAGAAGAGGAGATTGGTGAAGATCTAAATTTGAGTACCAACGAAGATGATCCAATTTTAATAGTGTCCCATGTACCTTCTCCACCAAAGTTCAAGAATTCAGGCAGTTTTGCAAGACCGTGTCCAATTGGTAGTCATGTTATAGGCAAGGCTATATGTGATATGAGAGCTAGCACTACTTTAAAGCCATAGTGGGATAAGAAAGGGAAAATAGAAGAAGACCCTGTACTTTAGAGCCATAGGCAAGACTCTAACATGTTGTGTTTGACAAGCTTCCATGCCACAATTTGATCACAAACATAATGGGGAAACACTTAGTGGTTTGCCATACTTAATGGGGATCCTATCTAAAAAGATCATGCTAGGTGACTTAGATTTAATGGCCATTACAATTGGGAATCTCTTAAAATAGACATTATTACTGATGGATAGAGGGTTCCTCAATTTTCGTAGGGGAATTGGATAGAGAATTGAAGAAGTCAGGCTGAGACTATAAAACAAGCGCTTATTGGGAGGCAACCCAAGTATAATTTTTATTTTTAGTTTTTATTAGATTTTATATTAGTAGTTTTGAATTTGCATTTATTTAGAATTTAATAAAATTGATTCTATTGTAGGTTTACAGGTTATTCAAGTCAAATTCAAGTGTGGTGCCCAATTTGTTCCATGTGTCTTGTAAGACCCCGAATTTTATGATATGAAAGTATTCAGTTTTCTTATAATTATTATTTTATTTTGTAAATGGTTAAATTGATAAAAGGTTAAAGTTAAGGGTGATATGTAAAATTTTTTGCAAAGTAACCAAGTTGTTATAAAATATTCATTTGGTCGTGGAATATTCTTTTTGTCGGGGAATATCCGTACGATGGTACAATCATTGGTGGACCCCACAACGAGAGTATTGTCGTAGTAAGAAAATGACAGAATTATCTTTTTATAAAAATAACGGCAAGTGTTACCGTTAAAACTATTGAACTACCCGGTAGTAAAAGTACAGTAATACGTGTGGTTGTATAGTAGCACACGGTATTGATTATTGATGCTTACGCAAGAAGTCACTCAGTTATACTTAATTATTGCTATAGTAATTACTGCATCATATCTCTCATATTATTGATTCAATTATTGTCACAATAACATCTGCATAATATGTTGTATTATTAAATCAATAATTGAGACAACACAGTTATTCATATTATTATTTGCAATATTGAAAATGTCTAGAAGTTCTGTCAAGGAGAGGTTAGATAATCTAATTGCGCGCCAATAGGGAGAAATCCTTATTGGAAAGCCCCCTCTTTCCTGGGAACGACCTGGTTGCTAAATATTGAGAGTTATAATATTAATGATGAATAAGTTCGTATTGATTAAAGATGAAAATGATAGTTCTATTGTGTGGGAATTATTAGTGTTAGTGGAAATCGATATTTATTTCGATAATAATTGATGTCTGGAGGTTATATTGACCAATCGAGTAATTAACCGGATAAATGAGTAATTAATTGCTATTAATTCACATGCTTATAACTATGTGTTCACATGTGTGTACTATTGATTCACATGATTTACTATTAGGGGAGTTGGTGTAAGATTGATAATACTTGCATGACTAAGTTAAAAATAGAGGTATAGATGAAGGTACTTATACTATAATTAATTTTTCACATGTTTAGAACTATTGAGTTACATGATTTACTACTATTGATTCACATGATTTACTATTAGGGGGAGGTGGTGCAAGTTTGATAATACTTGCAGGACTAAATTAAAATGAAGAAAAGAGGAAGGTATTATATTGTAATATTTCGAGCCTCAAAATGTGCAATTATTGAAACTATATTTTCCTATAAATAGAAGCTCATTCATTCATTATTTTTCACCCATTCACTAATGTGACGCCCCCAAAATAGGTATACATCACCTATTCTGAGTTGCCAAATACATGGTACATAAATCAAATACAAACTTAATTATACAATTGTCGTGTAACATACGACAAAACGTAGCTGAGAATTTTGAAACGAATATTATCTTCTAGACAGTATTCAAACACAATGGAGTCCTCATTACAATTATTATCACACTATTTCACAGAATAGTGAGGATTACTAATGCTATCATCTGGACCATCACTCTGTTTCCCGACTAGTCCCTGCTACGTTCTCATTTCCTGAAGAGAATAGTGAAAGAAAGGGTGAGCTCAACTAGCCCAGTAAGAAATATTATGACTAAGATAATGCAGGATAAATTATCATTAGCCTTCAACAATGTTAAACTGATAAAATACAATAGACATCAAGTTTAACTGCAGCGGAATAAGCAATCCATTAAAAGAGTCAAGTGGAGAATAAAATCTACTATCTTTTATGATTTAAAAGGTTTTTCATCATTTTTATCGCTGGGACTCAGCTTAATAAATAATCCACATCATCGAATCACCCCTGCACTACGGCCAAGGATATTCTTTAGTATCACGACCAAAAATTATCCATGCACTACGGGCCAAAGATATTCGTGTATTCATCAATGGTCATGATCATGCCAACAATTGTCCATCAAAGCACTACGGCCAAGGATATTCATTAAGGTCACGACCACAAATTGTCCATGCACTACGGGCCAAGGATATTTGTGTATTCATCAATGGTCATGATCATGCCAACAACTGTCCATCAATGCACTACGGACCAATGTGGACTTTTACCATATCATTTGTAACATTACGGTCATGATTATACCGAATAATCCCTGGTCATAATCATACCAAGTCCATCTATGCACTATAGGCCACAGATGACTTTTAAAAAATATAAACATGAGGATGATGACAATGTTATAAGAATTCAATAAAAAAAAGTTCAAGAATTAATTTATCCAGGAACTAATAACGTCCAAATTGTCAACATGATACTTCTTTGTAGAGTAAAATTCAAGAATGCTTAGAAGAATATTTCTATGAAATGATACTAGATGAAGCGCAAATATCAAGGATATTCTACTAATTTCATGGAGTATAGAAGTCAAAACTTTAACCAACTGAGTAGAATAGAAAAATATTTATTTTGTGTGGATATAAATGAAGAAATTAATGTTGAGGTGTTTCATCAGTATTTTGTCGGAATGAAGGTATTAAAAATCGCTCAGATGTGCATTTTGTATTTTTCGTTTGGAATTTGGAAAACTTAAATCTACAAAATTGTAGAGAATTCGATTTCTATGAAATGGACATAAAATTCAGTATTTTTACGATATAAAAGGGCTATTTATTATGAATTATTGAATTTTCAGAAATAAATATTTTTATTTAAAAAACATGGTGGGCCCTAATCGAGGTGCTTATTTGAAATGTGATCAATTATGGGTGTGCGAGAATTTGAAATAAATAATATTATTTTATTATTTTAGTCCGCTTTCATGCGTCTAGCATTTTTCTATAAATTTTTCTTCGTTGTTCTAGATGTCTACAGATGGTTACTATCTTTGATTGTATCCATGTTTTGATCTCCATTCTTGAATTATACTCCACTATGGTTTATTATAGAGTATTTTTAAACTTGGATTATCTAAAGTACGAATCTTTAATCTTTGTCCTTTTATCTCACTGGATTCGTTCTTTAAAATATTTTTCATCATCCTCAGTCCTTAATGGTGATACTTGATGAATATCTTTGCTTTCTGTAGTAAAAGATGAATGATTATCTAATTTCATGGAGTATAGAAGTCAAAACTTTAACTTAACCGAGTATAATAAAGAAGACAAAATACTAATTTTGCTCTCGTATTTATTACACGGTCATATTGTTTTGTTCCAACTTGATAAACTCCACCTCCTTACTTGTATGGCGTAATACTTTGGGAAAGTATTTGTCGTTGAAACGACCTCCCCGAACTTCTCCCAAGATATCTTCAAGACAAAGAAAGTTGAGTACGCCACCGATTCCCACCAAGAATCTGCCTCCTCGCGCAACATAAAGGCGGTGAAGGAACCTTTGCTTCCTGAGAGCATCCCAAGACATCAAATATCTTGGTAATGGCTTTATCCATGCTTCCGCGGAAGTGGTTTTGGCTCTCCTTAAACTCCGGTGGTCCCAGCTCCTTGAATTGTTTAGCGGTGACCGCCGAGAGTTTTCCGTGTTTCCACCTACGCTTTTGGACAGAGTCGCTCTCTTTCTTTGTTGATAAATTCATAAAGCCTCTGAACATTTGATCATTCATCATTTGGTCGTTGTTGTTGTTTCTTTGATGAGGATTGTCGCCTTCGATGCACATTATCCCGATTATCGATATGGTGAATCAACGATCGCTTTGTGCTCCATTGCTATTCTCAACATTCTCGGATGTCATTTTGACATCGCCACAAAACAAAAGATTAATTGAAATTTAACAATTATCTTTATATTCGACCGACCAATAAAATAAAGACAAAAACTTAGGTAGGTCATACTAGCGAAGGTATTCCCTGTCTCTCCCTCCTAGTATTTTTTTTCTCACATCTTAGCCAGGATCATATCCCTTAGCTCGATACCAACCATGACGCCCCCAAAAATTAGGTATACATCACCCATCTTGGGTCGCCACTTACATGGTAATGTAATTTAAATACAACTTATTAACATAACTGCTGCAGGTATAATATTTACATAAAGCTGTGAGTTTAAATACAAATATCGTCTACTAGATATTATACAAACTCAAACAAAAAGTCCTCATTACAATTATTATCACATTATTTTTTACGAATAGTGAGGACTACTAAAGCTATCTTCAGGACCATCACTGCTTCCCGACTCGTCTCCGGTATATTCTCATTTCAAGAAGAGAACGGTGAAAGAAAGGGTGAGCTCAACTAGCCCAAAGAAGAAATATTATGACTAAGATAATGCAAAATAAATTATCAATAGTCTTCAACAATGTTAAACCGATAAAATACAATAGACAAACCGTTTAATCTGCAAGTGGAATATGCAATCCATTAAAAGAGTCAAGTAGAAAATAAAATCTACTATCTTTTATGATTTTAAAAGGTTTTTTTCATCATCGTTATATTTGAGACTCAACTTTAATAAATAATCCACATCATCGAATCACCCCGCACTACTACTGCCGAGGATATTCTTTTTTTAGTATCACGATCACAATTATTCTGCACTACTGACCAAGAATAGTTGTGTATTCATTAATGGTCATGATCATGCCAACAATCATTCCATCAATGCACTACTACCATTCGAGGATTTTTTTTTTTTACCACATCATTTGTAACATTACGGTCATGATTACAATCGAATAATCCCTCGGTCATAATCATACCAAGTCCATCCATGCTCTCTAGGTGCCACGGATGACTTTAAAAAAATATAAAATGAGGATGATGACAATGATATAAGAATTCAATAAAACAAGTTCAAGAATTATTTTATCCAGAATTTTTAACGTCCAAACTATCAACATGATACTTCTTTGTAGAGTAAAATTCAAGAATGATCGGAAGAATATTTCCATGAAAAGATCATTGGATGAAACGCGAAATATCAAGGATATTCTACTAATTTCATGGAGTATAGAAGTCAAAGTTTTAAACCAACTGGGTATAATAAAGAATGGAATAACAAAAGAAATCACCATGCATGCGGTACCAGACAGATAAAAGTTATTCCAATGAGAATAATAATAACGGAACCTGTGTCGTGAAATTCACAATCGGCGAGGATGTTCCAACAGAATAATAAAGATGGAACCGGATCAGGTGTAAAACACATGATAGGATATTCCAACAGAATGATAAAGGCGGAACCAGTCCTGTAAAACACACGCAGACAGGATGTTCCAAAGAATAATAATAAAAAGCGGAACCAGTCGGTGTAAAATACATGCAGACGAGGATGTTCCAACAGAATAATAATAAAAAGCGGAACCGAGTTAAATTGTAAAACACATAAACATGGATGTTCCAAAAGAATAATAGAAGAATGTCACCAAGTATAGGGTAAATCACAGCGTAAAAGTTATTCCAATGTAATAATAAGCAATGGAATAACATAAGGATTTCACCAAGTATAGGGTATCCGCGTATCACAAAGTTATGTATAGGGTATGCCACTTTTACAAAGTTATTCCAATGAATAATAAGCAATGGAATAACATAAGGATTTCACCAAGTATAGGGTATCTGGCATACACAAAGTTATGTATAGGTATGCCACTTTTACGAGTTATTCCAAATGTAATAATAAAGAATGGAATAATGAAGTTCTCTTCAAGAAGAAAGAATAACACCCCTCAAGTAAAAGACTTGAATATAGAAGTAGTGAAGTAGCGAGAATACTCTTCTTCTTTCTATAACTTTCTCTATAGCTTCTCTCTATAATTCTCTCTAGAGTTTCAATGAATTCGTAAGAAAATAATGAAGGAATGAGCTTCTATTTATAGGAAAATGGAATGCATAGTAACTAATCCATGAACGGTCAGATTGATTTACTTTAATCGACGGTCCATATTTAAAGCAAAATCTTTTAAATAAAATATAATATATTCTATTTATATAAAAACATTTTACTATGCAAAACATTTACTATGAAAAATACTTATGCATAATAAAATATAATATATTTTATTTATAAAATAACTTTAAATAAAGTATTCATTTTATATAAAAAGATGTTTCATTTTATTACGTTAATAATGAATAAAACAAAAGCGTCATTATCGCATTATAATAATTCATATTATTAATCGATAATAATGGAATCAAACTAAGTGACTTCTCACATAAGCATCAATAATCAATACCGTGTGCTACTATGCAACCACGATTATTCGCACTTTTACTACCGAAAGTAGTTCAACGAAGATCAACCGGTAAAACTTCCGCCGTTATTTCAATAAAATATTTTTGTCTTTTCTCAATCCGACAATAATTACATTGTAGGGTCCACCAATGATTGAGTAGTTATACGAATATTCCCGCTAAACCGAATATTCCCCCACCAATCGAATATAATATAACCACTTGTATACTTTGCAAAATTTATAAATATTACCCATAACTATAACATTATATCAAATTATTCCATAATATTCAAAATAATATTTATAGAAAATTCATCTTTATTTATAAAACTGGGGTCTTACAACCTCCCCTTCTTATGAAATTTTGCCTCGAAATTAGTGGTACGATACACGGTATGTCGAAGAGGTAAGGATACCTTGATTTCATTTGATTCCAACTCCCAAGTCATTTCCTCAACATCGTGGTTCCTCCACAAAACTTTGACTTGAGGTATAACCTTGAGCGTAGAATATGTTCCTTCTTATCCAAAATTTGAACAGGAACCTCTTCATACGTCAAATCTTCCGCTATTTCGTCCCGGTTCTAACTCAATAATATGGTTCGGTCTTTCACATATTTACGTAACATGGATATGTGAAAACGTTATGAACACGAAGACATATTTCGATGGCGGTAGAAAGTGTAGTCTATAGGCGATTCCTACTCGATCGAGGATTAAAATGGACCGATGAATCGAGGATTAAGTTTCCTCTCTTTCCAAATCTTGTAACTCCTTTCCATGGAGCAACTTTTAACAAACACATGATCTCCTATATTGAATTCCACGTCCTTTCGATGAAGATCAAAGATAACTCTTTTGTCGATTTTGTGAGGTTTTTTATCGTTGTCGGATCGTTTGAATCTTTTCCGTAGTCATACGTACCAACTCCCGGTCCCAACAACGTTGCTTCACCCACCTCATCCCAAAGAGTACATCGGAGAACGACACTTTCTTCCATACAATGCTTGAATGGAGCCATGCCAATACTTGCTTGATAGCTCGTTGTTGTAGGAAAACTCCACCAATGGTAAAAACTTGTCCCAACTCCCCTTGAAATCAAGAACACAGAGTCTTAATAGATCTTCAAGAGTTTGAATAGTCCTCTCCATTCGTCCGTCAAATCGAGGATGATATCGAAAGCTAAATCGTAAGTCCGTGCCCATAGCTTTTTGCAAACTAACCCAAAATCGTGAAGTGAATCTTGGGTCTCGATCGGAAACTATGGATACCGGCATACCATGCGATCTTACAATCTCGTTTATGTGTACATGACGAAAAGACGTTCAAGTGTATAAGTTTCTCGATCGCAGAAGAAATGAAAGTGACTTAATCAATCTATCAACAATGACCCAAATCGCATCAATGCCTTGAGAAACCTTAGGAAGACCGCAGAACGAAATCCATGGTAATGTGCTCCCACTTCCATTCGGAATTTCAAGTGGTTGCAATGGACCTTTTGGTACTTGATGCTCGCTTTTTGACTCGTTAGCAAGTTAGACACCTTGAGATAAACAAGCGCTATCTCCTCTTCATATTGCTCCACCAAAATGTATGGATTGAATATCATGATACATTTTGGTACTCCTGAGATGGATCGCAAATGGTGTGTTGTGCGCCTCCATCATGATATTATACTTTAAATCGTGGTCGTTAGGAACAAAAAAGTGGAGTTGACTCAAGTATTCCTTCTTCATCGATTCTTGCTTCGGCATAGCACCCTCTTGCACTTTCTTTCATACGCATCGGCTCCAGTGTCCGTAGCTTGAAAGCGGCTTTAACTTTATCGATTAAAGTCTGGCTTCTACTCGTATATTTGCTATCATCACATGCGTCCCACGAGTCTTTAACTCTATCTCCATCCTTTGCAAGTCACACAAATGGGCCTTTGTGTTGATAATAACGCACTCAGACTTGCATACGATCTTCTACTCAATGCATCGCCTACCACGTTCGCTTTTCCAGGATGGTATTGGATGGTATGATCATAATCTTTCAACAGATTCAAGCCAACGTCGTTGTCGCATGTTGAGTTCCTTTTGAGTGAAGAAATATTTGAGGCTTTTATGATCCGTAAAGATCTCCACTTTCTCCCCATACAAGTAATGCCTCCAAATTTTAAGTCTGAAGATAACATTTGCTAACTCCGGATCATGAGTAGGATAATTCCTCTCATATTCTTTGAGTTGTCGCGAGGCATAGGCTATAACTTTTCCATGTTGCATAAGAACACATCCCAACCCTTTGCTCGAAGCATCACTGTAGATGACAAATCCCTCCGAGCCAAATGGTATTGCGTAACAGTCTTTGAAATAAGTCTCTTCTTGAGTTCTTGAAAACTCTTCTCACATTCTTCGCTCCAACCGAACTTTGTATCTTTTCGAGTCAGCTGAGTCAATGGAGTAGCGATTCGAGAAAATCCTTCCACGAATCTCCGATAATAACCAGCTAAACCGAGAAAGCTACGACTTGGTCCAATCGATTTAGGTTGTTCCCACTTTGAATAGCTTCAATCTTTGTCGGGTCAATGATATTCCACGACTTGATATACGCGTGCCCAAGGAATGCTACTTCTTCAAGCCGTAACTCGCATTTCTTCAACTTGGCATAAAGCTTATATTCACGAAGCTTTTGGAGTGTCGACCTCAAGTGTTGCTCATGATCTTCACGGCTTTTGGAATAAATAAGGATGTCATCAATAAAGACGACCACAAAGTGATCTAAATATTCCTTGAATACTTGGTTCATCATATCCATGAAGGCAAAGAGGAGCATTAGTCAATCCAAAGGACATGACTAGGAATTCATAATGCCCGCATCGAGTTACGAAAGCCGTCTTTGGAATGTCACGATTCTAATCTTCAATTGGTGATATCAAGAACGAAGATCAATCTTTGAAAAGAATTTGGCTCCTTACAAATCGGGTCAAACAGTCATCAATACGTGGCAATGGATACCTATTTTGATGGTGACATGATTCAACTCCCGATAATCAATACAAAGTCGCATACTCCCATCTTTCTTCTTCACGAATAGAAGCAGAGCACCCCAAGGAGAAGTACTAGGGACGAATAAAGCCAATGTCTAACAATTCCTGCAGTTGGGTCTTTAACTCCTCGAAGTTCAATAGAGCCATTCGATATGGGGCTTTGGAAATAGGTTTTATGCCGAGTTCAAGGTCGATACAAAATTCAATTTCACGCCTGGGGTAGTAGGCAGGAAGTTCTTCGGGAATACGATGGGAAATTTATTAACAATAGAAATATCGCTCAAAAGCGGCGTATTTTTGTTTAAATGCGTGACATGAGCTAAGAAAGCTTGACATCCATTTTCAATAAACCAATAGCTTTATGGCTTGAGATGACCGTGATTGATTTTAATGGTTTGGTCGTTTGAATTCAGATAATAGGTTGATTAGGAATATGAAAGCTAACAACCTTACTTAAAACAATCAATTTTTGCATGATAAGTAGTTAACCAATCAATCCCTAGAATCACGTCAAATGCAAGTATTTTTAATGAAATAAGATCGATGAGTAATGTGAGGGTACCGATTTGAACCAAACAAGACTTATAAACAGTGGATGTAATGAAGGTTTCTCCCAACTGAGTTTCCACAGATAAGTCAAAGTCTAATTTCTCCGAGTCAAATTTAATCGATGAGCGCAAGTAGGAGAAATAAAAGAATGGGTAGAACCAGTATCAAATAAAGTGTAGACTTCATTAGAGTTTATGATAAGCTTACCTGTGATGACCTCATTCGGGTTCCTTGCTCTCTGGGAGGTCACAACAAACGCTCTCCTTGCACCATTGGTTTGACTTTTCGGGACTGACCTTTGGTGCCTCCATCCTAGTTGAATTTGTCTTTGATTAAACGACAAAATCGAGCTAAGTGACCTTCTCTTCCACAATTATAACATGCTTTGACTAAGATGGCACGATTCGGACCGATGTGTCCCTCTTCTCCGCATTTGAAGCATATGATAGGTGGTCTTTCTCCTTCCTTAACAACGGGTCTTTGGTCTTGACGTCTTTCCATCATTGTTGAATCTCCGTTTTTGAAATGTCCATTCTTATTGTTTATTGGCCTGACTACCAATCAAGTGGTTACCATATCCGCCTGTTGATTCCTCCACGCTTGTTGTCACCGCTTCGATGACTACTCTCATTTGGTATTATAACTTTGCTTACCGCTTCTCTTTTAGTTCGTTGACTCGTTATCGCTACTTCCACTAATCGAGCCCTATTTACAACATCCGAATACAAACACGGTTTATGAGAAATAAGATGTTGACGTATCTCCGACTTCAAACCTCTTAAAAACATTCGCGCCATTCTCTCTTCATTATCCACCAAGTGGGGACGAACCGTGATAACTCCGCAAATTTTGCCTCGTATTGCGACACACGGTCATATTGTTTTGTTCCAACTTGATAAACTCCACCTCCTCATGTATGGCGAATACTTTCGTGAAAGTATTTGTCGTTGAACGACTCTGGAACTTCTCCCAAGATATCTTCAAGATAAAGCGAGTTGAGTACGTTTACCGATTCCCCACGATGAATGCCTCTCCGCAAGCAACATAAAAAGGCTATAGCAAAGGAACCTTTTGCTCCTCGGAGCATCCCAAGACATCAAATATCTTGGTAATCTGCTTTATCCATGCTTCCGCTTGAAGTGGTTTTGGCTCTCCTTAAACTCCGGTGGTCCCAGCTCCTTGAATTGTTTAGCGGTGACCACCGAGAGTTTTCCGTGTTTCCACCTACGCTTTTGGGATGTGAGTCGCTCTGCTTTCTTTCATTGCATAAATCGCATAAAGCCTCCTGAACATTTGATCATTCATCATTTGGTCGGTGTTGTTGTTTGCATGAGGATTATCGCCTTCACGATGCACATTATCCACGATTATTGATATGTGGTGAATCAACGATCGCTGTGCTCCATCGCTATTCTCAACATTCTCGGATGTCATTTTGAGACATCGCCACAAAACAAAAGATTAATTGAAATTTAACAATTATCTTTATATTAAACCACCAATAAAATAGCACAAAAACTTAGGTAGGTCATACTAGCGAAGGTATTCCTGTCTCTCCCCTCCTAGTACTTTTCTCACATCTTATGTGGATCATATCCATAGCTCGATACCAACCGTGACGCCCCAAAAATTAGGTATACATCACCCATCTTGGGTCGCCACTTACATGGCATGTAATTTAAATACAACTTATTAACATAAGCGTAGGTGTACAATACGATATAAACCGTGAGTTTAAATACAAATATCGCTCTACTAGATATTATACAAACTCAAACAAAAAGTCCTCATTACAATTATTATCACATTATTTCACGAGAATAGTGAGGACTACTAAAGCTATCTTCGAGGACCATCACTGCGTTTCCGACACTCGTCCCGACTATATTCTCATTTCACGAAGAAGAGAACGGTGAAAGAAAGGGTGAGCTCAACTAGCCCAAGAAGAAATATTATGACTAAGATAATGCAAAATAAATTATCAATAGTCTTCAACAATGTTAAACCGATAAAATACAATAGATAAACCGGTTTAAGCTGCGGTGAATATGCAATCCATTAAAAGAGTCAAGTAGAAAATAAAATCTACTATCTTTTATGATTTTAAAAGGTTTTTTCATCATTGTTATAATTTGAGACTAGAACTTTAATAAATAATCCACATCATCGAATCACCCTCACGCACTCTGGCCAAGGATATTCTTTAGTATCACGATCACAATTATTCACCGCACTACGGCCAAGAATAGTTGTGTATTCATTAATGGTCATGATCATGCCAACAATCATCCATCAATGCACTACTACTAATCGAGGATTTTTTTTTTTTACCACATCATTTGTAACATTACGGTCATGATTACAATCGAATAATCCTCGGTCATAATCATACCAAGTCCATCCATGCTCTAAAGCCCACAGATGACTTTAAAAAAATATAAAAATGAGGATGATGACAATGATATAAGAATTCAATAAAACAAGTTCAAGAATTATTTTATCCAGAATTTTTAACGCCCAAACCTATCAACATGATACTTCTTTGTAGAAGTAAAATTCAAGAATGATCGGAAGAATATTTCCATGAAAAGATCTTTGGATGAAACGCAAATATCAAGGATATTCTACTAATTTCATGGAGTATAAGTCAAAGTTTTAACTTATTTGGGTATAATAAAGAATGGAATAACAAAAGAAATCACCACGCATGCGGTACTTCAGATAGACACAAAGTTATTCCAACGGAGAATAATAATAACGGAACCGTCGGTCGGTGAAATTCACAAGCATGGATGTTCCAACAGTAATAATAAAGATGGAACCGGATCGGTGTAAAAACACACGAGATAGGATATTCCATGTAATGATAAAGACGGAACCAGGTCCGGTGTAAAACACACAGACAGGATGTTCCAACAGAATAATAATAAAGACGGAACCAGGTCCAGTGTAAAACACACAGACAGGATGTTCCAACAGAATAATAATAAAGACGGAACCAGGTCCGGTGTAAAACACACAGACAGGATGTTCCAACAGAATAATAGAAGAATGTCACCAAGTATAGGGTGATCACAGATACAAAAGTTATTCCAGAATAATAAGCAATGGAATAACATAAGGATTTCACTAAGTATAGGGTATATAGCATATACTGAGGTTATGTATAGGGGTATGCCACTTTTAAAAGTTATTCCAATGTAATAATAAGCAATGGAATAACATAAGGATTTCACCAAGTATAGGTATACTAGCGTATACTGAGTTATGTATAGGGTATGCCACTTTTACAAAGTTATTCCAATGTAATAATAGTGAATGGAATAATGAAGTTCTCTTCAAGAAGAAAGAATAACACCCTTCACCGTAAAAAGAACTGAATATGTAAGTAGTGAAGTAGCGAGAATACTCTTCTTCTTTCTATAACTTCTCTCTATAGCCTTCTCTCTATAATTCTCTCTAGAGTTTCAATGAATTCGTAAGAAAATAATGAAGGAATGAGCTTTATTTATAGGAAAATGGAATGCATAGTAACTAATCCATGAACGGTCAGATTGATTTACTTTAATCGACGTGATCCATATTTAAAGCAAAATCTTTTAAATAAAATATAATATATTCTATTTATATAAAAACATTTTACTATGCAAACACTATGCAAAAAACACTATAAAAACACTATCGCATAATAAAATATAATATATTTTATTTATAAAATAACTTTAAATAAAGTATTCATTTTTATATAAAGATGTTTACATTTTTATTACGTTAATAATCTGAATAAAACAAAAACGTCATTATCATTATAATAATTCATATTATTAATAAACAATAATGGAATCAAACTAAGTGACTTCTCACATAAGCATCAATAATCAATCGTTGTGTGCTACTATGCAACCACACGACACGACTTGCACTTTTACTACTGAAAGTAGTTCAATGATGATCACCGGTAAAACTTCCATAGTTATTTCAATAAAATATTTTTGTTTTCTTTCTCAATCCGGATAATAATTTTGTAGGGTCCACCAATGATTGAGCCATTGTATGCGAATATTCCCCTGCTAAACCGAATATTCTGAACCAATCGAATATAATATAACCACTTGTATACTTTGCAAAATTTATAAATATTACCCATAACTATAACATTATATCAAATTATTCCATAATATTCAAAATAATATTTATAGAAAATTCATCTTTATTTATAAAAGCTGGGTCTTACATATACCACGTATACAAAGTTATTCCAATGAATAATAAAGAATGGAATAACATAAGGATTTCACCAAGTAAAGGGTATGCCGCTTTATACAAAAGTTATGTATAGGGTGCCGCTACAGATACATGTTATTCCAACAAAATATAAAAGAATGAAATAACAGAAGTTCTCTTCATAAATAAGAAAGAACAACACCCCTTACTGTAAAAGAAACTGAAAATAGAAGTAGTGAAGTAGCAGAATACTCTTCTTCTTTCTCTCTATAATTTCTCTCTCTAGAGTTTCAGTGAATTCGTAAGAAAATAATGAAGGAATGAGCTTCTATTTATAGAAGAATTTAATGAATAGTAACTAATTCATGAACGGTCCAGATCGATTTACTTTTAAACGAACGATCCAGATCGATTTACTATTAAAACTTAAAGCAACGGTCCATACTGATTTACTATTAAAACTTTAAACCAGCGATCCATATTGATTCACTATTATAACTTTCTAGCAGCAGTCCATAATGATTCACTAATATAACTTCAACCAACGGTCTGAAAAATTAGCACATCTCCTCATGGAATAATATTGTACCCAAATACCTGAATGCACAATACTAGAGTGAATAGTAATCGGGTGAATAGTAATTCGTGAATAGTAACTCATCTTTAATCAACACGAACTTATCCATCATTAATATAATAACTCACAATATTTTACAATCACTTTGTTCCCAAGAAAGAGGGGGCTTTCCGATAAGGATTTCTCCCTATTGGTGCGGAATTAGATTATCTAACATCTCCTTAACAGAAATTCTAGACATTGTAAATATTGCAATTTAATAATATGAATAACTTTATCGTCTCAACTATTGATTTAATAAAATAACATATAATACAGATGATACTGACAATAATCGAATCAATAATATGAGAGATATGATGCAGCAATTACTGTAGCAATAATTGAGTATAACTGAGTGACTTCTTACGTAAGCATCAATAACCAATACTGGTGTGCTACTATGAAACCACGCCAGCGTATTATTGTATTTTTTACTACCGAGTAGTTCAACAGTATCAATGGTAAAACTTCCGCCGTTATTTTATAAAAAGATAATTCTGTCATTTTCTTACTACGAAAATACTTCTGTTGTGGGGTCCACCAATGATTGTCTTGTCATATACGGATATTCCCGACAAAAAAGAATATTCCAGACCAATCGAATATTTATCACAACTTGCATTCTTTGCAAAATTTATAAATACTACCCACAACTATAATATTATTTCAAATTCATACCTTAATATTCAAAAAAATTATTTCGAGAAAATTAAATATTTATTCAAAAAATCTGGGGTTTCGCAATCTCCCCTCCTTATGAAATTTCGCCCTCGAAATTTACGTACGTACCTGGTATGCCAAAGAGATGAGGACACTTCGTCAGATTCTAACTCTTGAGGTATAACCTTTAAGCGTAGAATATATTCCAGGATTTTAACAGGTACATCTTCATACATTAAATTATCCGCTATCTCGTCCGTTTCAATAATGTGGTTCGGGTCGTCCACATATTTACGTAACAACGACACGTGAAGAACGTTATGAACACGTAACATATTTGGCGGTAAAACAAGTCTATAGGCCATAGTTCCTACTCGATCAAGGATTTCAAATGGGCCAATAAAATCGAGGGTTGAGATAACGCCTTCTTGAACCTTCTTCTTCACATTAATCAAATTCGGGTGTGTAGCTTGAGCGGCTTTAACTTTATCGATTAAAGTCGATTCTACTCGTACATTCGTTATCTTCACGTAGGTCCCTAGAGTCTTTAACTCTATCTTCATCATTTGTAAGTTAAACGAAATGAGTCTTTGTGTTAACAATATCGCACTCGTAAACGCATACGATCTTCTACTCAACACGTCAGCTACCACGTTCGCTTTTCCACAATGATATTAAATGGTACGATCGTAATCTTCAACAGCTCGAGCCAACGTCTTTGGCGCATGTTACATTCGTTTTAGTTGAAGAAATATTTGAGGGTTTAAGAAATGGGTTTTATACTGGGGTCAATACAAAATTCGATTTCACGCTCTAGGGGTAGGCTAGGAAGTATTCAAGAATACGTCAAGAAATTTATTAACGATAAAATTATCATTCAAAACTGTTACTATCATCCAAGACTTGGATAGTACGTCATATTAATACCTATCAACTTGTCATCGTCATTCACGTCGTCGCCTACATAAAGTCTGGCTTCGGTTCATTCCACACAAGGAAGTCAACAACGAAAGGCCCGGGGCTCTTTACTTATGGCTTGATATGACAATGATTGACTTTAGTGGTTTGGTTACTTTGAATTCACATAGTAGGTTGGTTAGGAGTATGAAAGCTAACCACCTTAAGAAAAGCGTGATGAGTAGTTAACCAATCGTTTCCAAAAATCACATCAAAGGCAAGTATTTTCAAAGAGATACGATCGATAGGTAACGTGAAAGTGTTGATTTGAACAAGATTTATAAATAGTAGAGGTAACGAAGGTTTCTCCCAACTGAGTTTAAACAGATATATCAAAGTCTAACTTCTCCGGAGTTATCTTCAAACATTGAACACAACTAGATGAAATAAAAGAGTGAGTAGAACCGGTATCTAACACGGTATAGACTTCGCAAGAATTTATAATTAACTAACCCATGCTAACTTCGTTCAGGTTACTCGTTTTTTGAGGAGTCACGAAAAACGGTCTCCCTTGCACTAACGATTTTGACTTTTCTGGGACGACCTTTGGTGCCTCCATCCTAGCTGAACTTGTCTTCGGTGAATGACAAAATTGGGCTAGGTGACCTTCTCTTCCACAATTATAACATGCCTTGGACGGCATCGCGCAGTTTGGACTGATATGTCCCTCCCCTCCGCATTTGAAACATATGATAGGTGGTCGTTCTCCTTCCTTAACAACGGGTGCTGGTGCTGACGTCTTTCCATCATTGTTGAATCTCCTCTTCTTGAAATGTCCATTCTTATTGTTTTGGCCATGATTACCATGAAGTGGTTACCATTTCGCATGTTGATTCTCTCCACGCTTATTGTCACCGCTCGATGGATCGCTATCATCGGTATTATCATTTTTTAAATTTGCTCTCTTTTGGTTGGGTTGACTCATTATCGCGCTCCAATAACTGAGCCCTATTAACAACATCTGAATACAAACACAGTTTATGAGAGATAAGATATTGACGTATCTCGGGTTTCAAACCTCTTAGAAACATTCTCGTCATTCTCTCCTCATTATCAACCAAATGGGACGCAAACCGGGACAACTCGGCGAACTTGGCTTCGTACTGCGATACGGTCATATTATTTTGCTCCAACTTGATGAATTCTACCTCTTTTATGTGAAAAATACTTTCGGGAAAGTACTTGTCGTTGAACAATTCTTGGAACTTCTCCCAAGTCATCTTCAGTGCGGCAGGTTGAGTACGCTTTACAGATTCCCACAAAGAATCCGCCTGTCATTACATAACATGAAGGTGGCAAAGGGAACCTTTTGCTCCTCGGAGCATCCCAAACCATCAAATATTTTGTTGATATGTGGAGACTCAACGGTCTCCTGTGCTCCATTGATGTTCTCAACATTCTCGGATGCCATTTTCAAATACTGCCACAAAACAAAGGTTAATTAACACATCACATATTATCCCTATACTCTGACCAACCAATTAAATAACAAATAAACTTAGGTAGGTCATACTAGCGAAGGAATTCCCGTCTCTCCCCTCCTAGTTCTTATCTCACATCTTAGCCAGGGATCATATCCCTAAGCTTTGATACCAACTGTGATGCCCCCAAAATAGGTATACATCACCTATTCTGAGTCACCAAATACATGGTACATAAATCAAATACAAACGTAATTATACAACTGTCGTGTAACATACGAAAAAACATAGCTGAGAATTTTGAAAAGAATATTGTCTTCTAGACAGTATTCAAACACAATGGAGTCCTCATTACAATTATTATCACACTATTTCACAGAATAGTGAGGACTACTAATGCTATCATCTGGACCATCATTCTGTTCCCCGACTAGTCCCTGCTATATTCTCATTTCCTGAAGAGAACAATGAAAGAAAGGGTGAGCTCAACTAGCCCAGTAAGAAATATTATGACTAAGATAATGCAGGATAAATTATCATTAGCCTTCAACAATGTTAAACTGATAAAATACAATAGACATCAAGTTTAACTACAGCAGAATAAGCAATCCATTAAAAGAGTCGAGTAGAGAATAAAATCTACTATCTTTTATGATTTAAAAGGTTTTTCATCATTTTTATCGCTGGGACTCAGCTTAATAAATAATCCACATCATCGAATCACCTCTGCACTACGGCCAAGGATATTCTTTAGTATCACGACCACAAATTATCCATGCACTACGGGCCAAGGATATTCGTGTATTCATCAATGGTCATGATCATGCCAATAACTGTCCATCAATGCACTACGGCCAAGGATATTCATTAGGGTCACGACCACAAATTGTCCATGCACTACGGGCCAAGGATATTTGTGTATTAATCAATGGTCATGATCATGCCAACAACTGTCCATCAATGCACTACGAGCCAATGAGGACTTTTACCACAACATTTGTAACATTACGGTCATAATTATACCGAATAATCCATGGTCATAATCATACCAAGTCCATCTATGCACTACAGGCCACAGATGACTTTCAAAAAATATAAACATGAGGATGATGACAATGTTATAAGAATTTAATAAAACAAGTTCAAGAACTAATTTATCCAGGAACTAATAACGTCCAAATTGTCAACATGAAACTTCTTTGTAGAGTAAAATTCAAGAATGCTTAGAAGAATATTTCCATGAAATGATACTGGATGAAGCGCAAATATCAAGGATATTCTACTAATTTCATGGAGTATAGAAGCCAAAACTTTAACCAACTGAGTATAATAAAGAATGAAATAACAACAGAAATCACCATGCATGCGCAGATCAGATGACAAAAGTTATTCCAATATAATAATAAAGAATGGAATAACAACAGAAATCACCATGCATGCGGTACTTCGCATAGACAGGTTATTCCAACAGAATAATAAAGAATGGAATAACAACAGAAATCACCATGCATGCGGTACTTCACATAGATAGGTTATTCCAACAAAATAATAAATACGAAATAATAAATAATGGAACCAGGTCAGGTGAAATTCACACCAACAGGATATTCCGACAGAATAATAAAGACGAAATAATATAAAGATTTCACCAAATATAGGGGAGTCCACGTATACAGGTTATTCCAACAGAATAAATAAGAATGGAATAACATAAGGATTTCACTAAGTATAGGTATGCCATGCGTATAAAGTTATGTATAGGGGTATGCAGCACATACAAGTTATTCCAATGTAATAATAAAGAATGGAATACATAAGGATTTCACCAAGTAAAGGGTATGCCGCTTATACAGGTTATATATAGGGTATGTCACAGATACAAAAGTTATTCCAACAGAATAATAAAGAATGGAATAACATAAGGATTTCACCAAGTAAAGGGTATGCCGCTTATACAGGTTATGTATAGGGTATGCCGTGTATACATGTTATTCCAACAGAATAATAAAGAATGGAATAACAGAAGTTCTCTTCATGAATAAGAAAGAATAACACCCCTTACCGTAAAAGAAACCGAAAAATAGAAGTAGTGAAGTAATAATACTCTTCTTCTTCTCTCTATAATTTCTCTCTCTAGAGTTTCAAAGTGAATTCGTAAGAAAATAATGAAGGAATGAGCTTTATTTATAGAAGAATGGAATGAATTAGTAACTAATTCATGAACGGTCCAGATCGATTTACTTTTAAACGAACGATCCAGATCGATTTACTATTAAAACTTAAAGCAACGGTCCATACTGATTTACTATTAAAACTTTAAACCGACGATCCATATTGATTCACTATTATAAATTTCTACCAGCAGTCCATAATGATTCACTAATATAACTTCAACCAACGGTCTGAAAAATTAGCACATCTCCTCATGGAAGAATATTGTACCCAAATACCCGAATGCACAATACTAGAGTGAATAGTAATCGGGTGAATAGTAACTCGTGAATAGTAACTCGTCTTTAATAAACACGAACTTATCCATCATTAATATCATAACTCACAATATTTAACAACCAGGTTGTTCCCAGGAAAGAGGGGGCTTTCCGATAAGGATTTCTCCCTATTGACGCGCAATTAGATTATCTAACATCTCCTTAACAGAACTTCTAGACATTGTAAATATTGTAATTTAATAATATGAATAACTTTTTCATCTCAACTATTGATTTAATAAAATAACATATAATGCAGATGATACTGACAATAATCGAATCAATAATATGAGAGATATGATGCAGTAATTACTGTAGCAATAATTGAGTATAACTGAGTGACTTCTTATGTAAGCATCAATAACCAATACCGCAAGTGCTACTACGCAACCATGCACGACATCATTCTTTACTTTACTAAGGGTAGTTCAACAATATCAACGGTAAAACTTCCACCGTTATTTTATAAAAAGATAATTCTTTCATTTTTTACTACGAAAATACTTCTGTTGTGGGGTCCACCAATGATTGTGCTGTCATACGGATATTCCCCGATAAAAAGAATATTCCCCGACCAATCGAATATTTATCACAACTTGCATTCTTTGCAAAATTTATAAATACTACCCACAACTATAATATTATTTCAAATTCATACCTTAATATTCAAAAAAATTATTTCGAGAAAATTAAATATTTATTCAAAAAATCTGGGGTTTCACAATCTCCCCTCCTTATGAAATTTCGCCCTCGAAATTTACGTACGTACCTGGTATGCCAAAGAGATGAGGACACTTCATCAGATTCTAACTCTTGAGGTATAAACTTTAAGCGTAGAATATATTCCAGGATTTTAACAGGTACATCTTCATACATTAAATTATTTGTTATCTCGTCCGGTTCAATAATGTGGTTCGGGTCGTCCACATATTTACGTAACATCGATACGTGAAGAACGTTATGAACACGTAACATATTTGGCGGTAAAACAAGTCTATAGGCCATAGTTCCTACTCGATCAAGGATTTCAAATGGGCCAATAAAATCGAGGGTTGAGATAACGCCTTCTTGAACCTTCTTCTTCACATTAATCAAATTCGGGTGTGTAGCTTGAGCGGCTTTAACTTTATCTATTAAAGTCGATTCTACTCGTACATTCGTTATCTTCACGTGGGTCCCTAGAGTCTTTAACTCTATCTTCATCATTTGTAAGTTATACGAAATGAGTCTTTGTGTTAACAACATCGCACTCGTAAACGCATACGAGTGTCGTATTGCATATAGTTAGTTATTTACATTGTAGTTTGTTATTTTTACGTGTTAGCATTGTGTGTTTTTTTAGGTTGCATATATATATGCTAGTTAATTGCATTTTCATATATGTGTTGCATTAGTATGTGTTCATGTATTATAATTGCATTTTTTGCATTAATCTGTGCGATCTGTTGGTGTGGTCTTAGCTCGGCCTATGATAAGATTTGTTTTGCATGTTAATTTGAACAGTGTTGATAATTGATTATGAGTTCTAATTTTAATCATGATGATAATCTAAGCATGTCTGAAACTTATGTAACTGATTATCACTTAAAGTTTAACTGTTTTAATCCACTTAGTTCAAGGGTTTCATAATTTGTTTTGGGGGGAAAATTTTAGTTAAAATTTAAGGAAATTAATGAACCGACGGTAAAGGCTAGAATGACATAAAAGCTTGAGTTTGGGGAAATATATGGGATATATATATATAAAAAATATACATAAAAAAGAAAAAAAGATGATGAAAAAAAATAAAAAATCCATAAAAAGAAAAAAATATATAAATAAATACATTGACTAGTTTGGTTATGTGGCCTTTGTTACTTGAGTAAGTACGCCCTAGGGAGTGTCTCTACACTTAGCGCCCTAAGTCCATCTGGTTTGGGAATTGTTGGTCAAAATCTCATTAATGGGTATCATTGAAAAGCCTAAGAGAACTCGACATTGCACAGTCACTTGTAAACACGAGAAAGAGAAAAAATGTTTGTGGTTGAATAAAGGTAGAAATAAATCCTGTATTTACCCTTAGACTTGGTAATTGCTTAGTTTTAACTGGAGTTATCATGTTCACAGAAGTAATTGAATTAGAACTGAAAAGTTCCTTCTAAGGAGTTTGTTATGTGACTATCTTGAACTATGGTTAGTTAGAATGGTTAACAAGCACACACGTAAAACATGGGTGATGATATGGTTTGGATTGACTAACTGGTTAGAGTTATGAATTTTGACTTGATTGGATATATTGTTTGACTATCATTGGTATCTTTGAGGTCTGTTACTATATATCATACTGATTTATTACTAGGTTCGTAGGTATATTAGGAAGTAGATCATGCATATGCATTCATGTAGTTGAGTTAGTTTGTTTATTTTTAGTTTTTTTTTGTGTTTTTGCTTGAGGACAAGCAAATGTTTAAGTTTGGGGGTATTTGATGAGTGAGTTTTATACCCATGAATTGAGTGCATTTGAGCTTAATCTTTTGGAAGTTTTTAAGTGTTTGTGTCTATTCATGCATGTTTTATGCTGTTTTATAGGAATTAGGACAAAAGTTACTTGGATCGACGTTTGGGGTTGCTAGATTCGCATTTTTGGCTTGCCATTTACATAGAAGCCACTTCAAGGCCAATTTCAAAATTTCTCCAGCCCTTATTTTGAAAAACTCAAAGAATGAAAGTTGTAGATCTACGTCTCCTCTTTCTGGAACATCTTGAATCATCGAAATCAGAGTTCAAAAGAAGAAGTTATGGTCATTTTTCCAAGGGACGTCAGAGTAGAAAATTCTAAAAAACCTTCCAGCGCTGGGGCACCCATTCCTAGGCTATTCCCAGAGTCGTGGAGCCCAGAGGCAGAGTTCCAGTATCGTGAGCAGTGCCGAGGCGCTGGGTTCAGGTCAGATCAAGTTGGGACGCATTTTGGGGCGAATTTTGATACTTTTTTTTTACTCTAAATTGGATTAGGTTTCCTCCTAAGCTAGAAATTGGACTTGTAACCTACAAATACATGATGTGAGGCAAAGAATAGGGAGGTATTAGATAGATTAGATTAGAAAAAAATACTCTATTAGATTAGAACATAAACCCTTGTTTATATTAGATTGCTGGAGATTGAAGCAACTGGGGGATCATTGAAGATCAAGAGTAAGAGCAAGAGGGGAGCATCAAATTTGCAGACAACAGATTTCATTCTTTCCTCTACTTTTACTTTTATCTTTTAATGTCTATTCAGTTGTGGATTCTTGATTTAATTCAATGATAATGGGCTAAATTCTTGTTTAAGATTGCAATGGATCTTATTGCATAGCTTATTTTAGTGTGTTTCTCTGTTAATTACTGTAATCTATTCTATGGATTGTCTATTATGATTGCGTATAATTGTTTAATTGTCTAGCTAACAATTACCATGATAATTTATATGAATTCAGGATATGAAATATAAATTTAGATCTGATCATAATAACATGTGATTGTGTTTTCTGCATGATGATGGAATTCACAATTTGTGTTTAGGATAGGGATATGCCTTTATACCGCATATAATCTAATAAGGGAACATGTGCTTTAAATCTTCTTTAATTGTAATTTATATAGGAATATTGTGAATTAGTTAATTAGGGTGTTTGATGCAATTCTATCAATTGTGGATTTGGATTAATATGTTTGTGATGCATCAGAAGGTGGTTATAAATACTAATAAATTCCTGATTAACAATCTAGAATAGTGAGTATAATTAATAAGAAGTATTTTAATATAAGTGAAGCAATAAGTGAAGTTGTGACGTTAAATCTCCATAACCTGATTTTTAACTAGTAGTCGTAGTTTAATTATATATTTTAATTCATTATATTAAATCAATTGTTTAAATAAAATTAGTTTGGCTAAGAACTAATACTTGGTGATTTTTATTAAATAATTTCTCGTGGGAACGATACTTTTCTTATCACTTTATTACTTGTTGACCGTGTATACTTGCACGTATGTTTTGATTATTAAATCGATCAACAATGAACCGAGTATTCATGAAATATTTGAATCATTTTGTGGTTGTCTTTATTGATGACATCCTTATATACTCCAAAAGCCATGAAGATCATGAACAACACTTGAGACTGATACTCCAAAAGCTTTGTGAAAACAAGCTATATGCCAAGTTGAAGAAATGCGAGTTTTGGATTGAGGAAGTAGTATTCCTTGGGCACGTGATATCAAATAACGGAATATCTATTAACCCAACAAAGATTGAAGCAATACAAAGCTGGGAGCAACCGAAGTCAGTGACCGAAGAACGCAGCTTTCTGGGCTTAGATGGTTATTATCGGAGATTTGTTGAAGGTTTTCTCAAATCACTACTCCATTAACTTAGCTGACTCAAAAAGATACAAAATTTGGTTGGAGCAAGGAATATGAGTAGAGTTTCTAAGAACTCAAGAGGAGATTCATTTCAGCACCTGTTCTGACAATACCATCTGGTTTGGAAGGATTTGTCATCTACAGAGATGATTCAGGCAGAGGGACAACTCAAAGAATATGAGAGGAATTATCCTACTCGTGATCTAGAGTTGACAGCTGTCGTTTTCACACTTAAAATCTGGAGACATTACCTGTATGGGGAGAAAGTGGAGATCTATACAGATCATAAAAGACTCAAATATTTCTTCACCCAAAAGGAACTCAACATGCGGCAACGACGTTGGCTCGAGCTGTTCAAAGATTACAATCATACCATTCAATACCATCTTGGAAAAGTGAACATGGTAGTTGACACGTTGAGTAGAAGATCATATGCGGGTATGAGTGCGATATTGTCAACGCAAAGGCCCGTTTTGTAAGACCCCAACTTATTATTAATGAAATTTAATTTTCTCTATTTATTATTTTGAAATAGTAAGGGTTGATTTGATTAATGTGGATAGTTAGGGGTTAAATACGCAAATATTTCAAAATAAGCAAGTGGTTATAAAATATTCATTTTGTTTGGGAATATTCATTTGGTCGTGGAATATTTAAATCGCGTCGAGGGAATATTAAATGACTGACAGCAGACCATGTGTGGGCCCCATAAACGAAAAGCGATTGGATGAGGAAAACGACAAATATAAGTTGTTTAAAAATAACGGCGAATTGTTACAGATTAATCATTGTTGGAATACTCGGTGGTTAAAACACACTAATACGCGTTGTTGAAGCGAGAAGCACACTGCAGTATTGCATCAATTATTGATCCTTACGTAAGAAGGCACTACTCAATAATTATTACTGATAATTCTTATTCAAAGATTTTATTTTATTGATTCAATAATTCTTTGCGTTGGTATTTTATATTATTCTTTGTTTCAATAATTGTCCCGCATGAAGATTTCCCATTATCGATCAATAATTCATATTATTTGAATAATATTATTAGATAACATTATTGGCAATGTCTAGAAAGTTCATCTAAGGAGAGGTTTGGTCACCTAATTCGCGGCAAGATGAGAGAGATCCTTATTGGAAAGCCCCTCTTTCACGGAACCGCCTGGTCATTATAATTGTGATTACGTAATATTATTTGGGAATAATTAATTATTGATTTATATGATAAGAAAATATTTATTTGATATGGATATAAATGATGGATTTATTATATGTGGTTATAATTGAAGGATTTAATGTTGAGGTGTTTTATCAAGTATTTTTGGCCGGAATGGAGGTATTAAAAATCAAATCAAGATTTTTACGATATATTGCGTGAGTTGTAATTTTTTAATCTACCGATTGGATCGTTATGATTTTTGGATATGTTATACATATATAAATTGAGTATATGTCTACAAATTTTGAACCGTTAAAATGAACGAATGATTTGTTATAAATTTTAAGAGGTGTTTGATTAGGAAAAGTAGGGTTATAATTGATTTTGGTGGAAAATTCTAGAATTGAGTGGGCCCCACTTGTGGTTGGTGAAAAATGTGCTGAATTTTATTTCAAATGTGGTGGGTGGCAATAGTAGCGAGAGTAAAAGCCATCGGTAGCAGTCAAGTCTGCCTTGCACGGCTAACATTTTCCTATAAATAGAGGGCTAAGTTAGAATTGAAAATCACACCGAAAAACAAGTTTTTTCTCTTTCTCTCTCTATATTATTGAGCGTATTTTGTGAGTATTTAGATACTTTGAGAGTTCTTTGTTCAAAGACAAGTTTCATTCAAAGATCACTTGAGACCTTTCCTTCCAAATCGATTCTTTGAGGTAAGGGATGTTATTTTCTTCTCAAATGATATTATTTCTTCAATATCATTATCTTTGAAATATTGGTTGGAACTTTTATCAAATTTGGAACTTTTTTCATGTCGGGGGTACTTATTCATGAGTTACTATTCACGAGTTACTATTCATGAGTTACTATTCACGAGTACTATTCACGAAAGTACTATTCATTTAAGCGTGAAAATGTTTTTTTGTGGAATTTCTATCTTTTGGTGTCTGAGTTACTATTCACGATACTCAAGACTATTATTCATATCTCATGACTATTCATCGAAAAATAAAATTTCTTCTTTTCGTCCAAAATATCTATTTTGGATACTAGCTTTGATTGTATCCATGTTTTGATCATTCTTGAATTTTACACCACTATGATTATTTTGAGGTAGTTTTGAACATGGATAAAACAAAGTACGAATCCATAATCCTTAATCCTTGTCATTTTGCTTCAATTGGATTCGTTTCTTTAAAAATATTTTTCATCATCCTCAGTCTTAAATGATGATATTATTGAATATCTTTGGCCTCAGAAGTGCAAAGATGAATGATTTCAAGAATATCTTTGGCTGTGAGTGCAAAAGATGAGCAGGTGTTGAGATGAACACGAATGATCGATTAATATCTTTGGCCTCAGAGTAGCAAAAGATGAAGCAGTGTTTAAATGAACATGACCAAGTCGATGAATATCTTTGGCTCAGTAGTGTAAAGATGAATATTTGATTCCGGATGTATATTGATTGATGTTACAGGATAAAAGATGAGCGATGAACTTTTAAATTCATACATGTAAGATAGTAGTTTGCATTCTCTACTTAACTCTTCTAATGAATTATTATTTCATTACGTAATATTGATTTAAAATTTGTTGTCTATTGTATTCTATTAGATTTTTCCTCGTTGAAGACTAACGATAATTTGTTGTATATTATCTTAGTCATAATATTCTTTATCGAGCTAGTTGAGCTCACCCTTTTCCTTTTGTTTCCATTTTTCTTGGGAGGCGAGAATATAGCGAAAGTAATGCAGCCTGGGGATGGAATAAAGGTTCTAGAGAGAGTTGTTTAGTAGTCCTCACCATTTTTGTAAAATAATGTATCAATAAATGTGATGAGGATTTATTTGAGTATAGATATTGCCTGTAAGATAATATTTGTATTTAAACTCACGGTTTCTTGTTGTAATAATAAAGTTGTAGTTGTTTCGTACTCATGTATTGACAACTCGGAATGGGTGATGTATACCTATTTTGGGGGCGTCACGGTTGGTATCGTAGCTTAGGATATGATCTCTGGCGGAGATCGGGAATAGAACTAGGAGGGAGAGACGAGTAAATCCTTCGCTAGTGTGTCCTACCTAAGCTTATTTGTTAGTTGGTCGATATATATGGATATTATGTGATATATTGATTTTCTTAATTAACCCTTGTTTTATGACGAAGATTTGAGAATGTCGAATTGAGAATATTAACAATGGAAATGAGACCGTGGAGACGCTTTGTACTCACCAACGAGGAGAACGCGCAACAGTCGTGGCAATGTTCCTCCGTGAACAAACACCATTGAAAGCGAGATGATGAACGAGGGATGTTTAGAAGCTTTTTGCAGTTCATGCAAAATCGACGAGGAGACTCGTGTTCAAAATCTGAGGAGGAAATGATAGCAATTCACGGGTTGTCACAGCCCAAGCAAGATTCAAAGAGTTGGGACCACCAGAATTTAAGGGAAAGCCGGATCCGATCATGGCGGAAACATGGGTCAAACAAATTACCAAGATATTCGATGTCTTGGGATGCACGGAGAACAGAAGGTTCCATTCGCCACCTTTATGTTCCGTATGGCGAGGCAGATTCATCGGTGGGAGTCGTGAAGCGTACTCCATCCACCAAGACTCAAAGATGTCTTGGGAGACGTTCAGAGACTATTTAATGACAAATACTTTTCCGAAAGTGTTCGTCATATATGAAGGAAGTGGAGTTCATCGATTAGAGCAAATCAACATGGCGGTGTCTCAAGACGAGGAAAAGTTTGCGAGTTATCCGTGTTTGCACCTCATTTGGTGGAGAATGAGGAACGATGACGTGGATGTTTCTTAGAGGTTTGAAACCCAAGATACGCCAAGATCTCATTCTCATAAACTTTCTCTTTATTCAAATGTTGTAAAAGCAGGCTCAATTATTAGAGCGAGATAACGAGTACGGCCAACTGAGGACCACAACCAGGATCGTACCGTAGATAGCGATCAATGTAATAATGATAACCCGGCGGAGAAAGAAAGCAGAGACGGACAAAAATGGTTACCACCCGTGGTAATCATGGCCATGAAAAATGTAAGAAGCGAGTCGGGAGGAGATTTTAAAAAGAGGAGATTTAACAACGACTATGTGAAACAGCGATCTTGGCTTGCAAAGAATCGGGTTCTAAGGGAGGAGAACGACCACCGGTCATATGCTTTGCTACAAATGCGAAAAGAGGGACATATCGGTCAAACCGCCCACAACAGATTCAAGGTATGCTATAGTTGTGGAAAGGAAGGACATATCGCTCGAGATTAGACTGAGAAGCGAAACCTAGTTCAATGGGGACGGTGACTCAAAAGATCGTCCCGTAAAAGTCAAAGTCAACGATTCCGGAAGAGCGTTTGTTTGATTGGTCATAATGCGAGAACCCAAACAAGGTTATCACGGTAAGCTATTTATAAATTCTTGCGAAGTTTATACCTTACTTGATACCCGGTGTTACCCATTCATTTATCTCTCTGCATGTGCTCAACGTTTAAACTTGACTCGAGAAATTAGACTTTGACCTATCTGTGGAAACTCCGTTAGGAGAAACTTTCATCACATCCAATCGTTTATAAATCTTGTTTGATTCAAGTTGGCACCATCACCTTACTGTTGACCTTATCTCTTTAAAGATACTTGCTTTTGATGTGATTTTAGGGATTGATTGGTTAACTACTCATCATGCCAAAATTGATTGTTTTCGTAAGGTTGTTAGTTTTCATATTCCTAACCAACCTTGTTATGCGAATTCAAGCAACTAAACCATTAAAATCAATCACTATCATATCTAATCATAAAGCTATTCGTTTATTGAAAAACGGATGTCAAGCTTTCTTAGCCCATGTTATGGATTTGAATAAAGACACGCCAAATTTGAATAATATTCTGTTGTTATCGACTTTTCCGACGATTTCAAGAACTTCCTGCCTACCCCGTAGGCGTGAAGTTGAATTCTTTATTGATCTTGAACTGGTACAAAGCCCATTTCTAAAACCCCATATCGAATGGCTCCTATTGAACTTCGGGAGTTAAAGGTCCAACTACAAGAATTGTTGGACATCGGTTTTCATTCGTCCCAAGTACATCTCCTTGGGGTGCTCCTGTTTTATTCAGTAAAGTAAAGAAAAAGGCGGAGTATGCGACTTTGTATTGACTATCGGGGAATTGAACCATGTCACCATCAAGAATAGGTATCATCTACCTCGTATTGATGACTTGTTTGACCGATTGCAAGGGGCACAATTCTTTTCAAAAATCGATCTTCGATTCGGATATCATCACCAAGATTAGAATCGAGGATATTCCAAAGGCGCGCTTTAAAACTCATGACGGGCATTATGAATTCTTAGTCATGTCTTTCGGATTGACTAATGCTCCTGCGGCTTTCATGGATATGATGAACCGAGTATTCAAGGAATATTTGGATCAGTTTGTTGTTGTCTTTATTGATGACATCCTTATATATTCCAAAAGTCGTGAAGATCATGAGCACCATTTGAAGCTGGTACTCCAAAGGCTTCGTGAAAACCAACTATATGCCAAATTAAAGAAATGCGAGTTCTGGCTTGAGGAAGTAGCCTTTCTTGGGCATGTGGTGTCAAAACATGGAGTATCTGTTGATCCGGCGAAGATTGAAGCAATACAAAGTTGGGAGCAACCGAAGTCGGTGACTGAAGTACGTAGCTTTTTGGGCTTAGCTGGTTATTATCGGAGATTCGTGGAAGGGTTTTCTCGAATCGCTACTCCATTAACTCAGCTAACTCGAAAGGATACGAAATTCGTTTGGAATGAAGAATGCGAGAAGAGTTTCCAAGAGCTTAAGAGGAGACTTATTTTCGACACTGTTTCTAACAATACCATCCGGTTCGGATGGATTTGTTATCTACAACGATGCTTCGTGCAAAGGGTTAGGATGTGTTCTCATACAACGTGGGAAAGTCATAGCCTATGCCTCGCATGACAACTTAAAGAGTATGAGAGGAATTATCCTACTCATGATCTAGAGTTAGCGGCAATATTTCACGCTTAAAGATATGGAGGCACTATCTATATGGGGAGAAAGTGGAGATATATTCGCACCATAAAAGCCTTAAATATTTCTTCACTCAAAAAGAACTCAACACGCGGCAATGACGTTGGCTCGAGCTATTGAAAGACTACGACCACACTATTCAATACCATCCCGGTAAAGTGAACGTGGTAGGTGACGCATTGAGTAGAAGATCATATGCGAACGAAAAGTGCGATGATGTCAAATATACGATAGAGCCAACTTTAATAGAAAAAGTTAAGGTTGCTCAAGCCACCAATTAGACCGGAGGCGATGCGTATGAAGAAGAAAGTACAAGAAGGAGCTATTAGGGCGAGAATTGATGAAGAAGGAATACTTGAGTCCACTCTAGACTTTGTGTTCCTAACGACTGACGATTTGAAGTACAAGATTATGATGGAGGCACACAATACACCATTTGCAATCCATCTGGAAGTACTAAAATGTATCGTGATCTTCGACATACATTTTGGTGGAACAATATGAAGAGAGAGATTGCAAAGTTTATCTCAATGTGTTTAACTTGTCAACGTGTAAAGGCGAGCATCCGGTACCTAAGGGTCGATTGCAACCACTTGAGATTCGAAATAGAAGTGGGAACACATTACCATGGATTTCGTTATGGGTCTTCCTATGGTTTCTCAAGGCATCAATGCTATTTGGGTTATTGTTGATAGATTAACCAAGTCCGCTTCATTTCTTGCCGATACTGGAGACTTATTCCTTGAACGTCTTGCTAGTATGTACGTGAATGAGATTGTGAGGTTGCATGGCATGCTCAGTATCCATAGTTTGGATCGTGACCCAAGATTCACTTCAAGATTTTGGGTTAGCTTGCAAAAAAGCTATGGGCACGGAGTTTGCGATTTAGTTCGCATACCATCCCCAAACGGATGACGGACAATCGAGAGAGGACTATTCAAACTCTTGAAGATTTATTAAGACTCGTGTCCTAGACTTCAAGGGCGGTTGGGATAAGTATTTACCATTGGTGGAATTCTCCTACAACAACAGATTATCGAGGAAAGTATAGGTGTGGCTCCATTCAAGCATTATATGGACGAAAATGTCGTTCTCCAATATGTTGGGATGAGGTGGGTGAAGCAACATTGTTGGGACCCGAGTTAAGACGTATGACTCACGAAAAGATCCAAATGATTCGACAACGTATACAAAGCGGCACAAGATCGATAAAAGAGTTATGCGGATCTTCATCGAAAGGACGTGGAATTTAGTGTAGGGGATCATGTATTATTGCGAGTTGCTCCATGGAAGGAGTTACAAGATTTGGGAAGAGAGGAAAGCTCAATCCACGATTTATTGGTCCATTTCAAATTCTTGACCGAGTAGGAAATGTAGCCTATAGACTTGCGTTACCTCCAAGTATGTCTCGTGTTCATAATGTGTTTCACATATCGGTGCTTCAGTAAATATGTGAAAGACCCGAACCACGTTATAGAGTTAGAACCAGGACGAGATAGCAGAAGACTTAACGTATGAGGAGGTACCATCAAGATTTTAGATAGGAAGGAGCATGTCCTACGCCAAGAAAGGTCATACCACAAGTTAAAGTTTTGTGGAGGAATCATGCTATAGAGGAAATGACACGGGAATTGGAAAGCGGAAATGAAAGCGAGGTATCCTCACCTTTTCAAACACAGTATCGTCACGCCAATTTCGAGGACGAAATTTCATAAGGAGGGAGGTTGTAAGACCCCAACTTATTATTAATGAAATTTAATTTTCTCTATTTATTATTTTGAAATAGTAAGGGTTGATTTGATTAATGTGGATAGTTAGGGGTTAAATACGCAAATATTTCAAAATAAGCAAGTGGTTATAAAATATTCATTTTGTCGGAATATTCGTTTGGTCGTGGAATATTAGATCTTTGTCGGGGAATATTAAATTTACTGCAAGTAGCGACCCCATATGTGGGCCCCATAACGAAAAAAAAGCGATTGGATGAGGAAAACGACAAATATAAGTTGTTTAAAATAACGGCGTAATTGTTACAATTATCATTGTTGGAATACCCGTTGGTTAAAACACACTAATACGCGTTGTTGAACAAGAAGACACAGTATTGCATCAATTATTGATCCTTACGTAAGAAGGCACTACTCAATAATTGTTACAAAGAATTATTATTCAAAGATTTTATTTTATTGATTCAATAATTGCTTTGCGTTGGTATTTTATATTATTCTTTGTTTCAATAATTGTCCTTTGCAGTATTTCCCATTATCGGATCAATAATTCATATTATTTGAATAATATTATTAGATAACATTATTGGCAATGTCTAGAAAGTTACATCACAAGGAGAGGTTTGGTCACCTAATTGCGCGATGAGGAAAGATCCTTATTAAAAAGCCCCTCTTTCCGGAAACCGCTGGTTGTCATAATTGTGGATTCGTAATATTATTTGGGAATAATTAATTATTGATTTATATGATAAGAAAATATTTATTTGATATGGATATAAATGATGGATTTATTATATGTGGTTATAATTGAAGGATTTAATGTTGAGGTGTTTTATCGATATTTTTGTTCGGAATGGAGGTATTAAAAATCAAATCGGTATTTTTACGATATATTATGTGAGTTGTAATTTTTAATCGACCGATTGGATCGTTGCGATTTTTGGATATGTTATACATATATAAGTTGAGTATATGTCTACAAATTTTGAACCGTTAAAATGAGCGAATGATTTGTTATAAATTTTAAGAGGTGTTTGATTAGGAAAGTAGGGTTATAATTGATTTTGGTGGAAAATTCTAGAATTGAGTGGGCCCCACTTGTGGTTGGTGAAAAATGTGCTGAATTTTATTTCAAATGTGGTGGTGGCAATAGTAGCGGTAAAGCCATCGTGTAGCAGTCAAGTCTGCTGGGCGGGCTAACATTTTCCTATAAATAGAGAGGGCTAAGTTAGAATTGAAAATCACACCGAAACAAAGTTTTCTCTTTTCTCTCTATATTATTGAGCGTATTTTGTGAGTATTTAGATACTTTGAGAGTTCTTTATTCAAGACAAGTTTCATTCAAAGATCACTTCCGACCTTTCCTTCCAAGAAATCTTGATTCTTTGAGGTAAGGGATGTTATTTTCTTCTCAAATGATATTATTTCTTCAATATCATTATCTTTGAAATATTGGTTGGAACTTTTTATCAAATTTGGAACTTTTTCATGTATGGGGTTACTATTCATGAGTTACTATTACTATTCATGAGTTACTATTCACGAGTTACTATTCACGAGTACTATTACGTAAGCGTGAAAATGTTTTTTTTGTGGAATTTTTATCTTTTGGTGTGAGATTCTTATTCACGATATCGGCACTATTCACGATATCATGACTATTCACGATCTCGGACTATTCATCGAAAAATAAAATTTCTTCTTTTCGTCCAAAATATCTATTTTGGATACTAGCTTGATTGTATCCATGTTTTGATCATTCTTGAATTTTACACCACTATGATTATTTTGAGGTAGTTTTGAACATGGATAAAACAAAGTACGAATCCATAATCCTTAATCCTTGTCATTTTGCTTCTTTCGGATTCGTTTCTTTAAAAATATTTTCATCATCCTCGGTCTTAAATGATGATATTATTGAATATCTTTGGCACTGTAGTGCAAAGATGAATGATTTCTGAAGAATATCTTTGGCTGTAGTGCAAAGATGAGCAGTGTTGAGATGAACATGACCGATCGATTAATATCTTTGGCACTGTAGTGCAAAGATGAGCAGTGTTTAAATGAACATGACCAATGATGAATATCTTTGGCCTGTAGTGTAAAGATGAATATTTGATTCGGATGTATATATGATTGATGTTACGGGGATAAAAGATAGAGCGATGAACTTTTAAATTCATACATAGAAGATAGTAGTTTGCATTCTCTACTTAACTCTTCTAATGAATTATTATTTCATGCGAATATTGATTTAAAATTTGTTGTCTATTGTATTCTATTAGATTTTTCCTGTTGAAGACTAACGATAATTTGTTGTATATTATCTTAGTCATAATATTCTTTCTTGAGCTAGTTGAGCTCACCCTTTTCCTTTTGTTCCATTTTTCTCAAGAGGCGAGAATATAGCGAGTATGCAGTGGGGATGGAATAAAGGTTCTAGAGAGAGTTGTTTAGTAGTCCTCACCATTTTGTAAAATAATGTATCAATAAATGTGATGAGGATTTATTTGAGTATAGATATTGTCTAGAAGATAATATTTGTATTTAAACTCATGATTTCTTGTTGTAATAATAAAGTTGTAGTTGTTTCTGTACCATGTATTGACAACTCAGAATGGGTGATGTATACCTATTTTGGGGGCGTCACACGTTTGGTATGACTTACAAAGGAATGAGATAGCGTTAAAGACTCCAGAGACCCACGTGATGATGTCAAATATACAAGTAAAACCGACTTTAATCGATAAAGTTAAAGTTGCTCAAGCTACAAACCTGGAGCTGATGCGTATGAGGAAGAAATTACAAGAAGGTACTATTCCAGAAGCAAGAATAGATGAAGAAGGAATACTTCGAGTCAACTCCAGACTTTGTGTTCCTAACGACTCTGATTTGAAGTATAAAATTATAATGGAGGCGCACAACACACCGTATGCAATCCATCATGGGAGTACCAAAATGTATCGTGATCTTCGACATACATTTTGGTGGAGCAATATGATGAGAGAGATAGAAGTGTTTATCTCAAGGTGTCTAACTTGTCGACGTTTTAAGGCGGAACATCAAGTGCCAAAAGGTCCATTGCAACCACTTGAAATTCCAGAATGGAAGTGGGACCACATTACCATGGATTTCGTTACTGGTCTTCCTAAGGTTTTTTGTGACGCCCCCAAAATAGGTCCATTCCATCCAACCCATTCTGAGTCGCCAAATACATGGTACATCAATAACTACAACTTTATTATTACAACATATAAACTGTGAGTTTAAATACAGATATTGCCATCTAGACAATATCCACACGCAAATAAATCCCGATCATAATTATTGATACATTATTTTACAAAAATGGTGAGGACTACTAAACAACTCTCTCTAGAACCTTCATTCCATACCCCGACTAGTACTCGCTACATTCTCTCCTCCCGAGTAGAAAAATGGAACAACAAGGAAAAGGGTGAGCTCAACTAGCCCAAGAAGAATATTATGACTAAGATAATATACAACAAATTATCGTTAGTCTCCAACAGGAAAAATCTAATAGAATACAATAGACAACCAGGTTTTAAATCAACAATGCTAATGTGAAACAACAATTCATTAGAAGAGTTAAGTAGAGAATGCAAACTACTATCTTCTATATATGAATTTAAAAGTTCATCGTCGATATTTTATCCTCGTAACATCAATCAATATATATCCGAATCAAATATTCATCTTTGCACCATGTGCCAAAGATATTCATTAGTCGGGTCATTTCATCTAAACACTGCTCATCTTTGCACTACGGCCAAAGATATTAATCATTGGTCATGTTCATCTCAACACTGCTCATCTTTGCACTACGGGCCAAAGATATTAATCTTGCCAATATGTTCATCTCTCAACACTGCTCATCTTTGACTACGCGCCAAAGATATTCATCAAGAAATCATTCATCTGCACTACTGTGCCAAAGATATTGAAGAATATCATCATTTAGGACCGAGGATGATGAAAAATATTTTAAAGGAAACGAATCCAAAGTGAAACAAAAGAACAATATTAAGGATTCAGTATTTTAAACAATCCAAGTTCAAAATACTTCATAAGTAATCGAGTGGAGTAAAATTCAAGAATGATCAAAACATGGATACAATCAAAGCTAGTATCCATAATAGATATTTTGGACAAAAAGAAGAAATTTTATTTTTGGTGAATAGTGCCCGATACGTGAATAGTAACTCCGACACCAAAAGATAGAAATTTTCCAAAAAAACATCTTCACGCTTCATGAATAGTACTCGTGAATAGTAACTCGTGAATAGTAACTCGTGAATAGTAACTCATGAATAGTAATCCCGACATGGAAAAGTTCCAAATTTGATAAAAAGTTTCAACCAATATTTCAGCATAATGATATTGAAGAAATAATATCATTTTGAATAAAATAACATCCCTTACCTCGAAAAGACAAGATTTCTAGTTGAAACAGGATATAGGCTATGACTTGAACTTGCACCATATAGCAATACTCAAAGTATACTCAAAATACTCACAAGAATACGCTCGATAATATAGAGAGAAAACTTCAGTTTCTGGTGTGATTTTCAATTCTAACCTAAGCACCCTATTTATAGGAAAATGCTTAGAACACCAAAACAGAAAATTTAATATAATATTAATATATATTTAATAAATTCTCTACGCCCATCTAGACAATCTGATCTCAGCCATCAACACATGTTAGAGATGCCCACAAACATTTAAAAAACGTTTTCCTTATTTAAATTATTTTAAACTTCCAAAAATCAATTATTTCGGAGCTTTGGAACTTCAATAATTCATAATAAATAGCCCTTTTATCAGAAAATTCGAATCTTGCGACTTTTTATAGGAAATTCAATTCTCTACAACTTTGCAGAAGAAAGTTTTTCCAAATTCCAAACAGAAATTGATCGAAATCCATAAACGGACGATTTTACAGGCTATAATCAAATTTCGGTCAATAATTGTGTCCACCAACACACAAAATATGTGTTAAATATTTATTACCACAAAAATACTCTTCCTCTTCATATACTCATATATCCCACATTCATTATAAAAATATCACCGTTAATATATTATTAAAATAATATATTTAAATGAATTATTTTATCAGAAAAAGATAAAATATTAATTTTCAACAATTGTCATTTTAAAAATTTTCTCCATCTATATCCACATAAAATCAATATTTTCCTCATCATATAAATCAATAATTAATTATTCACAAATAATATTACTGAGAATCATAAGATCTTGGCAAACCGTGTAGTTCTATGAAAGAGGGGCTTTCCAATAAGGATCTCTCCTCATCGGGCGCCAGCAATTAGGTGACCAAACCTCTCCTTAGATGTAACTTTCTAGACATTGCCAATAATGTTATCCAATAATATTATTCAGATAATATGAATTATTGCTCGATAATGAAAAATACGTGTAATGACAATTATTGAAACAACAAGAATATAAAATATCAATGCAAAGAATTATTGAATCAATAAAATAAAAATATTTGAGCAAGAATTTATGTAACAATTATTGAGTAGTGCCTTCTTACGTAGAAGAATCAATAATTGGTGCAATACCGTGTGTGCTCTTGTTCAACAACATGTAGATAGTGTGTTTTTTTAACCGGGTATTCCAATGATAATATCTGTGAATAACTACGCAGATTATACGAATATTCCCGAAACGATTGAATATTCCACGACCAAATGAATATTCCCCGATAATAATGAATATTTTATAACCACTTGCTTATTCGAAATATTTGCGTATTTTACCCATAACTATCCACATTAATCAATTCAACCCTTACTATTTCAAAATAATAAATAGAGAAAATTAAATTTCATTAATAATAAGTTGGGGTCTTACATTTTTCAAGACATAGATGCAATTTGGGTCATTGTCGATAGATTAACCAAGTCTGCTCATTTCTTACCTATTCGAGAAACTTATTCACTTGAACTTCTTTCTCGTATATACATAAATGAGATTATAAGACAACATGGTATGCTAGTATCCATAGTTTCTGATTGAGACCCAAGATTCACTTCACAATTTTGGGTTAGTTTGCAGAAAGCTATGGGCATGGATTTACGATTCAGTTCTGCATATCATCCTCGGACAAAACGGGCAGTCAGAGAGGACTATTCAAAATATTGAATATCTATTAAGATACTGTGTCCTAGAATTTAAAGGAAGTTGGGACAAGTACTTGCCATTAGTGGAATTCTCTTACAACAACAGTTATCAAGCAAGTATAGGCATGGCTCCATTCGAGACGCTGTATGGACGAAAGTGTCGTTCTCCAGTATGCTGGAACGAGGTGGGTGAAGCAAATTTGTTAGGACCAGAATTGGTACGCATGATAACAGAAAAGATTCAAATGATTCGGCAACGTATAAAAACCTCACAAGATCGACAAAAGAGTTATGCTGATATTCATCGAAGGGACGTGAAATTTAATTTTGAAGATCATGTGTTGTTATGTATTACTCCATGGAAAGGAGTTACGAGATTTGGAAAGAGAGGAAAGCTCAATCCTCGATTCATTGGCCCATTTGAAATCCTCGATCGAGTAGGAACTGTGGCCTATAGACTCGCCTTATCGCCAAGTATGTCTCGTGTTCATAATATTTTTCACATATCTAAGTTACATAAATATGTGGAAGACCCGAACCACATTATTGAGTTAGAACCAGATGAGATAGCGGAAGATTTAACGTACGAAGAGGTACCTGTTAAAATCTTGGATAAGAAGGAACGTATTCTACGCTAAAAGGTTATACCTCAAGTCAAATTTTTGTGGAGAAACCACGATATTGAGGAAATGACCTGGGAGTTAGAATCTGAAATGAAAATAAGGTATTCTCACCTCTTCGACATACCAGATACGAACACCAATTTCAAGGACGAAATTTTATAAGATGGGGAGGTTGTAAGACCCCAACTTTTATGAATAAAGATTTAATTTTTTCTAAATATTATTTTTGGATAATAAATTATGGATTTGTGATAATGTTATAGTTGTGCGTAATATTTACAAATTTTGTAAAGTAAGCAAGTTGTCATAAAATATTCATTTGGTCGGGGAATATTTGTTTTATCAGGGAATATCCGTAATACCACGGCACAATCATTGGTGGACCCCACAACAAATTACTGTCGGAGTTAGAAAATGACAGAAATAAATTTTTATAAAAATAACGGCAAAACTTTATACCGTTAACTGTTGAAATACTCGGTAATAAAAGTACAGTAATACGCGTGATTGCATAGTAGCACACGGTATTGTACAATATCTTTGATTATTGATGCTTACGTGAGAAGTCACTCAGTTTTATTCAATTATTGCAACAATAGTTATTGCATAGTATCTCACATTATTGATTCAATTATTGTCATAGTATCATCTGCATAATATTTTATATTATTAAATCAATAATTGAGATGAAAAATTTATTCATATTATTATTTGCATTATTGACAATGTCTAGAAAGTTCTATCGAGGAAAGGGGTTTGGTCACCTAATTGCGCGCTAATAAGGAGAAGTTCTTATCGGAAAGCCCCCTCTTTCCTGAGAATGATCTAGTTGTTAATATTGTGAGTTATAATATTAATGATGAATAAATGTTATTAAAAATGTGTTTAGTGATGATGGCAAGTGAATTGAGATAAATAGATGGGCTTTTTATGAAGTATTTGTTGTAAATTTAACTTATTACATGGACCCCCACTTACCCATTTTTTCAAAATTATCGGTAGAAAGTTATCTCAATTTTGTTTTATTACTTATATATATATATAAGTATTATATACATATATATATATATATATATATATATATAATGTGTGTGTGTGTGTGTGTGTGTGTGGGTGGATGATATATATATATATATATAATATAAGTTTTGTTTTTTATATAAAATAGAATATATTATATTTTATTGCATAGTACTGTATAGTGTTTGAATAGTACTGCATAGTGTGTGCATAGTGCTACATAGTGCATCATAGTAAAATAAAAAAAATCATTGAATTCGCCCGTGAACTTCGCCCGTGAATTCCATTACTGTGCATCCGTGATTTTCCTAAATAATGCCCTGCCATTCTCCTATAAATAGGATGCTTAGTTTAGAAATGAAAATCACACCAGAATCAAAGAATTCTTTTTCTATAATATTGAGCGTTTTTCTTTTGAATTTAAGGAAGGTTTGAGTGTAGAAAACAATACAGTTTTCTTCAAGAATATCCCCGCCATACCAGTCATAAATACTCTCCTTTTAAAGTAAGGGATATTATTTTTGTTCAATATTCGTAAGAAATAATATTTTCTTCTATACTCTGTAGTATGTAAGTAATATTATTTCGTTTCATATTCCTAATTCTATACTTATTTTGATAAGTATTGCTTCTATACTCCTTGAAATTAATAGAATATCCTTGAAATTTGCGCTTCATCTAATATCGTTTCACAGAAATATTTTTCTAAACATTCTTGTTATATTTTAATCTTTTAATGACGGGTTACTATTCTCGGGGTACTATTCACGAAGTACTATTCACAGGGTACTATTCACCCGAGGTACTATTCATGACAAAAATTGATTTCTTTTCTGTACAAATTATTTTTGATACATGAATATTATTCTTGAATTTTACTCCACAAAGCAGTTATCATGTTGACAATTTAGACATTCTTAAACTCTAGATAAATTAAAAATCAGTAATATTTATCCTTGATCTCGTTTGATTGATTCTTATATCATTGTGATCATCCTCATGATTATATTATGATGAAAGTCATCTTTGGCCCGTAGTGAATAGATGGACTATTGATTGGTATGATTATAACCATGAATTATGTATCGGTATAATCATGACCTGTAATGTTACAAATGATGTGGTACAAGTCCTCATTAGCCTGTAGTGCCACTACAAGAAAGAGCTTTATCGGTGATCAGCTTATCGTGAATCGATACACGGCCGCAGATGGATATTAGTATCGGATGCGATCACGATAGTCGTCAAGACAAAATCTGGTCATTTGGGATGCACATCGTGACCACAATTAGCTTGACAAAATATTCATGATCGATATGAACGATGAAATGACAAATCCGGCCGCTAAGTCGAAAGTCACCATGGTCCAGGGGCCAAAGTCAGCGTGGTCCACGTGTCAAGAATTCAATCGGCCGACCATATCGCGGTCATTGATATTTTCAAATAATTAACTGTCGCTAATAACTATATCAACGACCACATGCGATCACGTCACGGAAAAAAAATAAAAATAGATTTTCTTTGTTTTGCGAAATCCAAAAACACATACCTATTTTGTACCTGCTTTATCCCAACACACATACCCAACAACAGCATACACAACAATATAAACATCCATCGTCCACCAACACATACACCAAACTAGTATATAAACCTTTAAAAGCCAATATGATTTGAATAAATATAATAACATTTCAAAACTTGTTTAAGTAACATACAAACATCCTAAGAATGAATATACAAGTACAAGTTGATACTATAACTACAAACTAATCTAAAGCAAGTACGTTAAGCATCACCGCCTCCTTGATCACCCTGTAATTAACAAAATAATAAAATAAGTTACAAATATATACTAACTATGTTAATATTGGTATATTACGACAATATACAACAAAATGATTTTATACCTCGTCACCATCCCCGTGTTGTGATCTTTGATCTCGCCACTCATCGCTTATTAACTCCTCAAAGACTCAGAGCCCCGGATGTCCGCCCAAGATCTTCTTGGAAGATCGCGATCTCGACATATAGCTCTCACACATTCAGCTGGAGTATGAACAACTGGATGGCTCGATGACTGTGTAGACTGGGTAGAAGAGCAGCCAAAGCCACTGAAGGATGGGTGTCGTCGTTGTCCTTGATCTTTAATGTAGTTCTTCTTCACAACAGATGCCCTCTCCCACAACTCTTGATCGATAGACGGACGTGGAGTGCCTTCAGGATAGCGCTCATTCAATAAGCGCTTATAAGTGTCCTGTCATCATGTTAACAATTAAATAGTTAAAAATAAATTAATTCTGTAAGCATTAAAGATCAAGTTATTAAAATTTATTACCGCTATCTGGATAGCCTCAGGCAGACCATCACGGGTGGCCACGTACACATCCAGCCAATGGATAGGTTGACCTTGAGACTGAGACTCCTATACAAAAATAACACAATATTACTAAGTAAAAATGGGATATATTTTCTACAATTCATGATTGTAAACATATTAAAACTTGTAAATACGCATCAGATACGGTGATATCTTTCGCAATCGTGAAATCGCCGCCACTTGTATGTTTCTTTAGCCTTTTCGCCATCGGAAGCTTTTTAGAGGCTCTGTTGGTGGCGGTTTTTGTCTTTTCACCACCTCTCTCGGCTCTCCATTGGGCACACATCTCAATTTTATATGGATGGGTGCACCACCAGGCTATGCTCGTGCATATAATCCTCTCCCCGGCACGGATGGTCGATCTCGGCATTGTGAATGGCTTTTTGTCGTTCTTTATTCAAGTTGTCCTTGGTGCGGACCGCGCACTTCTGCCAGAATAATGTCTGAATCATTGAAGCATGCGCGTCCTCCCATCTATACCTTTTTTGCAAATAAAACAAAAATAATAACATTACTAAATAATTATCCTTTGAATATTATATTAATATTATATCATCGTAATTAAAAAAACATACGAAATTTCGCCCTAAACAAAGATCCTTGTGGGAGATAGGTGTGCTCACCCACGTTATCACAGCTGTAGGCCAATTCTGTAAACACAGTTGTGATATGCACTTGACGATTTTATTTTCTAAAAAATCACTATAATATACAACGTCAATTAGCATATATTAAAGCAATTTACATCTAAGTTATACTTATATAATACTTAAAAAAAATCGCCAGAGTCTCCCCTACAATATGGACTAGCCACATGCACGACGGCATGCATATATGGACATTTCTAAGCACCCAAGACACAAAACCAATATAATATCAATCAAAACATTACCAATATATAATAAATAGAATCTTAAATGCTTATATAAAATTGATATATGCGGGACGTACGTGCTATTCGGAGGAGGGCGAATCTGAATAAGAATCCGATCATTCGGATTAGTAGGGGCCTTGGGCACATGATTAGACCCCCTACCCAAGCCGCGCTTTTTCTGTGCTGCTTCAGAAGCCATCTGTATATTACAAATTTCAAGATGTTATTATGAGTCATATTTGATTACATGTATATATGACAATAAACATGACAGTAATATAAACGTGTATATATATGAATATAAAATGACAATAAACAAAAGTCTCTTTTAAATAGTTTAGTACATAAACATGACAGTGATTTAAACATGTATATATATGAATATAAAATGACAATCCATTAAGAAATCCTATATGAAGTGAACTGCACCCAACTCCAAACAAATATACATTCACTTTTTAAACAAAACTAATATAAGAATAACAAGGTAGAACTCTTCTACAAAAGCACATCAGAAGAACAATAACAATGGTAATGTATCATAAATTGATGAAGTGCTTTAATTACAACAATATAGTAGACAAATAGCTTAAAACTGTGAGAGAAAAATCAATAATAAATGTGATTCCCTCATTTGTTCAAGTGTCAATGTCTGATTCAGAATCATCTTGTATACGTGTTGCTTGATTCATAACCATCATCCGCCCTTGATTAGGTGTTAGAGTTCGATCAATAACTCTTCCTCCTCGAGATCAATGTCATTTGACACAAGTATTGACTCAGATCTAATTCATGTGGTTCATCTCCACCATCTAACTGGATTACTTCATTGTTGTCCTCCACATTTATTATAGTTTGACTATAAAGCATCCGCTCTTGGTAAATCTCCCCATCAACTAATTCTACGACGACTACGCGGAGTATGAATTACAACTTACCAATCAGTGGCGGTCTATCCCTTTTCCTAATAGGACTATGAGTGTAGTATACTTGTCTTTGTTTGAGTTGGTAAAACAAGCAGTTCGTTGGAGTACGTGAGACCTATGGAGGTCAATATCGACGATTCCATGTGCATCAACACATATCCCTTTTCCGAATCAAACCAACGACACTTGAACAAGTGAATATGACCCCAGACGTGCCGCTTATACAATGACAACTCTACGATTTCCTCCAACTCCCCATAAAAGGCACGACCAAACTCATTATAACAATCTCCTTGGACACACACTCCAGAGTTCATTGTTCTTTTACCACGCCCATATGCCTTTGTGTGAAATTCACAACCATTTATTTGATAACCATTGCGGCTGACTTGGTCCTGGTCCCATAGCTAGGACTTGTACATTAGCCGGAATCATTGATCCCTCAGTCAAAGCCTACAAAAACTCCATTTTATTAAATGAAGTCATTGTTAACATGGAGTATATATATATATATATATATATATATATATATATATATATATATATATATATATATACTACGTGCTTAAAAATTGAACTTTGTCCTTTAGCCAAAGTGCAAAGTTTTTATCCCGATTGATTTGAATATCTTTATCAGTTATGTCGGGATGCTTCACTTTTAACTCGTCATCGTACAATCTATACCATGTTATAAACATTAACATATTAGAATAAATTTTCAACTTAAAAGATAAATTATCAAGTTTACATGTGTACCTCACAAATTCGTAACTTAAAAGATAAATTATCAAGTTTACATGTGTACCTCACAAATTCGTCAATCTCCTCGCAATTGAGAAGAATGTAAGTATATGCGACATGTAATTCTTGCTCGAGAGAGGAATATCGCTTCCCTTTTCCATAAGTGCTACCGATAGACCAAATCTGAGAGTGACCATTTAGTTCAACATTTCCCCCATCATCATCATGTCTCGATACCGATTGGCCTTTGTCAAGACTTCGTCCAGGAAAATAGATGCGAGACAAACGTAGATATCTCATCAAAACTCAGTATGCCTCAGTATATCGACCCCTCGACATAAGCTCTATTATTCACCTTCCTCTTAAGGTTTCCCATCACCTTCTCGAAAGGGTACATCCATCTATATTGAACTGGACCCCCAACACGAGCTTCATAGGGAAGATGGATTTGCAAATGCTCCATGGAGTCGAAAAAAAACCGGTGGGAATATTTTTCCGGTTTACACGTAATCTCTATGATGTTCTTTCTCAAGTACAAACATGTCCTTCTCATTCAATGATTTTGAACACAAGTCTTTGAAGAAAGCGACTAAGATCCGTCAAAGCATCCCATATTGGTTTATCAAGCGGATCCCGAAATCTTTATAGGCATGAGTCCCTCCATGAACACATAGCGGTCATGAATCTTCATCCCTTTCAATTTCCCACTGTAACACACCTTGCAATGTTTGACGATATCCATCCGGTAGTTTTGGAGACTTAACCCATGTGCACACATCTTCAACTTGCTTTTTGGACAATGTGTACCTTGCATGCGGTTTGACAATCTTACCATTAAGAGATTCATAAAGTTCTAATCCGGGACGCTTACAAATATCTTTCATGTCCAAAGCGTGCCTTTATCGTTATCTTTTGTCTTCCCCGTAACATTCATCACGATTGTTAAACACATTGTCAAACACATTCTTCTCAATATGCATCACTTCTAGATTACGACGAATCAAATTTGTAGACCAATAAGGCGGGTTCCCAAAGATGCTTCTTCGAACCCGGTTATGAGATTCACCAAACCCATTGATTATGTTTGTGGCATCAACCTTACCAAATGGGATAATCGGCAATCTCATCACACGATCTCGCATCTCCGTTCCAAACAATCATGGTGCGAGGCATATCATTATCTACTTTTCCTTTCTCTGAAGTGTTCTCTATTTCTTCAAAACGGTGATCTACCTTAGAAGAAGCCGACGATGATGATCAAACCAACAAGGCTTTCGACCTTTTGATAGATTAAACGACTTTGTATGCTCCATAACAATACGGACAAGCCAACTTCTGTGTGTACTCCATCCACCTAACATACCATAAGTGGGAATTCACTTATAGTCCACATAACCGCTGCCCTAAGGTTGAAATTTGTTTTCGTTGCAACATCCCAAGTCTGTACTCCATCCTCCCACAATACCTTCAACTCGTCTATAAGAGGTCTCAAGTAAATATCTAAGTTCTTTCCAGGACTCTTAGGACTAGGAACCACGAGTGAAAGAAACAAGTATGGCTGTTTCATACACATCCAAGGAGGCAAGTTGTACGAAGTAACAATCACAGGCCAACATGAGTACGGAATAGCTGAGTAGCCAAACGGATTGAAACCATCGGTGGACAATCCAAGCCTCACATTTCTAGGTTCCAATGCAAATCCGGGATGTGCTAATAAGTTGAAATCTTTCCAAGCACCGCCCATCTGGCGGGATGACTTAGTTCTCCATCTTTAATTTGGAGATTTCGCGCATGCCAACTCATATGTTTATTTGTTCTTGAAGACATGTACAATCTTTTTAGCTGATGTGTTATTGGAAAATACCTTAGAATCTTAAACGGTATACTTGATTTTTTTGTAGTCACACCCTCTTTATTAGGCCTAAACCGATCATGATTGCAAAACATGCACCTTGTCATCTGTTTATTTTCCTTATAAAACAATATGCAATCGTTGGAACATGCATCAATCTTTTGGTATCCAAGACCCAACTTCTTCACCATTTTCTTACAAAAGTAATAGTTACCAGGTAATTTCTCACCATCATGCAACATACTCTTAATGGCCTTCAAGAGCGACTCAAAACACTCATGGCTCATGTTGTGATCAGCCTTGATGTTAACATGCCACAATGTAGTGTGTTTGGTGCAACCATACCACAATTGTGACGCCCCCAAAATTAGGTATACGTCACCCATCTTGGGTCGCCACTTACATGGTACATAAATTCAAATACAACTTACTAATATAAGCTGTAGGTATGCAATACGACATAAAGCGTGAGTTTGAATACAAATATTGTCTACTAGATATTATACAAACTCAAAAGGAGTCCTCATTACAACTATTATCACACTATTTCACGAATAGTGAGGACTACTAATGCTATCCTCACGGACCATTACTCCGTTCCCCGACTTCGTCCCGGCTATGTTCTCATTTCAAGAGAACAAAGTGAAAGAAAAGGTGAGCTCAACTAGCCCAAGAAGAAATATTATGACTAAGATAATGCAGAATGAATTATCATTAGCCTTCAACAAGATGTTAAACCGATAAAATACAATAGACAACCGGTTTAAGCTGCAATGGAATATCGCAATCCATTAAAAGAGTCAAGTAGAGAATAAAATCTACTATCTTTTAGGTTTTAAAAGGTTTTCATCAATTTTTATCATTTGAGACTCAAACTTAATAAATAAACCACCACATCTAATCATCCCCGTACCACTTGGCCAAGGATTTTCATCAAATTATCAATGGTCATGACTATACCGAATCACCCCTGGTCATAATCATACCAAAAACTATCCATCAACGCATTACGTGCCACCGAGGACTTTTATCACATCATTTATAACAAGCCATGATTATCTAGAATGATCCTCGGTCATAATCATACTAAGTTCATCTATGCACGTAAGCCAAAGATAACATAATATATCATGAGGATGATGACAATGACATAATAATTCAATAAAACAAGTTCAAGAATTATTTTATCCGGGAATTAGTAACGTCCAAATTGTCAACAAGATCTTGTTTTGTAGAGTAAAATTCAAGAATGATCGGAAGAATATTTCCATGAAAATCTTTGGATGAAACGCAAATATCGAGGATATTCTACTAATTTCATGGAGTATAAAAGTCAAAGTTTTAACCAATTTGGGTATAATAAAGAATGGAATAACAAAAGAAATCACCACGCATGCGGTATTGCGATGTATAAGGCGAGTTATTCCAGCAGAATAATAATAACGGAACCAGTCGTGAAATTCACAATCGGCAGGATGATCCAACCGAGAATAATAAATCTTTGAATAATAAACAATGGAACCGGTCGAAGGTGTAAAACACACGCATGAGGATATTCCAGCATGTAATAATAAATGCGGAATAATAAACAATGGAACCGGTCGGGTGTAAAAACACGAGGCAGGATATTCCAAGCGTAATAATAAAGAATGGAATAATGAGAAGAAGATCACCAAGTATAGGGGATTTCACAGTATCTGAGTTATTCCAACAGAATAAATAAGGATGGAATAACATAAGGATTTCACCAAGTATAGGGTATGCCGCATATACAAGTTATGTATAGGGTATACCACTTTTACAGGTTATTCCATCAGAATAATAATGAATGGAATAACAGAGAGGATTTCACCAAGTAGGGGTATCACTAACGCGTATACGGGTTATTCCAACAGAATAATAAAGAATGGAATAAGAGAAGTTCTCTTCATGAATACAAACGAATAATATCCCTTACGTACAACAAATAATACCCTTACCGTAGTAAAAAGACTTTGGATATCAAAGTAGTGAAGTACCGTATACTCTTCTTCTTTCTCTCTATAGATTTTCTCTCTATAGCTTCTCTATAATTTCTCTCTACAGAGTTTTAGTGAATTTCGTAAGAAAATAATGAAGGAATGAGCTTTATTTATAGGAAAATAGAATGCATAGTAATTAATCCATGAGCGGTCCAGATTGATTTACTTTAATCTGCGGCGGTCCATATTTAAAGTAAAATCTTTTAAATAAAATATCATATATTCTATTTATATAAAAATATTTTACTATGCATACACTATACAACACTATGCAAAACACTATGCAACACTATGCATAATAAAATATAATATATTCTATTTATAGAATAACTTTAATAAAGTATTACATTTTATATGAAAAGATGTTTTACATTTTATTACGTTAATAATACGAATAAAACAAAAGCGTCATTATCGCTATAATAATTCATATTATTAATCGTGATAATGGAATCAAAGCGAGTGACTTCTCACATAAGCATCGATAATCAATCCGTGTGTACTACTTATGCAACTACACGACATTACTTTTACTTTACTACCGAGTAGTTCAACAAAGATCAATCAGCGGTAAAACTTCCGCCCGTTATTTCAATAAAATATTTTTGTCGTTTTCTCAATCAAACAATAATTACATTATTAGGGGTCCACCAATGATTAAGTGGTTATACGAATATTCCCCGCTAAACCGAATATTCCCAGACCAATCGAATATAATATAACCACTTGCATACTTTGCAAAATTTATAAATACTACCCACAACTATAATATTATCTCAAATTCACACTATAATATTAAAAATTATTTCGACGAAATTTAAATCTTTATTGATAAAATCTGGGGTCTCACAACAATGGCTCGCTACCCTCGTCTAACAACTTAAAGAAGTCTTTGGCATCAGAATTCATAGGTTGCTCTCTGCTTTGTTCCCAATCAAAATCTTGTCCTGCAATATCATGAACCATTTCATTCATACGATGAGTACTACTGCCCGAATTGTGTACTTGTGTGATGCCACCATCTCTTCTCTGCTCATGTGCTCACCAGCATTCTTCGTAATTTCTCATGAACCCAAAAATAAGTAAATGATAGTTTACCATGTCTCTGTCCATATAATTTACATTGTTACACTTCAAACATGGACATTGTATCTGCGACTTACCATTCATATATTCCGGGTGACTATACGCATACTCCAAAACACACGACAACCGACTCTAAATTCAATTTGTAATATCTATCTATCGGGCACTTGACTTTCGTCGTGCCATCCAACTACGGTCTGAATAGAGGTCCATGATTCCACGGTACCTACTACAGACAACATTATAAATGTTAACATATGACTTGAGTGCGGGAGTAACCATATGACTTGAGCATACTTGTAAGCATGCATATGATTAACATTTAAGCATACTTGTAAGCATATGAGAGCGCATACTTGTAACCATATGACTTGAGCATACTTGTAAGCATATGAATGATATTTAAGCATACTTGTAAGCATATGACTTGAGAGCATACTTGTAATCATATGACTTGAGTATACTTGTAAGCATATGATTAATATTTAAGCATACTAAATGTTAACGAATGATTAACAGTCTCTTTATTGACTAAGTGTGTCTAGTTACCTTCTCTATTGCACTAACAGTTCCCTAGCACTGCCTATTTTGGCTTAACAACCCCTAATAGCTTACCATGCTAACAACCAAGCTTGGCTTGGCCCCGTGAGGCTTGGCTAAGCTTGGTGTGGCCCCGTGTGGCCTCGCGTCCCCAATCCCAGCCCATTAGCTCCAACAGCCCCTTAATAGGCTCTAGTGGATCACTAATATATTTATATCCAATATATTTGATAAGCAACACCCAGGCTCTTTGTATAACACTACAAGAAATCACACAAAAAATGACGCTAAAATTTGTCACATAAAATTTATTTTTCGTCACTAAAACATTTGGTGACGATTGTTAATCGTCACGTAGACCGCCACCGTATATGAAAGCGTGGTATTAGGTATATTTGACAATATTTGATGTAAATCATTAAATGTTTTAACTTATGGTGACGATCTGCATCATTGTCACTATAATTAATTACTTTTAGTGACGTTAATAAGCGTCACTATTTGAATGAAACTTTAAATACTCTATATTATGTTTCATCATCAAAACTTGGTGCATTAAGATGGCGAAAATCATTTTTCGTCATTAAATGATATTGTTTTTAGTGAGCGAAAATATGTTACTTCTATTTAAATCATTTAATTTTAATGGCGACAATATTGTCGTATTTATGATTATTCTTTAAATCATTATTATTGTGTTTATCGTCACCAACAATAAAAAAATAAATGACATAACAATTAAATCGCACCTAATAATATATTTAACATGACAATTATATCGTTGTCATTTCATATTTTAAATACTATTACAAAGAAATTTGTCACCAAAGAATTATTTTTTGGAACACATTTTTTAATATCACTAATTGAATGCTTATGATGACGATACATCTAGTCACAGAAAGAGTTATTAATAGTGACAAAATTAGTTACGACTAAATGAAAAACTAAATATAAAATTATAGATCTAGAAAAAAGAAAAAAAATTACACCAAGATGATGGCCAATAAATTCCAACCCTTTAAATAAAATCATCGTGTTATTACAACAACACTAGCAGAACTGAGCAACAAACTCAGCCTTACCAACAGAAGAAAGCACTAAAATATGTTGTTTTACATCTCCATTAGCTTGCTTCAAATATTTTGAATCCCAGGATGACTCCAACAAATCCGCAAATGCAGGGGTTCTGACTTCTTCAATGGATGTGATGCTTGGTAAATTGAATGGTCTCTTTTTCGGCGTGGAGCATGATGGTTGATCAACCTGTCCATGATGACAAAGGGTGAGAAAAGATCTTAAACAAATTTACGCACACAATAATAATTTGCACTGGGGTTAAAAATTCTAGTTCTACTCCTTTTAATGAAAATGAATGCAATAAAACTGACCCAATTTTATACTCTGTACCCTGCCTAGAAAGGTGCTTGTCAAAAATATATTTATAAAGAATGAAACAGAACACCTTAATAACACTGAAACACGTTCTTACCAAATATTCATTCAAGAGACATTTTCCTGCATCTTCTGTGATCTCAATGGTCTTGTGATAGTGTCCGCTTTTTAGTTCCCTTAAGTCTCCACAACAAGGAACAATGATAGAATCAAGATTACCACATGCATCATGGTCCAGTTGTAACAAATCTGCAAGGTTTTACTCAGTTAATTGAGTTTACTTTTGCAAGACAACCATCTATCTTATACCAACCATATAAGGTTCATCACTTGCACAGAACTTGATACTTACGATCAATAGAGGAAAGGAGATTCTTGCTTGCGGTATCTGCATCTTCAAGAGTAGATGACACAGCAGAAGAAACCCGAGAACGTAAGATTTGATTGGAATCCATTCCTCCCCTAAAGAGACGCACAGACACCAAATAAAGATTTACAGATTTAGATGAGTTGATATGAAGATATTATGATACAAGAGGTCACCGACCTTATTATTTCATCAACAAAAGCTGCATTGCTCTTCTCTAGACTCAGCAAGGATTCTTGAGCACTGCTCCACTGCTGTTGTCCCAATATTAAATTAGAAAAAAGTTAATAATAGAACATGTTCATAGCTAAACTATCATCATAACATGTGACTGATACCATTTCTGAAGAACCCCCTCCAGATCTTTCTTTCCACTTTTGACAGCAGCAGTATCCTCAAGATATTGGGTTTCAGATTTTTCCATGTAACTAGACCATTCAACTTTAACAGAAGATGTTGAATCTTGCATAGTCGACATTTCTTGCTGTAATCTTTTGGTCCTAGTGGCTGCACTCTCCCGAAGGCCAGTAACAGCGGATTGTACCTGAACAGTGCACAGAAGCTTAGATTTTCAACTAACCTTGAGAAAATGATCATCTTTAGTTAAACAATAAAATAGTGCACCAAAATATTTTGAATCAAAGCCATTGCACATGAGGAAATTATATAATCAACACATTTTCGGTGGAGAACAATTCTTCACCTATATTCCATATAAGAATACTCTTTATAATCGAGGATCATACTGCCAGATAGATAACCCAGCAAACAGCCACAATACTTTAGTTTTGCCATGTGAATTAAAGAATTTAGCTAATTACTTCATAATTTTAACAGCAATTATAATTCTTTTACCAGTTATAGGACCAACTTCTTGACTTACTAACACCTTAGAGCAGTGACCAAGGCTGCAGGATGACCATAGAAATGCAATCAATGTTGTTATAATGTCATTAGGTTGTGTCTAGATGACCCAATTAGAAGACTTTGAATTCAAGCCAAGTTGTAACAAAAGTTAAGTTAAAAGTTTTCCCTATTTATTATACTAAAGAAGATTGATCATATCTAGTGGGTCACTTCAATGGTTCATACCAGTTTCTTCTTCCTAGAATGTGAACTTGCAAGCAGTTCTGCAACTTTTTCCAATAGTTGTTTTTCTTCATTGGCAGTGCATTCCTGTAGATAAATGAACATTAAAACATGAAAGATGTGGATGTATTTTGATTCAAGCAAAAAGAAAGTTTGTGATTGAAGGCTATAAAAAGTTTAATTACCTCAAACTTCTTTTCGAGTTCGGATAATTTCTGGTCATTGACTGTTTGTGCATCTTCTACAATTTGGCTCAAATTGGATGCATGTATGTCTAAGGTCTTGAAGAAATTAACAGTAATTTGAGAAATTGACCGTGTGGTAACCACAGCTCTGGAATGTGCCTGTATTTAGTGCCAATATCAATTTATTAAGCATCAATACTTGAACCCAAAAAGTCCTAACCACTCAAAAGACAGTAATATGAGATGAGAAATGCCGACCTCCCGCTGTTGTTGTGCATATGCAGTCAATTTATCCTCCTGACTGTAGAGACTAATTTGAAGATCATTTAGTAGTGTATCAGCCTCTGAAGCTATTTCTTTAAAAAGCTGTGCATTTTACGAGTGAAAGTCAAAACACAATCAACGAAAAAGATATGTCGAAGTTTTTGTAAAAGCAGTTAGCTAGATGTGGGTCCTCTTCTATTTCTGGTTCATCATTTATTTTAGGTAAAATTTCAGCATTACTTTGACATGCTTCTTCAGACTTGACATGTTTCGTAACACTGTTCGCAGCATCAACGCTGTTGATACCAGTTATAATATGACTTTCAGAATATAAGACTCCTGTACTCTCACTACTTGTGTTAGCTTTTTGAACATGGTCACCATATTGTTGATCAAAAACTTTGTTGGGTTTGCTTGCTTAGTTTAAAACTAGTTATACTTTCTAAATTTTCTAAGTCATCCACCTAGCAATTACTAGATTCATCCAACAGCTTTCATAACAATTAATAAGTTACATATTTTAATAAAGAGTTATGAGATGAAACAAAAAAGTTGAACTGTCTACACAAAGCAATAGCAATAAGTTACAAGGGGTTGGTATAGGAAAGCAAGACACTGCTACTATACATATTAAACAAAAAAGAATGATAGAAAGAATATAAGGAACCTCAAACAGTGTATTTACTAGCTAAAAGTTGAACTGTCTACACAAAGCAATAGCAAGTACGTAAATTTACTAACTTCTTTTGTTGAATTTACCTCTCTCTCGTTGATTATGCTTGATTAAAGTATCAAAACAAACATGATATTAAATTATTAATAGATAAATGGTCTTAAATTTTTTTTCTATAGATTTATGGTAACACTCTTTCAGTTAATATATTACTCCATAATGGTAACACTCTTTTAAGTTTTATGTTTAGAAATCTGAATAATATTTTATGCCCATGATCCTATATCTTATTATGATTTAAGACTATGGACTAACCTAACAAGTATTCTGTGATTTAGTATAAAATTTTATAATTACATCATGTTTTCATGTCACAAGGACCAAGGTTAATGAGCAAGATATCAAAGAATCACTAATTAAGAATCACAGAAACCTAAAAGAAACCTACAAGGTTAATGAGCATGATAGCAAGATATCATGTTTTCATAGCCTTCCAAATAATTTATCCTTGGACCTAAAACCTAAAAGGAAGAGCATCACTAATTAAGAATCGAAAAAAACACTAATTGATATTATAAATTAAATTTTTATGATAAAATTGCTTATTAGAAATAACATAATGAAAGATTAAAGAGATTTTTTTTCATGTAAAAAAATAAATTGCGACCAACGTAGCCAATCGCTTGTCATATTCAATCGGTTACATCATCATCAAAAATGTCTGAAATTCGAGTAAGAACTTACTTTCAAATCGTCGAGGGAGGCGATGCCGACGGCCGAAGAGCTACCGATGAGTTTGACGAATGAGTGATGACCGATGAAGGGCCACCGAAGGCGATGAGGGTCGAGGGAGGCGATGCCGTCGGCCGAAGGGAGATTGAGACTTGAGAGTTCGAGATCTAGGTTTGGGATGAGAGATTGAGACTTTAGGGTTTGAGATCTGGCTTCTGGGTAGACTGGGTTTGGGAATTTGAGAGAATGAGAATGAGTTAGGACTTTCAGCCTTCACTACTTCAGACTCAGAGATAGAGACTCAGTTACAGATAGTGAGAATGAGGGGATAAATAAGGTTTTGGTCAGGGGTCCGGTTTTCATTATGGTTATCAAATTTTTTTTTGTTACAATCGAATAATTGTACTTTTAAAAATTTATAAAATGGTCATTCAGTCAGATTTTCCATCCAAAAAACGTTAGGAATCTTGGTCTTGAGTTGACTTGCTTTTTTTCTTTGACGTAAAAACAGAGAAAAACAAGCGGTAGGATTATTATAGTCTGAATGGCCAAAAGCTATTAACTACTTCACCTAAAATGATTCCAAAACTAATAATAATAATAATACTAATAATTTCAAAATAATAATAATAAAAAAATGTTAATTTTAAAAATTTAAAAAGTTAATTTTCTAAAAAAAATTTAACAACGTTACTTTTCTAAAAAAATTAAAAACGTTACTTTTCTAAAAAATTAAAAAAAACGTTACTTTTCTAAAAAAAAATTAAAAACGTTACTTTTCTAAAAAATTTAAAAAATTCTGTTTTTATAAAAATTAACGTTTTTAAAAAAACACTTTTTAAAAAATTGAATTTTAAAAAACAGTATAAAATTAAAAAAATCTGTTTAAAAAATTTTAAAAATTAACGTTTTTAAACTGATTTTTAAAATTAACGTTTTTTAAAATTTATTAAATTTTTTTAAAAAAATTAACGTTTTAAACTGCTTTTTAAAAATTTATTAAAAAAATTAACGTTTTTAAAAATTAAAAAATTTGTTTTAATTTTTTTTAAACATTTTAAAAATTAATGTTTTAAACTGCTTTTTTAAAATTAACGTTTTTAAACTGTTTTTTAAAAATTAATGTTTAAACTGTTTAAAATTTTTAAAAATTAATGTTTTAAACTGTTTTTAAAATTAACGTTTTTAAACTGTTTTTTTAAAAATTAACGTTTTTAAACTGTTTTTTTAAAAAATTAATGTTTTTAAACTATTTTTAAAAAATTAATGTTTTTAAACTGTTTAAAAATTAATGTTTAAAAATTTTTAAATAGAATTTTTAATTTTAAACTGTTTTTAAAATTCAATTTTTTTAAAAAGTCTCTGTTTTTTTAAAAAACGTTAATTTTTATATAAAACAGAATTTTTTAATTTTTAAAAAGCGTTAATTTTTTTTAAACTGAACTAATATTTTTTTTAAAAGATGCTTTTTTAAAAAATGTTAATTTTTGTAAAAACAGAAAATTTTAAATTTTTAGAAAATTAACATTTTTAATTTTTTTAGAAATTTAACGTTTTTAATTTTTTTTTAGAAAATAACGTTTTCAATTTTTTTTAGAAAAGTAACGTTTTTTAATTTTTTAAGAAAAGTAACGTTTTTAAATTTTTTTTAGAAAATTAACTTTTTTAAATTTTTTAAAATTAACATTTTTTTATTATTATTATTTTGAAATTATTATTATTATTATTATTATTATTATTATTATTATTAGTTTTGGAATTGTTTAGGTGAAGTAGTTAATAGTTTTGGTCATTTGTACTATAATAATCCGTCTGTCAGATTTTCTCGTGTTCCACGTCAAGAAAAAGTCAAGTCAACTTCACTGTGATCAAGATTCCTAACGCTTTTTGGACGAAAATCTGACGAGTGACCATTTTGTAAATTTTGAAAGTACAATGATTATTCGATCAGTAATAAAAAAGTTTTTAAGAATCACAATGAAAACCGGACCCAAAGATAAATGACAAAACCTTATTTATCCCTGAGAATGAGTTACGACTTGTCATATTATTATTTTAATTTTTAAGTAGATTAAACATTTGTTCGGTGTTCGGTTACACCGAATAGAGTAAAAATAAAACCCGTATAAATTAACCGAAATCCGTAATATAATTCGGATATAATCGAATTGTTATAAATAACCGAATTATTAGAAAATTTCGGTTAAATTATTTCGGTTTGGTTCGATAATTCTGTTATATCCGTTTTTTCCTCACTCCTAACCGCCATTGTTGTGAAACGAGGGATTTTAGGACTTGGGCTCGACTGAATGTATTTTGAGCAAGTGATAGGACTCATCTGTTCCAAAAATAAAACTTAGATAACATTTTTTTAAAAAAACAAATCTTTTATAAGTAATATTGTAAGTTACAATTATTATAAATAAATTTAAGTTACAATTATTACAATTTTTTTAAAGAATTTTGAAAAAAAAAAAAATGTGATCCGATGCCAAACTAACCAGCATTGTAACTTTTTTTATAAAGCAAATTCATAAAAAAGAAGAGTAAGATGTAACATCACTTTAGCTGACGTTGGAATCTTTTTTTTTTTTTATAATTTCTTTGATCTCTTGTAATTCTTTACAAACATCAATATTTTTTTATATTTATTCCCTGTCATCGGCGTTAGAAATTAAAGAGTATATAACACTTCAGCTATAAAAAAATAAAAATAAAAATTCTAACGCCAATTAAAGTGACGTTACGTCTTACTCTTCTTTTTTACAAATTCATTTAAAAAATAAATAAATAAAATAGGGATAAAATTGATATTATATTAATATGGGTCAAACTAACTTATTAGGAATGACTTATAAGTCATTTTTAAATAACTTTATTCTGTTTTAGTTCATAAAACATAATAAATTTTTCTTCATCTTTTATGTTTTCTCTTAGAATTGATAGTATTATAATTTAATTTTATAATATATTTGGAAAAAAGGTAAAAGGAGAACTAGGAATAGCTAGGGGTATACCACTACTATTCTTCTTTTTATGTTTTATTTTTGGTTGAAAAAAATATGTTCATGATTTAAGTTACTCATTAAAGTCTAAGAATAAAAATTCTTATTATTTTATGTAATCTTAAGTTAAATATTTACTTATATTAAATAATCTAATTTTTTTTTATAATAATTTGTGCATAATATCCTTAGTATTAAATGTCATATATTTATTATTTATAAATATTTATATAATATCACTAATCATGTATAGAAAAATATGCAATTAGATGAGAATTTAAATATGAATAATTTTATTATTTGACATTTTTTTTAAAATTCGCATAAAATCAATTATCACTTTCATTCTCGGAGTGATGGAGTACTTGTAAGTATATCATACTTCTATCTAGAAATAGGAAACATTGGGAAGCATTGAAATGGATTTTCCACTGCGCTACAGGCTGTAGCGACATGAGAAATTACTCATTTGCTCATGTGCTACACTATCTACCGCTACAAGTTATGGCGGTAGTTTAGTTAACAAATAAATTAGAATGGCTCAATGGTAGCTTAATGACCCAATAACCCATAGGTCTTAGGTTCAAAACCTACTTGTGATTTTTTCGCTTCTTATGTTATATTTTTTGTATATTAGATAAATTTATTACATCTATATATATATATATATATATATATATATATATATATATATATATATATATATATATATATCTTAAATATCACATTAAACTAAATATATATAAAGTAACTATTAATATTTATATATATATATATATATATATATATATTTATAAATTTATCTCTAAATATTCATATAAATATTTATAAACAAATATTTATTTATAAATTTATAAATATTTCATCTAAATTTATAAAATTTAGATATGAATGTTGTTTATAAATATTTATATGAATATTTGTTTACACATATATATATTTATATATAAAAATATTCATAGTTGCTTTATATATATTTAGTTTAATGTTGAGATTTGTTTAGTATTTTATTTAGTTTGTGAGAAATTTTGAAAAAAAGATATATATATATATATATATATATATATATATATATATATAACAAAATACAAATAATTTTAAATTTCAAATCACTACTAAGAAATCATCTCAGATGTCGTCCAAAGTTTGGGATAAATCCCATCATCCATAGTCTTGGGAGAGGCACGGATTATTGCTAGTATATATATATGGTAGTAAAATTTATCTAATACATAAAAAATATAGCACATGAAATATATATGTAAAATAACTAATTACAAGAAAAATTCATATAAATTATTTTAGAAATTAATTATATTTTTTTCAAAATTATAAGTGTGCGAATATGATCATTATAAACTACATCCAATTAACTACAAACTTTAATTTTAGTAAATTAGAAAATATATCTATATGTTAATTTCAAAAATTATAACTTTAAAAAAAATAAAACAGGGCATTTATTTTGAGGCAGAATGAGTGAAACATTTCAATTGTATATAAAATTGTATCCAAATAAATAAATAAAATTTAAATGAAAAATGATACGTTTTGGGGGGAACAAAAGAGGCATGCTTATTGGGTTTGTCTTAATTCTGGACAATAATTTACTAGCCGTTGCAAAAATATATATATTAAATACGCAACGAAAAAAATTTGTTGCCAATGAATGTGGGCTATATTAGGCAACAAAATATAGCAACAAAAAATTTTTCGTTGTCGACGATGAGGAAAAGTCTCATCGACAACAAAAAAGAAAATAGGCGGTGTGTTTTTTTCCCGCCAACGATTTGGCAACGAATTTTTGCAATGACTTATGAATTTCGTTACGAAAAATGAAAGCCTTTCATAAACTGCAATGAATGACAAATTTCGTTGCTAAACATGCATTTTTGACAACGACTTTATAAGTCATTGCCGAAAAAATTGTTGCCAAATGTCTATTTTTTTTTTTTGTAGTGTTTGTTTGGGAAATTTTTTGCCTCCATATAAAAATGTGAGCGTCATTGCATATTTTGTCACTAAATATAAGGATTTATGACGAACCAATGTTGTCACTTATCCACTAATCTAATTAGTGATGCATTATTATCTCGTCATATAAAATTGGTATTTGTGACAATAAAATTAGTTATAATTTATTAATTTTTCGTCTTTACAAATTTTGCCTCCAAAATTTCTTAAATTTTTTTGCCTCCAAATCAAATTGTGACGATATTACGTACTTTGTCACTAAATATAAGAATTTATGACGAACCATTTTTGTCATTTATCCACGCATCTAATTAGTGACACACTATTATCTCGTCATATAAAATTGGTATTTATGACAATACAAATTATCATAAATTATTATTTATTCATCTTTAAAAAATATCCCTCCAAATTTTTTCAGAAAAATTTTGTTTCCAAAAAAAATTGTGACGATATTACGTACTTTGTCACTAAATATAAGAATTTATGATGAATGGTTTTTGTCACTTATTCATGCATCTAATTAGTGACACACTATTATCTCGTCATATAAAATTGGTATTTATGACAATACAAATTGTTATAAATTATTATTTTTTCGTCATTAAAAAATTTCCCTCCAAAATTTTACCTCCAAATAAAATTGTGACGAATTTGTTTTTGGCGTCACTAAATGTGAACATTAGTGACGAAAGCACATTGTCACTAAATTTTACAAATAATTAATGACAGAGTATTATGTTGTCATTGAAAGAAATATTTTGTGACAATAAATATTGTCATGAATTATTACAAAATGTCACTAAAAGGTTCCCCTCCAAAATTTTAGTACGAAATTCTACCTCCAAAATAACTTGTGACGAAATTTTGTTAATCGTCATCAAATGTGTAAATTAGTGACGATATAAATGATTAATAGTGACAAAAGTAAAAGTCGTCACAAAAGCAAAAGTTTTAGTGACGATTATGAATTTCGTAATTATTAATTAACAAATTGTGACAAAATTTTGTGCGTGGCAAAAATTTTCGTCATAAAATGTGTGATTTCTTGTAGTGTAAACAGAACCCAATTTACTGAGAATTACTAAAATTAAGCTACTCGCATATTCCAACAATTCAATTTCTCATACTTATAATACTTATGAACATTTTTCAAACTTATACTTATAATAATTAAAAAAAAATCGCCAGAGTCTCCCCTACAATATGGACTAGCCACATGCACGACGACATGCATATATGGACATTTCTAGGCACCCAAGACACAAAACATTACCAAATAATATGAAGTCCCAAATCAAAGGATGTGAATTCCAATTTCAGCAAAATATAATCCCAACAACAAAACAGAATGTGCACAACTATAATTCACATAGAGCATTATAGACACGGTTTAATACCATTACACCAAAATAGTTCCAAGCAATGAAATATCTGCATTTCTAAAGCAACAAGTAAACAAGAATTGGTTACTTACATAATATCTAGTAGGTATGTCTTTCATCCGGATGACCTATTTTAGCTACTTCTTAGACAATCCATGACCACACCTCTAAGACATTAACATTCTTATCGTGAAGCTTTAAAGTGTCCTCATTACCAGCCTTTAAGACTTGAGGTAGTTATCCTCAGTTATAACTATCATAAGAAAATTTCTTAATAACAGTCACAAGGACTGATTTTGGTTCCTTGAATTATAACAAGCTTAAGCTTCATAATTATATGCATTAGTGGGTTGGAGTGATAGATATCATGTTATAGTATACTAACCATATTAGAAGCAAATGATAGACATTACCTTTGTTTTGATCTCAAATAACAGTCATTAGGGAGCTTACTATTTCAGTCCATTCTTAATTACTTGCTTTGTCCAAGTTTTTTAAACTACCCAAGATTACAAGTCATAATTAACTATGATGAGGTCAAGCATAGAGTATTCTTGAGGTATTACCCCCATTACAAGAGCATTTTTACTTTAGTTGGACTCCATATAATAGTTAGAATACACAGATACTAATTAAATCAATCCTTAACTTGACAATGTATCAAACATATAGAGGGAAGTTTATATACTTGCACATAATACATAATTCTTAGCTTATTGACCCCAACCTTATGGCTTAAAACAACAAGCACAGAACCATACTAATAGTCTCAATCACAGCAGTTCACATAGCAATTAAAATAGTCATATATGCTACTTAGTCCCTAACAGTCCAATACATCAGCCATTTATGCTACTTAGTCCCTAACAGTCCAATATATATCATTTTAAAGAACATGAATGAAGGATTAGGACGACCAAAATGAACTTACTTGATGATTCAAAGGTCATAAGTGGTTTAAGGAGAGGCGGTGGCTGGTGGCGGAGTGAGGTGGTGGCGGTGACACAGTAAGGCGGTGGCGGTGGCTGGCTTCTCTTTCTTCTCCTTCTTCTCTTCTCCCCCTTTCTCCCTCTTTTCTCTATTCTGCTCCCTCGTTTTTTTTCATCTTCGCCTGTGTCAAGCGAATGACTGAAATTGGTAATTGTTAATATGATCACGCCAAGTCATCGCACGATCATCGCGCGGTCGGCTGATTTTTAATAACGGATGACATCATCGCCTAGCGGATTACCGATAGAGATTGGTCGTAAAAACTAAACGCGCCAACATTTGGCACCAATTTTTGGGAGGGAAAATTAATCTAGCGCGTCAGCTCAATGACCGCGACGCGTCGTCACGATAATGATTAGCGACTAAAAGCAGGAGCGGTCGCAAATGGTTGTCACTATTACTAATATCAGCGACCGGAAAGGGCGGTCGCTGAAAGGTTTGGTCGCAGATAGAGAATTTTCTTATAGTGTGCATTGATGGACAGTTGTTGGCATGATCATGACTATTGGTGATAATAACGAATATCCTTGGCCCTTAGTGCATGAATAATTCGTGGATGTGATACTAACGAATATCCTTAGCCCGTAGTGCATGGATAATTCAGTGATGTGGATTATTTATTGAAATATGTTACAGAGATAAAATATTGGTGATGAACTCTTAAATCATAGAAAATAATAGATATCATGCTCTACTTGACTCTTCTAATGGATTGTTTGTTCCACTGCAGTTAAACTTGTTGTCTATTGTATTCTATTAGTTTTACACTGTTGAAGGCTAAGTATAATGTATTCTGCATTAACTTAGTCATAATATTCTTTACTGGGCTAGTTGAGTTCACCCTTTTCTTTCATTGTTCTCTTCAGAAAATGAGAATATAGCTGGGAGTAGTCGAGGAATGGAGTCATGGTCCAAGTTGGTGGCTTTAGTAGTCCTCACTATTCTATGAAATTGTGTGATAATAATTGTAATGAGGACTTCTTTTGAGTTTGGATATTATCTACGAGACAATATTCGTGTTAAAACTCTCAGCTTATGTTTGTCGTATTGTGTAAATTAAGTTTGTATTTAAATTATGTACCATGTATTTGGAGACTCATAATGGGTTGTGTACGTCACACCAATAGTATTTACTTATGTCAACTTAGTTCATCACATGTTCACCCAAAAAGTCTTTCGATGTGGGTTGGACGGTCCCAATCAGAGCTTCGAGAGTCAGGTCTGATACCATATGGATCAAATCCCAAGTCTAGAACAAATGTTAGGTCAAATTTAAAGTCCTAAATCACTAGGCCAATAGTATCTTATTGTTTCATCTTAGTTCATTACAGGCTCACCCAAAAGATCATGACTGAATGTACTATTAATAATAACTTAATTATTTATATAAAGACATTTTTTTCTCATTTTTTTTTATATGACACTAAGGTGTTACAATTAATCATTATTTTAGATAGAGCCACCCTATTAATTAAGTATTATATATTAAGTACTATATATATAAAAAATTAGCTCTTAATATTCGCATCCTTGGAATTATACTAACTAGTTGATAACTCGTGCAATGCATGTGCTTGTTCAAATAATAAATTGACTAATTTTATCAAATATGCGATGATGAGGATGTTTGTCAAATTTTTTAAACACAAATATCTCTTGATTGACCCATAATTTGATCTAAATTCAGATTGTTAATTAAAAATAAATTGCATCCTAAATTTTCATATGTTTACATAAATCTCAAAAATCCTACATAAATAAAAGCTAAAAGACATTCAATGAATTAATGAAAGAAAAAAAAGGCCTACCTTCTTGGGAAAACTTAGAAGATCTATCTCGTTAGTGTCGTTCTTAAAATACATGGTGGAAAGGGAAGTGGCATGGAGCCTCCACTAAGTGGTGTTCCATCCTCTTTATCAATGTGAATGGAAAAAGAAGTAGCTGGAGATATACCCAATAGTTTTTCAGCCTCCTCAATAGCTTGAATCATATTTTCACAACACTCCAACATGGTCCCCAATTTCATATATGAGGGGAAATCAGTAAACACAATGATCAATAATTAAATCAACTCGTGAGAAACTCCCTCAGTTGTCTTTACTATTCATTAGCAAAAAGTCAATTACCAAAGAATATAGTATGAACCGAGCAACTAACATATCAAACCAAGTACTTTTGAAAACTACGTACGCAAGTCTAGTATGAGAAATGTCAAACTCCAAATGAATGCAGGAGCGATCAGATGCAGGGGTATGAAGCTCTCTTTTTACAGCCACGTTAGATCTTCAATCAGAAAACATAACATATCTTAGGACATCAAGAGATGAAGCATTCATATGTTGGGAAAAAAAATTAACTATATATTTACAGATACCTACAAGGATGTTGAGTATCAAAGACAACATGACCATTTTGCATACTCAAACTTTGATCCAGTAAAGGTGTGTAAGTTTGGTCATGAACCACAACTCGATATTCCAAAACAACAGTTGTTCTACACAAAGAGCTTTTTGCTCACAAATTAGAGTAAAGCGGCTCTAAAAAGCCTTAATCATATTATCAGGAACTTGGTAGATTTATGAATTCCCGTAGCCACCGTCCGCATGTCATTAAAAGAAGTAATCAGATTGATTAATAATTGGATTGAAAATTCCTAAAAACAAAGACATGGATAGATATAACATGAGAAATTTAAAGAATTGCCTAAGAGCATGTGTTGATTAAATCGATAACCACCATTTATCCCAAAAAAAAAAATAACCACAAAACAATACAGACCATAACCCTGTATTACACCAAAAATAATCCCCTCATCACCCGGTAAAGTAGATAAAGCTTAGGTTCCAAGAGTAAAGAGTTATGATGAATCAGAAGATGAAGAGCTACAAACTACTCAATATTATATCACTAAAATTTTAAATATATTGAATAATGGATTTAATAATTTGTCAGAGTCAAAAACAGACTGGAATTGAAGTACACAATTCATGTACCAACTTATAGCCAACAATTTCATATTAAGTAATGAGTTCTATCAATATTAGAGAAAACAATTGTAGAGAGATTTTGTAAGACCTCAACTTTTTATGAATAAAGATTTAATTTTCTTTAAATATTATTTTGAATAGTAAGGTGTTGATTTGATATAATGCTATAATTATGGGTGATATGTGCAAATTTTGTAAAGTAAGAAAGTTGTCATAAAATATTTATTTGGTCGGAAAATATTCTTTTATTCGGGGAATATTTGTATGATGGCGCAATTATTGGTGGACATCATAACGGAATAACTTTCGGATATAGAAAGCGACAAAAATAACCTTTTTCATAAAATAACGGCAAGACTTTTACCATTAAACTGTTGAAATATCCGGTGATAAAAGTACAGTAATATGCGTTGTTCTACAGTGGTACGCGGTATTTCACAGTATCTCTGATTATTAATGCTTACGTAAGAAGCCACTTAGTTTCATTCAATAATTGCAACAGTAGTTGCTGCATAGTATCTCATATTATTGATTCAATAATTGTCACAGTATCATCTGAATAATATTTTATATTATTAAATCAATAATTGAGATGACATAGTTATTCATATTATTATTGCATTATTGACAATGTCTAGAAATTTTTGTCGAGGAAAGGAGTTAGGTTATTTAATTGTGCACCAATAAGGAGAAATCCTTATCGGAAAGCCCCCTCTTTCCTGGAAATGATCTGGTTATCAATATTGTGAGTTATAATATTATTGATGAAGAATTGTTGAAAGATTAAAAATGTGTTGATTGAAGATAAGTGATTTGTAGTAGATATTTATTAAATTTTTGTTATAAATAGATGGGTTTATTATGAAGCATTTGTTATAAGTTTGGCTTATTATTTCATAGACCCCCATTTGCCAATTTGTCAAACCGTCGATAGAAAATTATCTCAATTTTGTTTTATTATTATTATAATAGTAATAAAACAGAAAACCTTTTATAATAAATATAAAGTTTTTTGTTTTATTAAAATATATTATATTTTATATAAAGTTTTTGTTTTATTATAATATTTTATTGCATAGTGCTGCATAGTGAAAATCAGATTTCGCCTGTGAAATCGTCCGTGAAAAACTTTTTGTTCATCCGTGATTATTTTCTTAAATAGTTCTCTGCTATTCTCCTATAAATAGGATGCTTAATTAAGAAATGAAAATCACACCAGAATCAGAGAATTTTTCTTTTATAATATTGTGCGTATTTCTTTCTATTATAAGAATAATTTGAGTGTAGCTAATGGTGCAAGATTTTCTCAAGATAATCTCCGCTATACCAGTCAGATTTAGTCTCCTACTAAGGTAACATATGTTATTTTCTTCATACTCATAAGGGTTGTCATTTTATTCCTTATTAATTTGTGGGAATAATCTGTCTACGCAGATTACAGCATATGCCTGATGAATAACCCTTCGTATTCATTCTTTATTAAGTTATGAAAATGATCTGTCTACGCGGATTATCGCATTACGGGTGAAAATCCATTTGTTGTTTCGTATATTCTTTCATACTCGTATAAGATATCATTTCTTTTGTACTCGTTAAGGGATATCGTTTTCTTTCATATTTTTCTCCATTTATGGTTCAAATTTATTGTTTGTTTCATAACCTTATTGTTAAATGGTGAAAATCCCTGAAATTAGTAGAATATCCTTAATAGTTTGTGCTTCATCTAATATCATTTCATTGAAATATTGGTCTGAAATTTCTTATTAAATTTTAATATTTTCATTCGGGGTACTATTCACGGGGTATTATTCACGACAAAATTAGTTTCTTTTCTGTCCAAATTATTTTTGATACATGAATATCATTCTTAAATTTTACTCCACAATTAGTTATCATGTTGACAATTTGGACATTCTTGAACTCTAGATAAATTAAATTATAAATCTTTAATATTTATCCTCATACTTAAATTTGTGATGGAAAATCATCTTTGGCCCGTAGTGCATAGATAGACTGTTGATTGGTATAATTATGACCAAGAATTGTGTATTGGTATAATCATGACCTTTAATGTTACAAGTAAGTGTTATGATGAACGTTCTCTTTGGTCCGTAGTGCAAAGATGGACATGTGTTTGGTATGATCATGACCACTGGTGATGCAAACAATTATATTTGGCCCGTAGTGCATAGATAATTTGTTGATTGTAAATAATTATTAATTGATGTTACAGAAATAAAATATTGATGATGGACTTTTAAATCATAGAAAATAATAGATATCGTGCTCTACTTGACTCTTCTCATGGATTGTTATTTCCGCTGCAGTTGTTGATCTAAAACTTGTTGTCTATTGTATTCTATTAGATTTTTTCCTGTTGATTACTAAGGATAATTTATTCTACATTATCTTATTCATAATATTCTTTACTGGGCTAGTTGAGCTCACTCTTTTCTTTCATTGTTCTTTTCAGAAAATGAGAATATAGCTGGGACTAGTCAGAAAATGAAGTGACGGTCCGAGATAGTCACTATAGCAATCTTCATTATGTTGTAAAATAGTGTGACAATAATTGTAATAAAAACTTCATTTGAGTATGGATATTTTCGTATTATGTACGGTGCAATATTTGTATTCAAACTCTCAGCTTATGTGTTGTCGTACTTTGCACAGCAATTGTATAAATAAAGTTTGTATTTGGATTCTGTACCATGTATTTTGGCGACTCAAAATGGGTTGTGTAGACCTATTTTGAGGGCGTCACAGATTTATACCTTTAACATCCCCTCAAGTTTATTATTAAATTAACTGTCACACCTCCAATTGTTTCAAATTATGCAGGTGTGCTAAAATCCAAAAGAAATAACTCATAGCATAAATTACCATCATATATACATAAGTATAAATGAACAAACCTTATCTTTCAACATATGAGGCAACAAAAGGAGAAAAAAAGGAAACATCGTTCCTAATGTTACATTACAAAAGTAAATAATGTATGTCAATAAAACTTTAACCACTCCCACCTAAAAATTGGAAATTTTATTTGCATTAGAGCCCAAAAAGCACATATCGATATGTTATTTTTCATCCAATTCCACAGGAAATATAAAATTAGCATTCATAAATCACACTCATAAAAGTGTATTCAAGGAATATTAGCAAACATAATGATTGAGAATAGATTGAAAATTTTTTATCAATACAAAGTTGGATTGCAATTCGATTTAGTAAGTAAAATGTAATAGCCTCATAAATATAGTCAATAAAACTAAATGTGGCTTTTCAACATATACTAATGAGAATTAGGGGCTATTGAAAGGGAAAAAGTTACAACACTTACAAATATATCTTCTTTTATGGCATTTTAACAAACATCTATGTAAAAGATCTTTTGAATGGGAAGTCACCTCAAGTCCAATCAATCCTATTAAGTTGGTGTGAAAGACAACCATGTAAATATCAGTACAATCTAAAAAATTACTAAACAAACTAAGAGTTTAGAGTTATAACATCATATACCGAATGATGAATTAATTATTTTTACTAATATTCAAAAAGTCTTTCAAACCTCTAACTTGCAAACTGTTTGGATGAAGTATCATATAGTATAATCAGTGTTTATCTAATATTCAAAAAGTTCATATTTGTTTTTTCAATTTTCCTGATAACTAACATAGGAAATTAATCTATAACAATTAAAAATATTCTATAATCCGAGGCCTTCCTAATTCGAACTGATTGACCATTTGGTTGTATGACTACATTTAACTCTAACATAACAATATTCATTTTGAAACATAATCTTACCAATGCTACTCTGTAATACTCCATATCTATCTAAACAAAATATACAAGCAATCAGTTCTACATATAATTTCTACATATAGCAGTTGAAGCCAGAGTTTTCACTGCGCTTAAACTTCCATTTATATACAAAAAGTGACAGGTAAAAGCCTTCCATCACATCCGCATACTCACATAAATATGTCAGTCCAAGCTACATCAGTTTTGCAACTTGTAAATTGTATTACTATCTTGACCAAAGAAATATAATAAGAATAAATACATGACTAACCCGTGTCTCTACTAAATTGCTCTCCAAACGCAAAGACTAGAAGAGCAGAAACAAATAATATATAGGTTGTTGGATCCAAAATCTTGCTTAGAGGAAGGCAAGTTCATATTCTAATAAAATTTCACTTCTATCAAAGGTAAAAGAAGAACCAAAAGAAGAAACAAAACTGCCCCTTGAGTAATTCCCCTGAATGGTGTTTTAAAAATCTCCATTGCCGAAGGCAAGGAAATGTAAAATCAAATAGCATTCTGAGAATAAGAAAACCAATAAGAATGATAAGTTTCCACTCAAAGTACAGGTCAAAGATGGAGTCCTAAGATGCAAGAATTAAACTTTTATGTTGTCTTCTATCTATTTAGATACACATATATCAAACAGGCCATAGACAATATATCAAACGGGTGATGTGGAAAAAATGCATATGTATGACATTTGAACAAAATGCATTAGAGTAGAGGCATACACGAAAATTTCACCTTTACAAACACATCCATTAATTAATATTGAAGAAGAAAGTCTCATAAAGTTGTTCGGATACTCCTCGAATCCCATTCAGAAAAGAATTTGCTAATATGAAAATGAAGAACTCCTATTTTTAATAGGAGTATTATTTAAGAAAGAAATCAATTTGTAGTAGGAATTTTATTTTAGAAGTGTCCTATTTTGAATAGGAAGATGAGATATGTGGGGTACTCTATAAATAGAGTATTATGTTGAGTTGTTGAAGTGTAGTACAATCAAAGTCATGTAGCCTAAGAGTTGAGAGAGAGTGTGAGTGATTTTTGTGTTTGTGTGAGGGAGAGGGTTTTTACAGCTTTTATATTCCGTGCAAAAAAGTTGTATTATGGGTGGGAGGGTTCTGCAGCTTTTAGTCTGTGCAAAAAGTTGTGTCACGGTATTGTGGAACCTCAAGTTTTAGGGCGTAAAACTTGGAATGATTATTGTAAGCCCATTATTTTGATATAGTAGAGATTCGGAGTTTGGACTGTGATTTTTCCCTCTAAGGGTTTTCCACATTAAATCTTGTGTTTTTATTTCTCTTTATTTTATTGTGTGATTTACGTTGACTTAATTCCCAACAAAAGTATCATAGAGTTTATTTGTGCAGAGGACAATATTGATATTATGTATGAATTATATACTTTTGTTGCAATCAGTAGGCTTAAATGACACGATACTTTTTCTCAGTCATAACTTACCAAAAATCAATCCCATTGGTTTTTAATTTTGTATAATCTAAACAGAGAGAAACAAAAGGGGGAGATTATATTATATAGGGTCTAGAAAAGAAGAAAATTCATGAATCATGAGAGAATTCTTTTCCCCTTCTCTTTCTCAGTTAACAAATTGAAAGTTCTCCTTTCTCTTTGTTAATTGTCGAGAGTTTCTAGATGAGCAAGAAGGGCAATTCAACGTCGATCTCTCCATTAGCGACGAACTAATTGAACGACGATCAATTTCATGTTTTGATGCTTTAATTACATGCTATTGCTAGCAACCCATTTCTAGGGTTTTATTTTTTCTTTTTTTGCTTGGGAATTGAAGGGGAATCGCCAAAAATGGCGAATTGGTTTGCTAATTTACCACTTCATGGGTTGCTCAACTCAGTTAGTGGTTAATATGGGAGGGGAAGATATGAAGACAGAAAGGCAACATATATATATGGAATTAGAATAGGGGTGAAGAATCTATGTTTCTAATCCACGGGGAAAAAGAATGTAGTGAGGAAGAAAAAGAGGAATAAGAAGAATTGGGAAAATCTGAAAAGAAACCAATGATTTTGTCAATTGAAGATAGATTTGATTTCAAACTCGCGTGAGTTTTTCAATTAATCGAGTTAACTCTGAATTAATTAACGATTAACTCAGTGAGTTTTTGCTCGGGAATTGAAGGGGAATTTCCAAAAATGGCGAATGACTTTGCTAATTTACCACTTCATGGGTCGCCCTCAGTTAGTGGTTAATATGGGAGGGGAAGAGATGAAGACAAAATAGCAACATATATATATATATATATATATATATATATATATATATATATAAGTGGAATAGGGCTGAAGAGTCAAGGTTTTTGATCCACGGGGAAAGAGAGAAGGTAGTGAAGAAGAGGAAGAAGAAGAATTGGGGAAATCTGAAAAGAAACCAACGATTTTGTCGATTGAAGATGGACTCGATGTCAAAATTGCGTGAGTTTTTCAATAAATCGAGTTAACTCTTAATTAATTAGGGGTTAACTCAGTGAATTTTTGCTCGAAAATTGAAGGGGAATCACCAAAAATGACGAATTATTTTGCTAATTTACCACTTCATGGGTCGCGCACCCAACTCAGTTAGTGGTTAATATGGGAGGGGAAGAGATTAAGACATAAGGACAACATATATATGAAAGTGAAATAGGTGTGAGAAGTCTAGGTTTTTTATCTACGGGAAAAGAGAAGATAATGAATAAGAGGAAGAGGAAGAATTGAGAAAATCTAAAAAGAAATCGACGATTTTGTCAATTAAAGATGGACTCAATTTTAAACTCGCGTGAATTTTTCAATTAATCGAATTAACTCTTGATTAATTAAGAGTTAACTCAATAAAATTTTCAATTCAAAAGATCGATTGTAGTGATTTTTATATATAAGAATTGATGTAGTTAAAAAAACATATAGCTTATTGGTAATGCTACTACTAACCGTAGGAAGGTCAACAAAATATTATTCACTAATAAATATATTCCATGACTTGAGCATTACCTGATTAAATAAAATTACAGCTGTAGCCTTAAAAACCTCTCGGCATTTTATTCAAATTTCATTGGTACATTGTATGTAGTAATCAACACAAAATAACCATTTCACGAAGAAAAAAAAAGTCGTATATGACTTTAAACATGGTTAATATCTTTAATTTTAAATATTTAATGTGATGTGAATTTATTTTAATTTATGGAATAATAAATTTTATTTAGTACTAATACTCTTTTAATTAATTTAAAATTAAATAAATTCACATAACTTGAATTTTAAAAATTGACTAGAATTTTGAAAAATGAAAAATAAAAAATAAAATAAAAGGAATATGTGTGGGTATGTGTACAATCAAATCTTGATTGACTTTTTGACTAAACTGTACCACTTTCTAGAAGTTGAGACTAAATTTCCATTCAAAGTTCAAACAGTACTTTAACAAGAAGATTGGGTATGGACTGAAGACTAAGCAAATTTTCTTTGGCTGAATTTATGAAATTTCTATAATAATTCAGGAATGGTACAAAAATAGGGCAAATGGTCAAAAACATCCTTGATTTTTATTCCGATGTCTACTGAGCACTCTATATTTTTTTTCTTCTAAAAATACGCTTAACGTTACATTTTTTAGGTCGGCCGTGCCACTGCCGTTAACAGAAAACAAATGAGATTAAAATGTGATGACGTGGCTGATACATGCAGGCTTAAATATAAAACATATTCTAAATAAAATAATATATATCATTTAATCAAAACAAAAAAATACCTAAATTCAAAATAAAAAAGCATAACATATTTACATCATTTAATCAAAATAATAAAATTCAAATTATTCTGTTAACTAATCAAAACAACTAATTAAATAAAATAAGTTGTATAACATATTTACATTATTTAATCAAAATACTAAAATTCAAAACATAACATATTTACATCAAATACTAATTAAAAAAATACTAAAATACTAATTAAAAAAAATACTAAAATACTAAAAAATCAAATTAAAAAATACAAAATACTAAAATTCAAATTATTTTGTTAATTAATCAAAACAACAAAAATTCAAATTACATCATTAAAATACTAAAATCATAACATATTTACATCAATTACATCATAACATAACATATTATCATATTTACATCATTTACATCATATTTACATCATAACATATTTTACTAAAATATTTAAATATTTACATCATTTAATCAAAATACCAAAATTCAAATGCTAAAATACTAAAATTTTACCATAGTTGTATAACATATCAAAATACTAAATATTAGTGTTTTAGTAATATTTTAGTATTAGCGTTATATATTTAGTATTATATTTTAGTAATTTTACTAAAATTATTAACGTTAAAAATATTATATCAATTAATTGTATAACATATCATATTTACATCATAACATACTTTTTTTTAAAAAAAAAATTGATAAAATTATATCAACTAATTGATATAATATTTTTAAAATTCAAAATACTAAATAACGTTATCAATACTAATTAATATTGTAAAGCCCCAAATCTGTGTACTTGAAATCCGAACTCGGTGCTTCACAATACCATTTCTATGAGCGGAATAATACTAATAATAATAACAATAATATAAATATCAAATTTAATTTACATATCAGAGTCTATTTTCAAATACGTAACCTTTATTACATTCAATACATAGCATGATAGATAATATATATCATTGTCTTAATAGTCTCAAACTATTATATAAAATACCATAAATCTTATTCTGTTTGCTTTCCTTTTCCTCTATTTCTGCATGATCCTTCAGGTTGTTCACA